>CM062819.1:1990124413-1990584401 GCA_031772625.1 Pinus tabuliformis | reverse complement strand
TTGCTTACTTTGGATCCTTATATTTTTTCTTGCATTGAAGATTTCTTGTCCAAATTCAAGACCCTTAGATATCTCTTGGAAGGTGTTAAAGTTAAGAATTGAAGATGGTAACCTTATTTATTCCATCCTTTAATAAGTTGGGACCAGCCTACTCTGTATTTGTTTTCCACTTTCCATTCTACAAGGGAAGCTTTCATGTGTCAAGGACAAGAATACAAGGCCCCTTCCTTTGACTCCTTTTGTGATTCCTTAATAAGAGAACAAGAAAAACTCTTACACCTGGTCTTCTTAATCTTGGAAACTCTTCCACGAAAGCATTAGCGCCCCAGCAGCAACCAAATTCAAAGAATCCTAAGAAGTCATATCCTCAAAAGAATGGTCCTAAACCATCTCAGCCTCAAAATGAAAGATCATTTCAGCAAAATGATAAGACCAATATAAAACAAATGGAAGAAGTCTGATAGACATGTAACTTTTGTAATCGAGATGGCCACTTAGAATCTAAATGCTTTAAGAAGATGGAAGCCTTGGAAGCCGCAATGAAGAAACATAACATCCATGTGGAGCCTACTTCAACTTCAACTTCCGGAATGGCACTTTCTGCATGTCATTATCAATCATCTCAGTCTGGTTATGCATTAAATGTATCTTCTTCTTCTTCTCATTCTCATGAGTGGCTCATTGATTCTGGAGCCTCTTGTCACATGGCCAAAAATCAAGCCATGTTTTCTTCTTTAAATGATTGTAACACCAAAAATATATATATTGGTGATGATAGATCTCTTAATGTTGTAGGGACTGGAACTGTTCATCTAGACAATGGTCAGTTTAATGATGTTTTATGTGTTCCAACCTTATCCTGCAACCTTCTATCTGTCTATCAGATAACTCATTCAGGTGAAGGTAAAATTGTTGAATTTTCACCTCATGATGTTGTAATCAAGGATCTTAAACAGATTCTAGCTACTGGTCTTGCTGATGATTCAAAAGGTTGTATAAGTTTCACAACTTTGGGTCATCAAATCTTCCCTCAGTATTTGTTGCTCATAATGATGAAGTGAGCAAACTTTGGCATGAGCGATTTGGTCACTTAAACTATCGCTCCCTTCAGCATCTATGTAAAGAAAATATGGTGACAGGTCTTCCTATGGTATCTTGCAGAGATGGTGTTTGTTCCGGATGTGTACTGGAAAACATCATCGGGACAGTTTTGACAAACGTGCCTCTTGGCACGCCTCAGCCCCTTTACAGCTTGTGCACAGTGATTTATGTGGTCCTCTTCCTGTTGCTTCATTCAGTGGCTGCAAGTACTTCTTAACTTTCATTGATGATTTCTCCAGACGCACTTGGGTATACTTCTTAAAACTCAAGAGCGAAGTATTTAACACTTTTTTGGCCTTCAAGCCTTTGTTGAAAAACAATCTGGACATCAAATCCTTAAGCTAAGAACTGATAATGGTGGAGAATATATGTTAAAAACACATTCATCAACTTTTGCACCGAAAATGGAATTCAAATGCAACATACTGTTCCATACACTCCACAACAAAATGGTGTAGCTGAAAGGAAAAATCGCACCTTAAAGGAAATGGCTAATTGTATGCTGCAATCTAAAGGACTCAGTCTTAGTTTTTGGGCCGAAGCAATTAATTGTGCAAATTATATAATCAATCGCACTCCTACTAAGGTTCTAGAGAATATCACTCCAGAAGAAGCTTGGAGTTCCATTAAACCAGATGTAAGTCACTTTCGTGTGTTTGGAAGTGAAGCATGGGCCCATATTCCAGATGAAAAGCATAAAGCTTTAGAACCTAAGAGTGAGAAATGCACTTTTGTTGGATATTCTGAAGATGTAAAAGGTTATAGACTTATTCCATTTAAGTCCAAAAATGTTATCATTAGAAGAGATGTAAAATTTGATGAAAATAAATCGGCCTGCGAGCCTAGTCCGGCGGATGTGCCACCTCTTCCTATCTCTTCTACTTTTGAAACCATTTCTTCTTCAGATGATGAAAGTGAGGATGACATTCCTCCCCCACCTTCTCAGGATCCTCAACTTCCAAGATGGGTCCGTGCTACTCGAGATGCAGCAGGTGATCTTGCCGGTGATCCTACAGATCAGCGACGTACACGTTCTCAGTTTGAAAGAGCCTCTTCTTTACTGGCTCAAGCTCCAGTAAATCATGATCCTGACACTTTTGCAGAAGCTTCAGGCCATCCACATTGGGAAGCAGCTATGAATGAAGAATATCACTCATTGATGACAAATGATACATGGGATCTTGTTCCTCTACCAAAGGGACGAAAACTTGTAAGATGTAAATGGGTTTACAGAACCAAGTATGGACCAGATGGCAAAATTGATAAACATAAAGCTCGTCTTGTTGCTAAGGGCTTTTCACAGGTTGAAGGCATTGACTACACTGAAACCTTCGCCCCTGTTGCCAAAATGAACTCTATCCGCCTTGTTCTTTCCCTTGCTGCCTCTTTAAAATGGGAAGTCCATCAGATGGATGTTAAATCTGCCTTCTTGCATGGGGACTTGCAGGAAGAAATCTATATGGAACAACCCATTGGCTTCATACAAACAGACTCCAACCTTGTGTGTCGACTTAAGAAATCCCTTTATGGTCTCAAGCAAGCTCCTCGGGCTTGGTATGCCAAAATGGATAGCTTTCTTTTAGAATCTGGCTTTTCTAGGTGTCATTCTGACAATACTGTCTACACCAAGAAAGTGGGTGACTCTCTTATCATCCTTGTTCTTTATGTTGATGATCTTATCCTTACTGGCAGTGATCCCAACCTTATAAACCATGTGAAGTCTATCCTTAAAAAGAAATTTGAAATGACAGACTTAGGACACTTACACTATTTTCTCGGTCTTCAAGTCTTGCAATCCAAGGAAGGTATCTCCCTTTCCCAGTCCAAGTATGCTTGTGATATTCTTCGTCATTTTCACATGGAAGACTGTAAGCCAGCCCCTTCTCCCTTTCAGTCTGGAGTCAAACTTTCAGTCTCTTGTACTTCTCCTGAAGTTGATGCTACCTTATACCGTCAACTTGTAGGAAAACTCTTGTACTTAACCCATACTCGTCCTGATCTTTCCTTTGCTGTTGGCCTTGTTGCTCGTTTTATGCAAAACCCCGTGAAAGTCATTGGAAAGCAGCCAAAAGAATACTTCGTTATGTTCGAGGTACAGTACAGTTTGGGATTCATTACAGTGCCAAAGCAGCTCCTCTGTTAGTTGGTTTCACTGATTCTGATTGGGCTGGTGACCCTGATGATCGGAAGTCTACTGCCGGTTATGTCTTCACTCTTGGTTCAGGACCAATTACATGGGCTTGTAAGAAACAGGCTGCCATTTCTCTTTCGTCAGCAGAAGCAGAGTATCGTGGTGCCGTGGAAGCTAGTAAGGAAGCCTTGTGGCTTCGTCAGATCCTATCAGAGTTTGGCTTTGAGCAGCAGCATCCAACCACACTTTGGTGTGATAATCAAAGTGCCATTCAGCTATGCAAAGATCCAGTTCAGCATCAGCGCAGCAAACACATCGAACTACACATGCACTTCATCAGAAAGCTCATTCATGACCATGTTCTTGAAGTGCAATATTGTCCAACAGATGATCAGGTTGCAGACATCTTCACAAAGGCTCTCACAGAGGCGAAGTTCACTAAACTTCGATATATGCTTGGAGTTCAGGAAGTTGTCACTAAGGGGGGATAGGCTCTAGTGCCTCCTTCCTTCTCCTATTGTGTCATATTTGTAAATCCTTCAATCCTATCCCAAGTTGTTCTTAAGGGGGGGATGTTAGGATATTCCGACACATAGGATATAGTTAAGTTCAACTTGGTCTAGTATAGAGTTAGGTTAGAGTTAGGTAAAGTCTGTTTCTTTACCGTTGTACATTTTGTAACTTACAATCCGACGGTCACGATATGTAGTGATCCGACGGTTCACTCTCACCTCGGTATTACCGACACTTGATCCGTGGCTTGACACCCGATTGGTCCATGAGTTCTATTTAAAGCGCATGGAGGGTCATTGTTCGGGTAATCCGTGCATGAGAGAAGCTTATGTAAATTTTCATTCTTTGATTAATAAATTGCCTGTAGTACCCACGTTGGGACAGGCCGTGGACTGTTTCCCTCCTTGCACTCTGAGGGTTTTAACCACGTCAAAAATACTGGTGTATTGATTTGAGATCTGGTTGTGAGCGGTGTCCTTTTGGTATTCTTTCTGAGGAACTTACCCTGTAAATTCCTACACTATAGGGATCACGTGTGCATTATCAAATCAAGATCCTATAAAATGAATAATCAAAACCACATGAGATAAAATGAAAAGAAAAAACAATCATTCTTAACCTCTAGATATGAAATAAAATAAAAAACAATCACTCTTAACCTCTCACACAGGAAAAGATATGAAAGAAATAAATCTTAATCTATGAAAGCAATAAATCTTAATCTATGAAAAACAATAAATCTTAATCTATGAAAAAAGTTAAATCTCACACATTATAGGTGGCCAATCCAAAAGCATGAGGGATGGAAAGTTGAGAGGCTCCAAATACAAGCATAACCAAATCAAAGTGAACATCACTCATGAGCATGGTGCCAAATCCAAATTCTATATTCAAAACATGAGAATTTCCCCAACTTTACACATGCCTTTGAAAGGAGGAGGCTCTCCTATTTATACAAAAACATAAGAAGCTACCTCATTAATGGAGGTCCATTATTCTCTCCCTAGATCCCTGGAAAATCTCATAGAGTTACAACTCAAATAGGTAATGATGAGACACATATTCTCTTTGACCTTTATCCAAATCTTCTTCCATATCTTAAAGGGAATTCAAATTTGAGCATTGGAGGCCACATAAGGGTGCCTTAAAAGCTTCCAAATGACCTACACATGTCATGAAACTCAAGACGCTTTTAAGTATTAGCAAGTATATGTCATTTTTCCAAGTTTTAACCATTTAATTCACTTATAATACTAAAAATCATTAACTTTTGGAAAACACAAATGGAACCCATATAATTATGAAAATGGAGGCTAATGAAATGTGATATGTCATGAAGTTGCGACATGTGAGTGAAACGGTGGTGATAAAGGTGAAAGTGGATGATATTTTGAATACATTTTGGAGGCTCTACAATCTATCTCCATCCCCATTGACTTACTATTATAATATATTGTTAAGGCATCAACGACCAAGATTAAATTTCTATCAACGAATTATATCATTTCAGGCTCTATCTATGTGAGTCTATAGATTTTTCTCGATATTTCTCAATTAGTTGCTATTAATTAATCAATTTTCCTAGGTTAGATATTTTTAATTATTCATCAATTAACTTAATTGAGTGGTATCTAGGTGTTTTCTCCTGAAACCTTTTCTGGGTTTTGGAGATATCGTGTTCTTTAGCCTCTCCAACACAAATAGATACTAGAACACATGTCTGAGCAACTACAAAAGCTACTAGACGAGGGGGGAAAGAAGTAGAGGGCCTCAAGAATAGAAGACTCGGGTGGGGAATTTGGCCGATCATTGATCCCCTAGGAGTTAGCAATAATGGATTCACAAATGTTCTTGAGGATTGATTTCCAATTAACTACTTCACTTCTTGATGATCCCTTGTAGATTCTATAGTTCTTTTCCTTCTATATTGTCCATAAGACATCCCGAAAAGAGCATCTAGGCTTTGCTGAGAAACAAGATTTTGGAAGGCTGATGAACACCAAGTTGTGCTGAGATCCACAAAATCAACTTGAGAATTGTGATATGTTTGCGTGAAGGTGATTTTTGCTTTCGTCCAGATTTCCTCCATAAAGGAGCACTCATTAAAAATGTGATTTTTTGTTTCCTATTGCTGATAACCGTAGAAAAAAGTTTGATGGTCCTTCAAATCCCCTTTTTCTAATTTTGTCCCAGGTTCAAAAGTCAAAGGAAGGAGGCTACCTGGGGCCATAAACCTTACTGTCAGATGCAAGTCCATATCTTCCTTAATATAATTTTATATCCAATTCCAGATGCAATTCCACTCTCATATAATTTTATATGTTTTCCTTAATATCTTCATCCACCCCAGCCAATGGAAATACATTTCACTGACTTGTTATCTAACTTTGTCATATTTTTTTGGAATATGGACAAATGCATCAAAACCAAAAACACTGAGATGTGAGTGATGGATTTTTACCGAACCATATTTCATGTGGATTCCCATCGACCAATTTTGATGATGAAGGCCTATTCATTAGATAACATGCAATGTTGACCACCTTTGCCCATCATTTTTTTGCTAGTCTGGCGCTATTGAGCATGATCCTTTCCTTTTCCATCGACATGCTATTCATTCTCTTAGTGACTCCATTTTTCATAATTCATCTCCATTAATAGTTCTCATAACCTTAACCTTCCTATATGTATGGTCATCCACAAGAGATTTGAACTCTTGAAATTGGAAACCTCAAACTTCTTCCTCAAGAATTACATTTGTGTCATCCTAGAGAAATCATCAATGAAGGGAACATATATGGATTCACCTAGTTATTGCACTAGCATTGGCCCAAATACATCACTATGAACTAGCTCTAGAATTTCCTTTTCCCTTGTAGCACCAGATGGGAATCTAACATGATTTTGCTTCCCATAAATACAATGTTCATAGAAATCAACTTCTAAAGAGTTATCAGGCAAACCTTCGATTATGCCTTTTCTTTGCATAACTTGAAGTCCTTTCTCTCTAATGTGTCCCATTCTTTGATGCCACAACATGGTCTTGTTGATTAAACAAAAGGTTGATCTGTTGGTTTCAGGAACAACTATATTATTGAAACCACTTTGGTTGATATGCCTTGACAACTTGTACAATGTCCCAATCTAAACACCTCTCATCAACACCATCACACCATGAACCATCTTACATGAATCCTTCTAAAATATGATATGAACACCTACACCCATTCAAATGATATATATTAGATTCCTGGCTAAACCTAGAATATGTAGTACACTTTTAAATATTTTACTTGGACCATCCTTTAGTTGCAGTGAAACTCGACTTCGACCGATTATCTAGGTTGTCAATTCGTCCCCCAAATAGAAATATCCTCCATCATATTCTTCATGTTTGTAGAATCACGCTTACGGGGTGTCATATGATAGGATGCTCCTAAGTCGATCAACCATGTCTCGTGATTTGATTGTGTAGTTGTTGAAGCTAAATACACATCCCCCCTTCATCCAAAGATGTTCTCCCTTCAATCAATTTCTCATTATATCCCTTTCTTCACTAAGAGATATTTGACTTGGAATTTCTTTTGTAATTCCTTAATTTACTGCATTTCTAGCATCTTATTATCGAATTTGCAAGAGACTTAGATATTTATTTTCAGAATTTACCTCTATCTCTATCAACTAATTGCGCTCTTATCTACAAAACATCTTTGGTCAATCCTTCTATCGTCTCTCACCTCATATATTATAATAATATAAATAACACCACATCATCAAGAGTTAATGTGATCGCATCACTTCCAATAGAAACAACTAGATTATCCATGAATTTGACAAAGAACACAATAGATTGATACCCTTTTCCTCTTCAACAATACAAATATCCACACTTAATAGTTGATTGATCAGAATATGGAATGCATGTAGGTGTTTTGTGACCAAGTCACCCTCTCTCATCTTCAAAAGTTAAAATTTCTTCCAAAGAAACAACTTATTGACCAACGATTTCGATTGGTATAAGCTTCTCAACTTACCCCATGGTTTCTGGACAGTTTTTCCCCCAAGACATTCAATGTCACATAATTTGCAAGACAAAGTTGAATCATACTCCTTGCTTTCTTTTTAAATTTCTCCCAATCTTCTATCAACATGCTAGTCAGAGGTGTTCTTGGATGCATAGAGATCCACCATTCTTCGTTTACGAGGAGATCCTTCATTTAAACCTTGTAAAACTTAAAATGATGGCCATTAAATTTCCTATTATCAATTCTTATATTGCTAGTCATCTTTCTTTCACCAAAGTTTCGTTTTAAGACTTTCAATCGAACAACCTTATCTCAAATCAAAACAAGATTGTCTTTCTGGAACATATTCAAGTTCAAGATCCACATTTTTTTATGCTATAGGCATCCTTATGCAACCACAATGAGCTCTAACACTAGATGTTGGGCTTAAGGCACTTGATTTACACTTCAAATACCAAAGTCCAAATGAAGAGATGACTAGTCACATAAATCTTAAAATGCACATTAGCTAACTTAAAGAGAACAAAAGTAAACAATGGCACACCATAAAGATTCACACAACACACACAATTTATACCCTAAAAACCTTTAATTAGGGAAGTCAACAATATTTGAGCTTCACTGTTCTTATATCCTTAACCGAATACCAAAGTTAGATTATAATGAATGTCGACGTTGGTCCACGCCTAAGACTAATACATTCATACATTATTGATCTTTATCAATCATGATTATTCATCATCTCTCATTAGCCTTACATCATGTGTTATTTATAGGTACAAAAAACTATAATTCACAACTTCTTGAATTAGTACAAGTGGTTGTAGATCATTGGTCAAGATCCAAAGAATCTTGGGATTTCTATTTGTTTTTCAACTAGTTGTGGTTGTAATTGATTTCTCTTCGACTCTTAGTCGACCACCAGTGTCAATAGACTATGCATGTTTATCTGACTACGATCGCTTCGACTAATCCAATTGATTATTAGCGTCCTACCCATCAACTTTGATTGGTGTAACTGCTCTCAACTTGATCATCGACTTGTCTTTAACTCAATTGTCACACTAACTTCGACTGTCCTATCAACTTGCTATCCTAATCGATTATTCCTGACTAGACCTTTTGAGGTTTATTCCTATTTTTTTTGGCTTGAAAATCAATAAACCAACCAAACTCCAATGAAGTAAGATTACTAGTAAAAAATATAACACCTTAACAATAACTAATATTAAATCCAAATAAATACAATACATTTTATCTCATTATATTATCATTTTAATTTTTTTATATAAAAATAAATTATTTACATTAGTTAAAAAATGTAGTCATCTTAAATTTTCATTCTATTATGTTATAACTAGGACAACCATATAAATTAAATAGTTGATAAACATGGATAGCCATCAAAATATTTATATGCCAAGAGTGAGATTGGAAAATAGAAAAACAATTTAGAAACCTTTGATTTTCCATTAAATCATATATATAAAAAAAATATTTTCAAATTATTAATTCTAAACTATCCATAAGTTTTGAAATTTTAGAAAAAAAAAAAATTCTAAAAATCTCATATCTAATTAATATTTTTTTTATAATCATCAATCATTTATATTAATTAATAATCTAAAAATGTAATAATAGGTAAAAAAGAAAGAGTATATAAAAATATGAAATAAGTACCAACCCTTTCTGTGAATTACTTAAAAAAGCAAACTTTCATAAATTAAAAACATTCAAATAAACGAAGGCATTTCATTCCTTCTACGCCATTGTCAAGAACCATATGTCACTGAATTTCCACAGACAGATTACACTACAAGGAACTCGTTATGTCACTGAATTTCCACAGACAGATTACACTACCAGGAACTCGTTAATGGTTTACATGGATCCATGGTAAATATGAAAAATATGAAATATGAAAAATATCAAATAAACGATAAATATGAAAAGAAAAAGCATTCCAACATTATTAAAAACACATTTAATAGAAGTGACACTTTCTCTCCAGGATTGAGACTTGGGTTGTCAATACGATTTCTCTCGTAATTGGATTGAGGTTGATTCAAGATTTATTTATTATTCTGCCGTGATTACACTATTGGCCTCATTCTAAATTCCCAGCACAGCAGAGGTACCAACAGTCAGTACAATCTTCACGGGCAACAATTGAGAATATAACTCTGCACCAATTACCAGGGTAGGTCCAAATTGAATTTCCAGCAGATGGTGTTCAAGCTTCCCAAAAGCGGCACACCAGGATCCACAACCTACTTCTTCTCGTGACATATCCACGACAAACTTCATGACATAACTTTTAAACATGAAAGCCCTTGAGTCTAACATATAATTGTGTAAGAAGAGGTCATTGATAGCCAAAGTGAGCATAAACGGTTCATACTCGGGGTTTCGGTCAGGAATATGAATGTTCTGATATTCTTTAGGTAATTCTTCTCCATGAATTCCTAGTGACTTCTTGATTTGTTGTTGTTGGTCGGGAAGTTTAGCAATCTATTTCAAAGGAACGTGTATGGTTATTCTTCCTATAATAGTCCCTATGTCAATGTCAAGTTTAGCCTCTTTCCCTTTTTCTTTCTTCTTGATGTTTTCCTTCCTTGGAGGATCCTTGTTTAAATCGGCTTTGGTTGGGGGGTCCTTTTTGGGAGGAATTTCAAGGAGAGACTCTTTGGGAGGGGATTGCTTAGGAAATGAGTCTTCCTTAGATGGTTCCTTAGAAGTTGTCAGGTCTTTATTATTTTTCTTTCATGAATATTGGACCCCTTTGAACCTTCCCTTGCTACTAGAGTTAAGAATAGATTTTTCCTTTTCCTCTTTAAGGGACTGACCTCACCAATGGGAGGACGTGTATATGACCCTCCTAGCAAAATGTTGAAGATGTTAGATTCCACAAGGTTAACTTGCTCATCAATTTGTTCATACTCATTCTCTTCCTCTTCACTTTCCTCATCCTCAAACGATGGGTCTAGCTCGACAACATTAGTTGGAGGCAAAGTGTTTGGGAATTGAGAAGAGCTCGACCTATCTTCTAAACTTTGCTTTTTGGGAAAGGGTTTTCCCTTTAGGATGTAACTAGATTTTTGGGCCCTTTCCAAGGCAATGATTTTGTTCATGATAACCTTGTCATGTGCATTGGCTTCTTCAGTGAACTTATCCATTCTCTAGAGGACTGCAAGGAGAGTTTCTTCATGTTGATCTTTGGACTTCTCCTTCTTGACCTCAACTCCAGCTCTAGGGTGTTCAACGATATCTACTTTTGAGATTCCAATGTTTTCTTCAACTTGCATTTCTATCTCTTAGGCTTCAGTCAAGGTGGAGGGTTTCTTGTCCCTGAACACATAGGTTAAGTGGCCACCCACCGTTTTTATGAACTTGTCAAGTATATCGTCGGATGGCTTCAAATGATCAAGTATATCTTTGAATACCCTATCAAAATTTTAAATGAATTCTTGTACATCCTCCCCTCCCTTGGTTATTTGGTACATTTTTTCAATGTTAAAGGTCCCTTGGGCATTGCATGACCACCTCTTCATGAATATGTTTTCAAATTCATCGGAGTCTTCTATGCATGCTGAGGGAAGGCTAATGTACTAGCCTTTTGCTTGTCCCTCAAGTGATAGCGCAAAAAGCATCATGAGTGTTAGGTCCCTATACTGCTAGTGTAACCCCTTATTGTTATTAGTGCAACCCCCTTATTGTATTCTTGTGCCCATATATTCCCCATGTTCTTATTATTGTGCCACATAGAAGCCCACTATTGTTATTGTTGTGCCTCTACAATATTATTGTTATGTAGGCTCTGATTGTATTGGGACCCCTTAGACTCCTATATATAGAAAGGAGGTATTGTCATTAGTATCATTCAAGAATTATTCATTTGTGTAATGTAAAGGAGGTTGCCCCTCGATGAGGCTGATTTTGAAGTCGTTAATCTATCTTTTCTATCCTTTTGTGAGCTAGTTTCATAACATTTGGTATTAGCACTTTGGATTCTATGGTTTCGCTACTCCAAATAGGCCAACATGAAATTTTCACTAAAACTTTTTCGCTATGAAGTTTCAGAAGCTAAAAAAAACCCATTTGATTTGAAATCTTTCTGAATCTTGGGTAAGAATTTCAGATCTTGTCTCGCTATATTTTCGAAGATATTATCTACGGAAGTTAGGGTTTCTGTAAGCTCCATAATTTCATCTCAAACCGGTGTTCGTGGAATTTTAGCTATAATTTGTTTTCTACGAAGGTTCAGACTCTAAAATTAAAACCCATTTGAGCCAAAATCTTAGTGAATCTCGGACCCAAATTTTAGATCTTGTTGCGCTATATTTTCGGCAATACGGTCCAAGACATTTAGGGTTTTTGCAGGCTCCTGAATTACATCCCAAACAAGTGACCTTGGGAAAATTGTCATAACTTTCTCTCTGAGCATTAGATTGAAATTTCGTAAGAAGTTATAGAAAGAGGACGAACTTTAACTTTTTTGTATTGTTTTCAGGTCCGAAGGTCAAAACAGTGACACGTGGCACTTCGTACAAGTTCGCTCTACTGAAAAGTATATAATCAGGTCATCTTGGGAGATTAGGCATAACTCTTTCTTGGAGAATCCAATTTCGATCAGACTGGTGGCATTGGAAAGAGGACACAGAGGGCTACTATAGGTTGCAAGTTCAGACCTTGGAGATCCAAAATTTTAGAGATATAATAGATTCAAGATCGAGCTGCTAAAAGAAAGAAAAAGAATGACTTGAATCAAGAAAATAGAAACACCTAGTAAGAAAAATTGGATGGATGATTTGAAGAATGCGATCGAAGCTAAGATAAATAGTTTTATATGTGCCATGGAAGCTAATATTGATGGTAGGGAAGCAGATTTGAAGAAAGGCATGGAAGATTTGAAGAAAGACATGGAAGGTTTGAAGGAAGGTGGGACAAATATGCTACAAGAAAGACTTCCTAATGACGAAAAGGTAGTAGAGGAAACTCATGATGAGAAAAAAATAAATATTAATCATGATTTCATAAAATCTAACATTGGATTGAAGACCCACCATATTCCAAAAATCAATATGAGGAAGTTTGATGGTAAGGATCCCATAACATGGATACTATATATGGAGAAATATTTTGATCTACATGAGATGCAACTGTTACAATAGGTATGTATTACATCTTTATATTTAGAACCGAATCAATTTTTATGGTATAAAGGGCATTGTTCTTGTAAACCACTTGTCACCTGGTCAATTTTCACGGAGGAAATGATAGCACATTATGAGGATACAAAGAGAAACACCTTCTTTAGCCAATTGATAAATCTCAAACAAAAGGGTTCAATGGCAGAACACATTAAGGACTTCCAAAAATTGAATATAAGGGTAAATGATATTCTAGAGAAGCAGAGGATTGATGTCTTCATAGGGACTTTAAAGGATAAAATTCAACATGAGGTTCGTCTTTGGGAACCTAATTCATTGGAGAAGGCATTCAGGTTGGCAAGAAAAATTGAAAGCAAAATTATGGCAACAAGAAATCCTACCACTCACAATTATAAAGATGGAAGTGTTGTTTCTCCTAGCCTTCCACAACCTACAAGGTTGACACCACAACAATTGGAAGAAAAAGGAGAAAATGACCTTTGTTACAGTTGTGATAGAAAATACACTAAAGGTCATAAGTGTGCTGAGAAGAAATTATTTTACATTGATTGTGAAGAGGAGGAAGAAAAGGATCAAGAAACATCAAAAGAAAATGATATACACTAGGAACCAACCCCAGAGAAAGAAGAAATGAATCTGACTATTTCTTGTAATGCATTGGCAAGAATTACCACTCCGCAAACTATCAAGATATAAGGACATATCGAATGAAACAACAAAAAAAAGGATAACCTCACTTTCGTGAAGAATCAAATGAAACAACAGGAAGATCAACATCGTAGCGAAAGAAGTTTTGACATAGGTGAGTGGGTATTTTTATGACTACAACCATACAAAAAATTGTCCCTCAAGCAAGCTAAGAAGGATAATAAATTATCACCAAAGTACTATGGTCCTTATAAATTGCTGCAAAATATTGGTACAATGGCATACAAATTGGAGCTCCCTGCATCTTCCCGAGTGTCCTCAGTTTTCCATGTTTCCTACTGAAAGAAGGTTATAGATGACAAGGTCCTAGTTCAAATAATATTTTCAGAACTTGACGAGGAAGGAAAAATCATTTTTGAACCTGAAGCAGTTACGGAAACAAGAACCCGATAGCTACGAAATTGATCAATTTCAGAGTATCTCATCATGTGGAAGAACTTAACCGCTGAAGATTCCACAAGGGAGGATGAGAATTTTATACAGAAGCATCCATAACTACTCAAGCGTTGAGGACAACACTTTTTGAAGGAGAGGGGCATGCTAGGTCCCTTTACTATAGTGTAACCCCTTATTGTTATTAGTGCAACCCCCTTATTGTATTATTATGCCCATATAGTCCCTATGTTCTTATTATTGTGCCCCATATAAGTCCACTATTGTTATTGTTGTGCCCCTACAATATTATTGTTGTGTAAGCTCTGATTGTATTGGGACCTTAGACTCCTACATATAGAAAGGAGGTTTTGTCATTAGTATCATCTAAGAATTGTTCATTTGTGTAATGTAAAGGAGGTTTCCCCTCAAAGAGGTTGAGTTTGAAGTCGTTGATCTACATTTTCTATCTTTTTCTGAGTTGGTTTCACAACAATGAGCCTATATTCATCAAAGATCATCCTACAAGACATTTTCCAATATAATTCCTTAATAAAACCATAGGCAGTCCAAGTAGCATCCCCTTTGAACTCGGGTGACCATCGGTTATATTTTTTAGGTAGTGGTTTGGGATCATCACTCAATTTCAAAGGGGCAAAGACACTAACCAAGTGTCTTTCACTTTTGTCATCTTGGGTTGACCTTTTTTTAGGTCAATGTTAGAACTAAATGGCATATTTGGGGATGGATCACTGACTTTCTCAAATTTAGGGAAAATGACTGTTCCAACAAGTGATGGAGTTTTCTCTCCTATTTTTGTAGCTGCACTAGTTAAAGGAGGAATGTTGTCACCTTCCAGTAAACTAGGGGTCTGGACAATCAATGGAGTCACTAAAGGAATGCTTATAGATGTCATTTACTAAATCATTTCCTCAATGATTCACTAAGGAGGTAGACTTTCTTCCTCCCCGACAACAAAACCAAAATGTTATTGCTCAAACTAACAGGGGGCATAAGAGGGACTCCTAAAGGGACAACTGCTAGGTCAAGGGAAATAATGGAGGCTTAGCCCACTGTCACCTCAGCTAGGACTCCCTAATCTTTACAGATTTTTACCAATGGGAGGAGACTCGCTATATAGTAATTCACTTGTGGAGGATGAATCAACCAATGGATGTCAAGTGACCTTAATGATCCTTTTCCTAGAAGGGGGTTAACAATGGAGCTTACTTTCTCTTCAAGCAAGGTACACATATTTATACGATAAGGAGGTGAGGATTTGAGGGTT
The DNA here is from genome assembly GCA_031772625.1 of Pinus tabuliformis. Taxonomy (NCBI): domain Eukaryota; kingdom Viridiplantae; phylum Streptophyta; class Pinopsida; order Pinales; family Pinaceae; genus Pinus; species Pinus tabuliformis. The sequence continues at coordinate 1,990,569,092 of CM062819.1, read as the reverse complement.
AGATAAGAGGAATATGCCTTGTAAAGAAGTTTCCCAATACTAAAATCCTTATTGAACTTGACTTCCCAAATGGTTCTTGAAGAATGGAATTTTCAAAGGTATGGGACCACACGAGACCAAGTGGACCCAACTTAGGTTAAGGAGAGAGAATCTATCAACCAATGATGTTCTTAACCCAAACAATGAAGTGGAAAGGATCAAAACAAGAATTTCCAATTGAAAGTGTCAAATTGATCCTATGAGGTGTTAGCTTAGGAAATACCAGGGCAAAGTTTGATCTCAGAGCTAGGGCTTGGCTTATCTCACAAATCTAATGTCGGAATGGCTTCAAATTTGGAGGGGGCCTTGAGGAAAAACTAGCGCAGTAGAGGCTACGAGATCAATCTTTTTATATGGATATTTCATCGGGAAAGTGATGCCGTAGGTGACCCAACTTGGCTAGACCTAAAAGAGAAAAGTGAAAGGTGGAGAAAAATGTTCTTTGAGTGATCACCAATTGGGGGACCAGTGCCTAATACCTTGGGGAGAATGGAGTCTAGGAGAATGATGAGAAATGACTTCACATTTCATTCAAGGAGGCCTTAAGGACTACTACGCTTGGCCTTTAGGGAAAGAAGAAGATACCTCAAAGCTTTTATATTTTGCTTGGCAAAAAGAGATGGCTTATCAAGGTAAATTCATTGATGGAATTATCCCTAGGATATTTCATTCACATACATGGCACAAACATTGAGAGATGCGATATAGAAACAATAATTCCACAATTTTGAAATTATGAAATGCAACAATTAGCCCTAGTATAGCAAAAATCCCATTCAATGCATATGACAAAAGTAAAACAGGAATAACGTTAAATGTGTGTAATTATATGTAATAGAGCATATCAACCATCCACAATTTGACAATAAAGAAGCTCCAAGATAAAATACTCCAATCCAAACATCAAAATTCATCCATGCTCCAATTCATCATCATATAAAAAGTGTGAAATTCTCTAAAGAGAAGAATGATCCAATCCAAAGTGATGATACAAATGAATTCATGTCTCTCCTATTTATACACTCATTAGGATTTTGAATTACCTAATTTAATCCCACATTATCCCATCAACTAAAATAATGTGCAAATAACTATATATTTGTGACAAGCCAACCAAAATAGCTCACAAATAAAATAATAAGCATCCCAAGATGCCGAATTACCATAATGCATGTCGTTGGGCTCTCTAAGAGGCCTGATGAAGTCCATAAGTGCCAAGATGATGAGTTGGACTTCCAAAAGTAATGGAAAAGGGGTCGGCCCTTTGTTCTCCACATAATAAACATGTGGTGCTCCCAATGACTACGATGGCACACAAGTGACCTCATGGGTCTCCAAGTAAGTCGAAGATGCCTGCAGATCATCTACAAGGGCTCAGATGATGGTGTAGGTGATGCCACATCATCCAAAAAGTCCTAGTTCAGCTGCCAAGTGCATGGTACATATTTGGGGCTCGTTGGGAAAAGGTGAACTAAGTGCATCTTGATCATCCAATAGGTGAATCTTGAGAAATCTCTGAACATATCTAAGGATCCATGGAGTGTTGTCTAATGTTGTGGAGACCCATGGCTCTCAACACACACCCTACATGTGCCAATGTATCCCTCTGGAGGAGTAGGAGCCCATATAGGGAGACCAAACCCAAGATGGAGACCACCTGCAATCCCGCATAAGATCCAATGCATCCCTTAGGCTAACAGTACAACAAGTCATCAAGGAAAACGAGTAAAAGAGCTTACAATCCATGGACCACATGTGGGGATTTCATAATGGTTTTCCCTTCCATAATTGGCTTTGGCATATGCTAATGTCTCCAAACTCCAAATGGGGTTAACCAAGTTTCCCATTATGTGGTTTCTACTTTTAAAGGGGATAATATGTTTGAGGTACATCCTTTAAAAGGTGGTGACATGTGATAAAGAGGTCAATGGAGTAGGGAATTAGAAGGGGCAACACTAAGCCACTTGATGTGGTACAAGGTTCAGTAGTAGAAGGGAAGCCCACACTTGGGTATGTAATGTATAGGAGTGAGAAATCATGGTACATGAGGTGCATGGCCTTGATTTTTCCACCCTTTTTTATATTCCTTTTTCCTTTCATGATTTTTCTTCAATTAACTGCTTTGGGCTCAAAGGGTAAGAGCATGATGTGTGAGATATAGCATTGGATACCCCCCTTTAAGGTAGGGTGGTTCATTGCCCACCAAGGGTTGGGGCAATCATGGGTTCCTATATGATGAAGGAGGCTCATAGAACCTATAGGAACCAGGGTGATGACCATGATCATTGTGTAGAGCTCATGTATTGGCTTTTACCCATGTGTTAAATGTGTTCGTCCCGACTATCTTTTGCATTTTGTGGTAAATTTTCCTATTGAATGTGCCCACTTATGCCTTTACCTTTTTTTTAGTTGCATCAACCTCTGGGGCATCACTCTAGGCCTATCCCAAGGTGTGGACAAGGGGAAGGGGAGATCTAGCCCTATGTGGGTCCAATGGAGGAATGTGGACCCAGTTGGGAGAAATGATGAATGGGGTGATAATGAGTGGAAAGCGGGTAATATATGCAGATGAGCTAATAGGACCATGCGACCAAAATCAAGGTTTCCCATGAAATATGATTCCTAAAGCCAAATGGTCAATAAAAGAAATCCCATGGGACTAGAATCCAAGGTCAATATCTAAGAAGGGGTGTAGGGGACAAGAGCACAGACCCATCCCATTATTCCCACTGAATCCCCCCATTAATCCATGCCCAGAAGTGTCCATGACAAGCAAATTACAATACTTAATTAACAAATTACAATTCATACCTTTAGGTTCAGGAGGCTCACCTTCAAACATATGATCATGACAAATGGGTGAGGGACTGCATGGCTGGCTCAGGAGGCGGAGAAGTGGCACAATGAGCTAGTTGGTCGTTATAAGGGGCTGCTGCCTACCAGTTGAGGACCATCTTGGAGAAAAAAATTCTCCTAGGGATACCACCCACAAAATTTTTCTACAAGTCAATTTTGCCCAGATAGATTTATCCGCTCACTGGAACTACTTCCCAAAAAAAAACCACTGCTTGCAAACTCTGATTATGAGGCTGATTGAATTTTCCTCCAACTCAGATCTGAAAATTGAATCCTCTACCTCTACAATTTGCACTACCTGGTGGCCTACGCATATATGAGAAATTTGTGTTCAAGGCTCCCTCTGAACCTACACAATTTTTCCTTCTCGCTACTGAGCCTCTGATTTGACCTTTAATGCTCTGATACCATGTGAAAATTCTTTAATTGCAATAACTAGAAACTATTCTCCTAATTGATGCAATTTATTTTTCGTCCGTTAATTAAATTAACAACAAATAATGAAAAACTGACTACTACGATATTCATAATAAAAAAATACATTGTGAAAATAAATATGGAAATGAGAAAATAGATGCACACAATTAACACAGTTATTTTGGACTAATTTCCTCGGTAAAACTCCGAAGGGAAAACCAACGCAATAGATGAGGATTTATTTTATTATGTAACGAATGGAAAATTATTACAACTGGATTCCAAACTAGCTATCCTCCGGGAATATACTTGCAAAAGATCTTGGAGATACCTTCTCCCTTTGCAAAATGAATCGACCTCCTTCTGGTCTGCTCGCACTTCTCATTGGCAAGTCAACCTCTACTGGAGATGCACAATGTTGGCATGGAATAACTCACACTGCCTACAAATTAGCTCCTCGTAAGCTGTCCCGCCTCCCTCTATTACTAAAAACTAGTTTCATTGCCTTCCAAAACTAAATTCAAACCCTTGTTGTTGATTTGTGGCTCTTCTGGCAACTCGCACTGGGGTTACTAGGGATTTTCACTATTTTCTATAGCCCTTTCTGCAAATGATTCAACCTTCTTTCTCCTGCTAATCCGACACTAGAGAAATAATGGAAAATCTTCAGAATTCTCCCCTGCTGCTCACTCACACTAATGCTCCTGCACTACCTCAAATTTTTCCCTCATTGAATCACTATGCTATGGGAAATTCACACGGCCTCGATGATTTTTCCCTTACTTGTTCGATGTGTCTATCTCCAGCCGCATTGACCTGATCTTATAATAGATTTTTGAAGCTTCAACGACCATGATTAAATTGTTATCAATGACTAATATCATTTCAGACTCTATGTATGTGAGTATTTAGAGATTTCTCGATATTTCTCAATTAATTGCTATTAATTAATCAATTTTCCTAGGTTAGACTTTTTTAATTATTCATCAATTAACTTAATTGAGTGGTCTCTAGGTGTTTTCTCTTGAAACATTTTCTGGGTTTTGGAGATATCATGTTCTTTAGCGTCTCCAACACAAATAACTACTAGAACACTTGTTTGAGAAACTAAAAAATCTAACCGACAAGGGGGAAAGATGTAGAGGGCCTCGAGAATAGAAGACTCAGGTGGGGAATTTGACCAATCATTGATCCCCTAGGAGGTAGCAATAATGGATTCACGAATGTTATTGAGGATTGATTTCCAATTAAATACTTCACTTCTTGATGATCCCTTGTAGATTCTATATTTCCTTTCTTTCTAGATTGTCCATAAGACATATCGAAAGGAGCATCTAGACTTTGTTGAGAAACAAGACTTTGGAAGGTTGATGAATGCCAAGTCGTGTTGAGATCCACAACATCAACTTGAGAATTGTGATATGTTTGCGTGAAGGTGATTATTGCTTTTGTCCGGATGTCCTCCATAAATGGGCACTCATTAAAAATGTGATTTGTTGTTTCCTATTGCTGAAAACCATAGAAAACATTTGGATGGTCCTTCAAATCCCCTTTATTTAATTTTGTCCCAGGTTCAAAAGTCAAAGGAAGGAGGCTACCTTGGGCCATAGACCTTACTATCAGATGAAAGTCCATATCTTCCTTAATATAATTATATCCAAGTCCAGATGCAACTCCACTCTCATATGATTTTATATGTTTTCCTTAATATCTTCATCCACCCCAGCTAATGAAAATATATCTCACTACCTTGTTATCTAACTTTGTCATATTTTTTGTTGGAATATGGAAAAATGCATCAAAACCAAAAACATTGAGATGTGAGTGATCGTTTTTTACCAAACCATATTTCATGTGGATTGCCCTTGAACAATTTTGATTATGAAGACCTATTCACTGGATAACATGCAATGTTGACCGCATTTTCCCAAAATTAATTTGCTAGTCTTGCGCTATTGAGCATGCTCCTTTCCTTTTCCATCGACATGCTATTCATTCTCTTATTGACTCCATTTTGCATAATTCATCTTCATTAATAGTTCTCATAACCTTAACCTTCCTATTTGTATGGTCATCAAAAAGAGATTTTAACTCTTGAAATTTAAAGCCTCAAACTTGTTCCTCGAGAATTACATCCATGTCATCCTAGAGAAATCATCAATGAAGGGAACATATATGGATTCACCTAGTTATTGCACTAGCACTAGCCCAAATATATCACTATGAACTAGCTCTAGAATTTCCTTTTCCCTTGTAGCACTAGATGGGAATTTAATATGATTTTGCTTCCTATAAATACAATGTTTATAGAAATAAAATTTTAAAGAGTTAGCAGGAAAACCTTCAACTATGCCTTTTCTTTGCACAACTTGAAGCCCTTTCCCTCTGATGTGTCCCATCCTTTGATGCCACAACATGGTCTTGTTGAGTAAACAAAAGGTTGATATGTCAGTTTCAGGAACAACTATAGTATTGCATCCACTTGGGTTGATATGCCTTGACAACTTATACAATGTCCCAATCTAAGCACCTCTCATCAACACCATCACACTAAAGCGAACAAAGTTCCTTCTACAAATTAATTACTCCAAAAGACTTGGAATATGAAGTTATCCATTGAGGATATAAATATTATATTAAATATGTGAATAAGAATGAATGATACTGATTTACAAATGAGAACAAGAGGCTTGCTTATATACCAAGCAAGTGTCTCTTCATGAACAGTCATGTCTCAATTAGACATGCCTCTTCAACCTAATTACTACTTAACTAATAATTATTTATGCTTATTATCATTTATATTATTTTACATTATTTATATATATTTTATTCGTTACGTTGCCTCCTTCCTCAAAGAGCTTTGTCCTCAAAGCTTGTCGATGAAAAAAAGCCTGATCTCTTTTTTGGCTTCGAATGTCTTTCTCTCTTGGAATAGTTATCCTCGTTGATACAAGTTGATATGATCTTCTTAGTGACAAACAAAATTTTCGCACTGAGAAGGGATCAGACCATCCCAAATTAATCTTCTGTGGAATATTCTAATCACTGGAATTTTGTAACGACTGGTTAGCATAAGAATGGAGTGAGATTACATCACTATTATCTGGAACATCATTTTTTTGTTTCGGTTCTGACTAGTTCAAATATGTAGCATGGTTTATTTGTCTGTTCTCATGATTCAGATGCCGATATGGAACTATTTTGGTTTGATTTCTCCTTACTGGGCATGTGCCAATTTTTATATTTTCTTCTTCTTGTAAGAAAATGTTAAAAACTTTTTCTTAGTATTTAGAATAAAGGAACCTAGAGTTTTTATCCATGGTGATCCCAAAACAATGTCACTATTGTTAAAACTTAAGGTTTTCACAGTGTGAGGTAAAAGTATAATCTCCAATATTTATGTGTAGATCGCTTATATTAGACATGCCTCTTCAACCTAATTACTACTTAACTAATAATTATTTATGCTTATTATCATTTATATTATTTTACATTATTTATATATATTTTATTCATTACACACACCATGAACCATCTCACATGAAACCTTCTGAAATATGATATGAACACCTACACCCATTCAAATGATATATGTTAGATTCCTAGCTAAACCTAGAATATGTAGTACACTTTTCAATGTTTTACTTGGACCATCCTTTAGTCATAGTGAAACTCGACTTCGACCAATTATCTAGGTTGTCAATTCGTCCCCCAAATAGAAATATCCTCCATTATATTCTTCATATTTGTAGAACCACTCCTTGCTGGGTGTCATATGATAGGATGCTCCCAAGTTGATCAACCATGCCTTATGATTTGATTGTGCAGCTGTTGAAGCTTAATACACTTTCCCCCCTTCATCCAACGGTTTCTCCCTTCAATCTTGACTACTCATTAGATCCCTTTCTTCACTAAGCGATATTTGACTTGGAATTTCTTTTGTAATGCCTTACTGCATTTCTACCATCTTCTTATCAAATTTGCAAGAGACTTAGATATTCATTTGTAGAATTTGCCTTTATCTCTATCAACTAATTGAGCTCTTGTCTACTAAACATATTTGGTAAATCCTTCTATGGTCTTTCACCTCATATCCTATAATAATACAGATAACACCACATCATCAAGAGTCAATGTGGTCGCATTACTTCCAATAGCTACAACTAGATTGTCCATGACCTTGACAAAGAACACAATAGATTGATACCCTTTTCCTCTTCAATAATACAAATATCCACACTCAATAGTTGATTGATCACAATATTGAATGCATGTACGTGTTTTGTGACCAAATCCCCCTCTCTCATCTTCAAAAGTTAAAATTTCTTTCAAAGAAACAACTTATTGACCAACGATTTTGATTGGTATAAGTTTCTCAACTTGCCCATAGTTTCTTGATAGTTTCTCCCCCAACACATTCAACGACATAGAATTTGCAAGACAAAGTTGAATCGTGCTTGTTGCTTTCTTTTTAAGTTTCTCCCAATCTTCCATCGACATGCTAGTCATAGGTGTTCTTGGATGCATAGAGATCCACCGTTCTCGGTTTACGAGGAGATCCTCCATTTAAACCTTGTAAAGCTTAAAATGATGGCCATTAAATTTCCTATTATGAATTCTTGTATTGCTAGTCATCTTTCTTTCACCAAGGTTCTATTTTAAGACTTTCACTCGAACAAGCTTATCTCAAATCAAAACAAGATTTTCTTTCTGGAACATATTCAAGTTCAAGATCCATAATTTTTTACACTAGAGACATCCTTATGCAATCAAATTGATCTCTAACACTAGATGTTGGGTGTAAGGCACTTGATTTACACTTCAAATACCAAAGTCCAAATAAAGAGTTGACTAGTCACATAAATCTTAAAATGCACATCAGCGAACTTAAAGAGCAAAAAATAAACAATGACACGCCATAAAGATTCACACAACACACACAAATTATACCCTAGAAACCTTTAATTAGGGAAGTCAACAATCTTTGAGCTTCACTATTCTTATATCCTTGATCGAATACCAAAGTTAGATTATAATGAATGTCGACGTTGGTCCACACCTAAGACCAATACATTCATACATTACTAATCTTTATCAATCATGATTATTCATCATCTCTCATTAGCCTTACATCATGCGTTTTTTATAGGTACATAAAACTATAATTTGCAACTTCTTGAATTAGTAAAAGTGGTTGTAGATCATTGGTCAAGATCGAAGGAATCTTGGGATTTCTAATTGTTTTTCGACTAGTTGTGGTTGCAATTGATTTCTCTTCGACTCTTAGTCGACCACCAGTCTTCGTCGACTATGCATGTTTGTCCGACTACGATCCCTTCGACTAATCCAGTTGATTATTAGCTTCCTACCCATCAAATTTGATTGATGCTACTGCGCTTGACTTGATCATCGACTTGTCTTTAACTCAATTGTCACACTGACTTCGACTGTCCTATCAACTTGCTATCCTAATTGATTATCCCTGACCAGACTTTTTGATGTTTATTCCTATTTTTTTGCTTGAAAATCAATAAACCAAGCAAACTCCAATAAATTAAGATTACTAGTAAAAAATATAACACCTTAACAATAACTAATATTAAATCCAAATAAATACAATACATTTTATCTCATTATATTATCATTTTTTTATATAAAAATAAATTATTTACATTAATTAAAAAATGTCGTCATCTTAAATTTTCATTCCATTATGTTATAACTAGCACAACATATAAATTAAATAGCTGATAAACATGGATAGCCATCAAAATATTTATATGCCAAGAGTGAAGCTGAAAAATAGAAAAACAATTTAGAAATCCTTAATTTCATCCATTAAATCATATATATATATATATGAGAATATTTTCAAATTATTAATTTTAAACTATCCATAAATTTTGATATTTTAGAAAAAAAAAAAATCTAAAAATCTCATATCTATCCGCCTAATTAATAATTTTTTTTTAATTACCAATTATTTATATTAATTAATAATCTAAAAATGTAGAATAGGTAAAAAAAAAAAAGATTACATAAAAATATGAAATAAGTGCCAACCCTCTTTGTGAATTAATTAAAAAAGCCAACTTTCATAAATGAAAAAATTTGCACAAGATAAATAACAACATTCCAATAAACGAAGGCATTCCATTCCTTCTACGCCATTGTCAAGAACCATATCTCACTGGATTTCGACAGACAGATTACATTACAAGGAACTTGTTAATGGTTTACATGGATCCTTCTCAAATAAATGATAAATATGAAAAGGAAAAACATTCAAACACATTTAATAGAAGTGCCACTTTCAACACAGTTTTGAGAGATTTTACTGAACAATAAGTCATTGCAAAATGTACTTAAACCATATTTAATACCATACAATTTATACCTTCAACGATCACAAATCCTGCCATTTTTTTAGAGCTTTAACATAAAAGTCAGTCTTCGATATGAGCAGAGAACGCAGTAGAAAATGTAATTAAAGTAATATATTTGACATGTTTTTTTGTTATAAGTGTATTTTTCCAATTCTATTTTTTATTTCAATTTTGTTTGAAATTTAGGTGGAAATTGTTAAAATTATAAATTTAAATAATTAAGTGAGAAATTAGAGATGTTTTTACTTTTTTAAGAGATTAAATATATTTATATATTTAAAAGTTTATTTTGAATAATAGAAAAATTATAATATTATGATTTGTTTTTTTAAATCAATGTTTTATTCATTTATTAGAAAATAAATATATTAATAGCAAAATGCAGGTAGTCTTACCTCAACCAAGTTTGTTGATTATTGCGATCAGTATATGACAAAAAAACAGAAAGACAACCAAAGATACAGTCCACAACTTAGGAGGCCAAAAGCACTAGAAAACACATAAAACAAGTAGAACACCTATAACCATGCTAGTCATCTGAAGTGATTGAAGCTGGGTTATCTGGGGTTGTTCTAGGAGGAGGTGGAGGGTGGAAAGAACACTAGACATGCTCCTCAAAGTGGGCCATCCAAGACTCTAGCTTCTCCACTTTCTTAGCTAAAAAGTTCTTGCGACGCCAGATCACCACGACTCGCTCTCGGACATGGCACTGAAAGCATGCATCTTGTTCAATGTGTCTATGAGCTCAGCATGTTCTCCCGGACGTACGTGCTTGAAGGTTTCCAAGCGATCAAGCACTGACTGGATCAAGTCCTTGCAATTTTCCAAACAACATTGATCATTGTCGCTTTGTCCACATCCCGCACGCCTTCCCTTCCCTTGTCTGCCCGAAACTCTACGTTGCACCACTCCATCCCACTAGTGAGGTTGCGGAATGCATCCCCCACGGCCAGCGCTCTAGCCACCACGACCGTGATCACCGTGGACTCCAAACTTCGACTAACCTGACTGACGAACACTCTTGCCACTCTGCCCAGTAACAATTTTCACCCCTTCCATCACTGTCACTTGCATTGGAGACTCCCACCCCCTTGTCCAGTCGAGCTAGGCTTCAACAAGGAAGAGGACCGACCGTGATGAGGAACCAGGCACATTTTTACAAAACCAACACCGGTTTGAGGGGACATAGCAAACCAATGAACTGGTATACAAATGACAACTTCAACCACCAGGGTTTGCCCCACCCACTCCAAATGGGCTACCAATAACCATACCAACAATTTCCATTATGCAAATTTTAGCTAAGCCCATGCTTCGTCACCCTCAACCCTTCACTGGCAACCCACCGATCCAGCCGCCCGAAAGCCTGTACACCCTTGACACAGAAACCACTAAAACATACAAAACCCCGAAGAAGGGTTGCAAAGGAGGGCGATTCATTTTCTACGCAAACACAGATGGGAACCCACCCGCTCATAGCAGGACTGCCGACTGGCCTGCACCACCAGAGGTTCTGCTCCTCTCTCACGCCAAGACACCAAATTCTACACACTAGAGAAGAAAGCGACCAATTTATAGACCCAAAAGCCAGGGAGGGGACATCGACGCTGAAGTCGCCACCTTTCCCAAACAAGAACTCCTCGCCTCTTCCTCCTCCCGCTCACAAAATTCCACTCACATTCACTGAACTGATACCATACCCAGCAACACAAACTGCCCTCCATAAACCTTCATTGTTTTGCTCCTCCCACTCGGTTCGAGATTGATGGAGGTTTCACACATACTGCCATAACGCCTCCGGTACACAAATAGTTGTGAGAGGATGGGGAGGCCGGTCCTCATACCGTCAACCAGATGGATTTCATAATTGCCCATGCGTTACCTTGTGTGCCCGACTCCTCACCCGCATCGGGGAAATAATATGAAATATTTTCAACTCAAATATAAAAAATAAAAAAATAAAAAAAAATTAATTAATTTAATTCTTTTTACATAAAAATAAATCTTAAATATAAATAGAATTGTGAAAACACAACCGACAAAACAATTTCCTACCACTGCATTTTACAATATAACACACAACACTTTTCTATTATATTACATTTTACAACACCACAATTTTCCTACTAAATTATCTTGTAAAGTGCTATGCTTGAACCAAATTTCCTATATTCTTGATAACAATATTCCATTGGTGAATAAACCATTCTTCTTTTCTTCCCTTCAACACTAAGCTAGCCTCTACCTAAACTAAACTCTACCTACCTGAAAAAACACACAACACTTTCCTACTACTACGTTCTATAACACAACATACACAACACTTTATAACACCACCCAACACAACACTTTCCTACTACTGCATTTTATAACACCACCCAACACAACACTCAAAAAAATATCGAGTGTGTTGAGAGTGGGAACCATCCGTAAGGGAATAAAACTATCTTAGGAAGCGTTCAGCCTCAACCAAATTCTAACCATCTGTAAGGGAATAAGGGAATAAACTATCTTGTGATGCATTCAGCCTCAACCAAATTTCTCACATTCTTGATGACAGTAGCCTGTAACGAACAGATCATTCTTCCTTCAACCCCAAACTAGCCCTTACCTAAAGGAAACCAAGCTAAGCTCTGCTTACAAGAAAAAATGGAAAGAAAATGATGGGAAAGCCAAATAAGATTGTCAGAGGTAGGCCCCCCCTTTACTTGTGTGTGGAAAATTTTATATCTTTTCATATTGTTTCTTGATTAAAAAAAACACTAATTTATATAATGTACTAGTGTATAAATAGTCATGAATACATTTAAATTTTTTAAATTGGAGTTGTTTTTACTCTGATTTTTTGGAAGTTTTTTTTTATAGATTTTTCTGGTCAAATTTCTCTAAAATCTGGTCGCAATTTATTTAAATTGAAACTATAAGTTTGATGGATAATCCCTACACAATCAAAATACCCTAGTGGTTTTCCAGGGTGCTGAATCCACATACAATAAAAAAATCAGTTTAAATAACACAAATCAAGATTTCATCTTAAAAATTTCACCTTAAAAATTTCACCCGATTCCAACACCAAAAAATCCAAAAAATTGTACTAAAAACAACTCTGTTCAAAATATTTGACCCACAAATAAATCTATACATATCCTTTCATATCTTTCCCATACTTGTTATCGTGCTTGAGGTTGAAAGCTTGCCAGGACTGAGACTTGGGTTGTCAATACGATTTCTCTCCTAATTGGATTGGAGGGTTGATTCAAGATTTATTCTTATTCTGCCGTGATTACACTATGGGCCTCATTCTAAATTCCCAGCACAACAGAGGTACCAGCGGTCCGTACGTTCTTCACGTGCAGCCATTGAGAATAAAAGTCTGCACCAATTACCAGGGTAGGTCCAAATTGAATTTGCAGCAGATCGTGTTCAACCTTCCCAAAAGCGGCACACCAGGATCCACAACCTACTTCTGCTCGTGACATATCCAAGACAATCAAATAGTCTAGTCAGCAGATCGAGATGGGATCGGGATCAGCTAGTGTGTCGATCGCAGCAAATTCAAAATCATATTCTGGGGACACATAAAATCCAGCAAAACTTCAAACTTCAAACAATCTGTAGGGGATTAGTAATGTTCAACGCTGACAATTGCCATAATCACAGCCTAAAACTGTGCAGAGTAATTTACTCAACAATGTAATATGATACGATGGAACTCAAGAAAAAAAATTATCCTTATCATAGGTTCTACTTGCTGTGGTATTATTTGTTTCCCTTTTTGCCTCTGTATTATTGAGTCATTTCTTACAAATGAATAGCAAGGAGAGCAATTTTAACTATTTACCAGTGATATAAACAGGAGAGCAATGATAATAATTTTACCAGTTTGACCGATATATCTTTACTAGATTGCATTTTATTAATAGGTTTTTTAAGTGTCATAGCTGATTTACTCTCAAGAACCTGGGAAATAGTGGTGGCAAAAATTTGACTATGTGTTTTTCCTCTTCAATAATTTATTAAGCAAGAGTTTGTAACTGAGAGTGTTTATTGTGAAGTATCACTGGAAACAAATAATGCATAATCAAATGAAAAAGCATGAAAAACATTCAAATTTAAAATAATTTTCTTTCTTTCTTTTTAAATTTTTGGGAAAAAATAATGCATCAATCAGATAAAAAAAAAACATGAAAAATTTTAAAATTTAAAATAATTTTCTTTTTAAATTTTTAATTTTTTTTTTACCTAATAAATTAACCAAAATTTTAATTCCCAAAAATTTCTAAATAAACCATGTAAACCTAATATGTAATCTACTACGCACATTAACCCTATAAACCTTTAAAAAGTGAAAGAGAAACCAATCTCACTTTCAACCCCCAAACTAGAATCCAACACTACTATAAAATAATATTGTTAATATATACTCTTGAATTTAATTAGTAAGGTAGATAATGGATATGTTCTATGCGTGTGTCAGAGGTGGGAGAGAGTGCATGGCCTCCAGTGGGATCATGAGAATGGGCTCAGACAAGAGGAAGTCTACTCCAGAGAATGTACTGGGAGAGAGTGCATGGCCTCCAGTGGGATCATGAGAATGGGCTCAGACAAGAGGAAGTCTACTCCAGAGAATGTACAATTTTCATGGCTGGTGTGATTAAATGACCCAGCTTGGATAGGCTGCAGACTCATTTCAGAGAGAGTACAGATGTTATGAAGAAGAACGGATGGAAATTAGTAATTTCAATGCTCTGCAAATTAGGAGTTTTAGGACCACCAAGGAGTCAATCGAGGCCAAACCTCCATGAATTTTTCCCATATATGCAGAAGTGGTCATTTAACGAAGAAGTGGTCATTTACTCGTTAAAGTATTATAAAAAATATTATGAGTTAATTTATAATCATTATGAGTTAATTTATTTATGATTATGTTTTTGTTTTTGTTTTTTGTTTTTGTTTTTTGTTTTTTGTTTGTTTGTTTTTTTTTTTTTTAAATTGGTTTTCAAACCATCCAATGTGATTCGTTGTTGGCAAGATCAAATTAATTTAATTTATCAAATTATAATTTTATGTAAAAAAATGATAGAATTGATAGCATCCCTCACACATGACAACAATATCTATGAAGAGGGATGGAGGGATATATCGGGATTCTGGTCAAAGAAACCTTAAGGTCCTTGATGAGACCTTCTACTTCCACAGGCTTGGAGTTAAAACCACATACCTTCTTTACCGCCAAGGGATGCTGAGACCCAATTGCTTCATAACTTTTAAGGGCATGATATTCATGAAAGCCCTTGAGACTAACATATAATTGTGTAAGAAGAGGTCATTGAGAGCCAAAGTGAGCATAAACGGTTTATACCCAGGGTTTCGGTGAAGAATATGAATGTTTTGTAATTCTTTAGGTAATTCTTCTTCCTGAATTCCCAGTGACTTCTTGATTTGTTGTTGTTGCTCGGGAAGTTTAGCAATCTATTTCAAAGGAACGTGTATGGTTATTCTTCCTATGATAGTCCCTATGTCAATGTCAAGTTTAGCCTTTTCCCTTTTTCTTTCTTCTTGATGTTTTCCTTCCTCGGAGGAACTTTTTTTGAATCGGCTTTGGTTGGGGGATCCTTTTTGGGAGGAATCTCAAGGAGAGACTCTTTGGGAGGGTATTGCTTAGGAAATGAGTCTTCTTTAGATGGTTCTTTAGAAGTTGTTAGGTCTTTCTTATTTTTCTTTCGCGAATATTGGACCCCTTTGAACCTTCCCTTGCTACCAGAGTTAAGAATAGATTCTTCCTTTTCCTCTTTAACGGACTGACCTCACCAATGGGAGGATGTGTATATGACCCTCCTAGCAAAATGTTGAAGATGTTAGATTCCACAAGGTTAACTTGCTCATCAATTTGTTCATACTCACTCTCTTCCTCTTCACTTCCCTCATCCTCAAACGATGGGTCTAGCTCGACAACATTAGTTGGAGCCAAAGTGTTTGGGAATTGAGAAGAGCTCGACCTATCTTCTAAACTTTGCTTTTTGGGAAAGGGTTTTCCCTTTGGGATGTAACTAGATTTTTGGGCCCTTTCCAAGGTAGTGATTTTGTTCATGATAACCTTGTCACGTGCCTTGGATTCTTAAGTGAACTTGTCCATTCTCTTGAGGATTGCAAGGAGAGTTTCTACATGTTGATATTTGGACTTCTCCTTCTTGACCTCAACTCTAGCTCTAGGGTGTTCAAAGATATCTACTTTTGAGATTCGTATGTTTTCTTCAACTTGCATTTCTATCTCTTAGGCTTCAGTCAAGGTGGAGGGTTTCTTGTCCCTTAACACACACGTTAAGTGGCCACCCACTGCTTTTATCAACTTATCAAGAATATCGTCGGATGGCTTCAAATGATCAAGTATATCTTTGAATACCCTATCAAAATTTTGAATGAATTGTTGTACATCCTCCCTTACCTTGGTTATTTGGTAGATATTTTCAATGTTAAAGGTCCCTTGGGCATTGCATGACCACCTCTTCATGAATATGTTTTCAAATTCATCAGAGTCTTCTATGCATGCCGGGGGAAGGCTAAGGTACCAGTCTCTTGCTTGTCCCTCAAGTGATAGCGCAAAAAGCATCATGAGTGGTAGGCCCCTATACTACTAGTGTAACCCCTTATTGTTATTAGTGTAACCCCCTTATTGTATTATTGTGCCCATATCTTCCCCATGTTCTTATTATTGTGCCCCATAGAAGCCCACTATTGTTATTGTTGTGCCCCTACAATATTATTGTTATGTAGGCTCTGATTGTATTGGGACCCCTTAGACTCTTATATATAGAAATGAGGTATTGTCATTAGTATCATCCAAGAATTGTTCATTTGTGTAATGTAAAGGAGGTTTCCCCCTCGAAGAGGCTCATTTTGAAGTCGTTTGTTGGGTCCCTATAATACTAGTGATTACCCCATTACTATTGTAGTTATACCCCTTATTTATATTTTTGTGCCCCTATTACCCCCATATTGTTATTTCTGTGCCCCATAGAATCCCTCTATTGTTATTTTTGTGGCTTTATATTATTATTGTTAGGTCGGCTGGATTATATTGTGACTCCTTAGACTCCTATATATAGAAAGGAGGTTTTGTCATTTGTATCATCCAAGAATTGTTCATTTATGTAATGTAAAGGAGGTTGCCCCCTCGAAGAGGCTGAATTCTAAGGCGTGGATCTCTCTTTTCTATCTTTTTGTGAGCTGGTTTCATAACATTTGGTATCAGAGCTTTGGATTCTAGGGTTTCGCTGCTCCAAACAGGTCATCGTGGCATTTTCGCTATAACTTTTTTTCTGTGACGTTTCAGAAGTCGCAAAAAAAACCCATTTGAGAAGAAATCGCGCTGAACCTTGGGTCCAAATTTCAGAGCTTTTCGCGCGATATTTACGGAGATATGATCTGAGGAAGTTGGTCTTTTTGCAGACTCCTGAATTACATTCAAAACAGGTGACCTGGGGAAAATCGTCATAACTTTCTCTCTGGGGATCGGATTGAAATTTCGTAAGAAGGTACAGAAAGAGGACGGACTGTAGTTTCTTGTGTGTGTGTTTCAGATTCAAAGGTTGAAACAGTGACTCGTGGCACGTCGTACAAGTTCGCTCTACTGAACCAGTCTAAAAACAAGTCACTGTGGGAGATTTCACTTAACTCTTCTTTGGAGAAGACATTGGAAAGAGGACACAGAAGGCTACTACAGGTAGCAATTTCAGAATTGGATGATCCGAAATTACAGAGATACATCAGATTCAATATCAGGCTTCTATAAAGAAAAGAAAGGTGTGTAGTTTTTTTTTTTGTGTAAGCTTGGTTTAACGGAATTCAAAGGGCATAGTAAAGCATTATTATCGGTAACTGATGCCCCGAGGAAAGAAAATGCAAACACCTAGTAAGGAACCTGAAAGCTCTAGCATGACTCATGAAGAAGAGGAAGAAATGCTACATGATATATCAAAATTACAAGAACAAGTGCAACAAATGTCACGCTCACAAAAGCTAACAGAAGCTAAGATAAGTGGCGTGGAATCTAAGATAAATGGCGTGGAATCTAAGATAAAGGGCATGGAAGCTAAGATGGATGATTCGAAGACAGATTTGAAGAGAGACATGGCAGATTTGAAGATAGATATGAAGAAAGACATGGAAGAATTGAAGAAGTTGCTACAAGAAAGGGTCACTAATGGTGAAAAGGTAGTAAAGGAAACTCATGATGAGAACAAAAGAAATGTTAATCATGATTCCATAGATGCTAATGTTGGATCGAAGAATCACCATATTCCAAAAATCGATATGAGGAAGTTTGATGGCAAGGATCCCGCCACATGGATATTACAGATGGAGCAATTCTTCGATCTCAATAATGTGCAAAACACACAAAAGGTACGTATGGCAACTGTATATTTGGAACCAAATCAGTTTGTATGGTATCAATGGCTTTGCTCTCGTAAACAATTTATCACTTGGGCAATTTTTACGGAAGAATTGATAGCACATTATGAAGATACAAAAAGCAACACTTTTTTTAGCCAATTGATAAGTCTCAAACAAAAGGGTTCAGTAATGGAGCACATTGAGGAGTTCCAAAAATTGAACATAAGGGTAAAAGATATTCCAGAGGAGCATAGGATTGATGTGTTCATAGGGTCTTTAAAGGATAATATCCAACATGATGTTCGCCTTTGGGAACCTGATTCATTAGAGAAGGCATTCAGGTTAGCAAGAAAAATGGAAAGCAAAATTATGGCAACTAGGAAGCATACCACTCACAACTATAAAGACGGAAGTGTTGTTGCCCTAGTCTTCCACAACCTATAAGGTTGACACCACAACAATTGGAAGAAAAAAGAGCAAAAGGGCTTTGTTACAGTTGTGATAGCAAATACACTAAAGGTCATAAGTGTGCTGAGAAGAAATTATTCTACATAGATTGTGAAGAGGAAGAAGAAAAGGAGCAAGAAAGGTCAAAAGAAGAAGATATACTTCAGGAACAAAGCCTAGATGAAGAACAAATAAATCCGACCATATCTTGTAATGCATTGGCGGGAATTACCACTCCTCAAACCATCAAGATAGAAGGACAAATCAAGAAGAAAAAGGTAATAGTGTTGATTGATTCAGGAAGCACCCACAATTTTATTCATTGTAGGGTAGCAAAAGAATTGAATTGCTTCCTATATCCAGCACCAGAGTGTCAAGTGATGATTGCAAATGGAGGAACAATAAATTGCTCTGGAAAGTGCCATAATATCAAGCTATCCATGGGAGAATATGTATTGACTAGCCCAATGCTTTCCATTCCAATGGGAGGTGCTGATGTTGTACTAGGAGTCCAATGGCTACAATCCTTGGGTACAATAGCTTTTAATTTTCAAGAACTTTTCATCAAATTTTCTACGGAAGGAAAGGAAGTTGAATTAAGGGGTATTGCAGGGAAACCAGGAAAGATAATCAGCTCTAATGGTATGACAAAGCTTCTAAAAAAGGAGCAAAGAGGTGTAATTGCACAATTATGTTCGCTAGATGTTTCCACATTGGAATCATCTATTTCTCCAGATCTCCAAAAAGTCTTGGACAATCATTCCAAGGTATTTGAGACTCCCAAAGGTCTCCCACCTATGCGTGATCATGATCATGCTATTCATCTGATTCCAGGAAGTGTTCCTCCAAACATCAGGCCGTACAGATATCCCTATGTCCAAAAAAGTGAAATTGAACGTATGGTTGCAGAAATGCTAGAGGCTGGTATAATTCAACCGAGTCAAAGTTCTTTCTCAGCTCCAGTAGTATTGGTGCACAAGAAGGATGGATCATGGCGCATGTGTCCGGATTATAGGGAGCTCAACAAGCTCACTATTAAAGATAAGTTCCCCATTCCTGTTATTGATGAATTACTGGATGAATTGCATGGATCAATTTACTTCACCAAGTTGGATCTTCGTTCGGGATATCATCAAATCAGAATGAAGATTGAAGACATTCCGAAAACGGCATTTAGAACTCATGAGGGTCATTATGAATTTTTGGTCATGCCTTTTGGCCTTACCAATGCACCTTCAACATTTCAAGGTTTGATGAATTCAATTTTCAAACCATTCCTTAGAAAATTTGTGTTAGTATTTTTTGATGATATACTAATCTACAGCAAGTCTTGGAAGGATCATGTTGAACATGTTGACAGGGTGCTACAACTATTGGAGGAGAAACAATTATATGCAAAAAGATCCAAATGTTTCTTTGGAGTCCAGGAGGTGGAATATTTGGGTCATATTGTATCTCATGAAGGAGTTAAGGTAGACCCTAGCAAAATTAAAGCCATTAAGGAATGGAAAATCCCCACATCCATAAAGCATCTGCGAGGATTTCTTGGGTTGACAGGGTATTATCGCAAGTTTGTTAAGAATTATGGGAGAATAGCAGCACCTCTAACAACATTATTGAAGAAAGATTCATTTTCATGGACTCCGGAAGCAACAAAGGCCTTTGAACATCTTAAAGAGGCAATGTGCCAAGCACCGGTCTTAGCTACACCGGACTTCACAAAAACCTTTATTGTGGAATGTGATGCTTCAGGAAATGGAATTGGTGTTGTTCTAATGCAAGATGAAAGACCCATTGCTTTTGAAAGTCGTCCAATCAAGGGAAAGTTTTTAAGCAAAGCTATTTATGAGAAGGAAATGTTGGCAATACTCCATGCACTTAAGAAATGGCGACCCTACCTAATGGGAAGACACTTCAAGGTAAAAACGGATCATGATAGCCTTAAATACTTTTTAGAACAAAGATTATCCTCTGAAGAGCAACAAAAGTGGGTCACAAAGATGTTGGGTTATGACTTTGAAATCATCTACAAAAAAGGGAAGCAAAATGTGGTGGCAGATGCACTCTCAAGAAAGGATGAGGATGTGGAAGCATTGTTGTGTGCCATTTCTATTATCCAACCAGATTGGATAAACGAAGCAAGGGAGGAATGGAAGAATGACGAAGAAGTGTGGGCACTTATTCGAAAGCTACAACAAGATTCCAGTACTTCTGATACATTTAGCTGGAAAAATGATTCGTTATGGTACAAAGATCGCTTATACCTCTGTAAGAATTCCCAGCTAAAACAAAAGATTCTTATGGAATTGCACACTTCTCCCTTAGGAGGGCACTCAGGATTTTTAAAAACTTACCACAGGGTTAAGAAGGAATTTTTTTGGGATGGCCTTAAATCAGATATTCAAAAGTTTGTGGCGGAATGTTTGGTTTGCCAGCAAAATAAAGTTGAAACAATTAAGACACCGGGTCTATTACAACCTTTATCCATTCCAAGCCAACGTTGGGAGGAGGTTTCAATGGATTTTATCACAGGTTTACCCAAGTCTGAGGGAAAGAGTGTCATCATGGTGGTAGTTGACAGACTTACCAAGTATGCACACTTTTGTGCATTATCACATCCATTTAAAGCCAGTACAGTTTCTACTGCATTTATGGAAACAGTTCAAAAGCTACATGGAAACCCAAAGATTATTGTAAGTGACAGAGATCCCATTTTCACTGGAAATTTTTGGACAGAATTATTTTCTTGTCTTGGTACTCAGTTAGCTCATAGCTCATCTTATCATCCTCAATCTGATGGGCAAACTGAGATAGTAAACAAATGTTTGGAAGGATATCTTCGTTGCTTTGTATCTGATAAACAGACACAATGGGTCAAATGGTTGCCTCTGGCTGAATGGTGGTATAACACTTCCTTCCATACAGCAACAAAAATGACCCCATTTATGGCACTTTATGGGTATCAACCACCATCCATCACATCATATTTAAGAGAAAATTCTAAGGTTCAGGCAGTGGAACATCACATCGAACATCAACAACAAGTCCTCCAACTCTTAAAGGATAACCTCGTGTTGGCACAAAATAGAATGAAACAACAGGCAGATCAACATCGCAGTGAAAGAAGTTTTGATGTAGGTGATTGGGTATTCCTACGGCTACAACCATATAAGCAAATGTCCCTAAAGCAAGCTAAGAAGGATAATAAATTATCACCAAAGTATTATGGTCCGTACAAGGTGTTGCAAAAGATTGGTACTATGGCATACAAATTGGAGCTTCCTGCAGCTTCTCGATTGCACCCAGTTTTCCATGTTTCATGTTTAAAGAAGGTTATAGGTGACAAGCTCCCAATTCAAACAATATTGCCAGAACTTGACGAGGAAGGAAAAATTATATTGGAACCGGAAGCAGTCACAGAAACAAGAACTCGACAGCTACGAAATCGATCAATTTCAGAGTATCTTATCAAGTGGAAGAACTTATCCGCTGAAGATTCCACATGGGAGGATGAGAATTTTATGCAGAAGTATCCAGAACTACTCAAGCGTTGAGGACAACACTTTTTTGAAGGAGAGGGGCATGTTGGGTCCCTATAATACTAGTGATTACCCCATTACTATTGTAGTTATACCCCTTATTTATATTGTTGTGCCCCTATTACCCCCATATTGTTATTTATGTGCCCCATAGAATCCCTCTATTGTTATTTTTGTGGCTTTATATTATTATTGTTAGGTCGGCTGGATTATATTGTGACTCCTTAGACTCCTATATATAGAAAGGAGGTTTTGTCATTTGTATCATCCAAGAATTGTTCATTTATGTAATGTAAAGGAGGTTGCCCCCTCGAAGAAGCTGAATTCTAAGGCATGGATCTCTCTTTTCTATCTTTTTGTGAGCTGGTTTCATAACATCGTTGATCTATCTTTTCTGTCTTTTTGTGAGATGATTTCATAACATTTGGTATCAGGGCTTTAGATTCTAGGGTTTCGCTACTCCAAACAGGTCATCATGGAATTTACGCTATAACTTTTTTGCTACAAAGTTTCAGAAGCTAAAACAAAAACCCATTTGATCCAAAATCTTTCTAAATATCGGTTCCAAATTTCAGATCTTGTCTCGCTATAGTTTCAGAGATATGATCTGCTGAAATTTGGGTTTTTGCAAGCTCCAGAATTCCATCTCAAACATGTCATTGTGGAATTTTCGCTATAATTTGTTTTCTACGAAGGTTCAAACTCTGAAATTAAAACTCATTTGAGCCGAAAGCTTGGTGAATCTCGGGCCCAAATTTCAGGTATTGTTTCACTATATTTTTGGAGATACGGTCAAAGATATTTAGGGTTTCTTCCAGCTCCTGAATTACATCCCAAACATGTGACCTTGTGAAACTCGTCATAATTTTCTCTCTGAGCATCAGATTGAAATTTCATAAAAAGTTACAGAAATATGACGGACTTTTCAGGTCCTAAGGTCGAAACAGTGACACGTGGCACTTCGTACAAGTTCCCTCTACTGAAAAAGTATATAATTAGGTCAACTTGGGAGATTGGGCATAACTCTTTCTTGGAGAATCCAATTTTGATCAGACTGATGGCATTGGAAAGAGCATGCAAAGGGTTACTATAGGTCGTAAGTGCAGACCTTGGAGATCCAAAATTTCAGATATACAATAGATTCAAGATCGAGCTGCTAAAAGAAAGAAAAAGAATGACTCGAATCAAGAAAATAGAAACACCCAGTAAGCAAAATTGGATGGATGATTTGAAGAACACGATCGAAGCTAAGATAAATAGTTTTATATGTGCCATGGAAGCTAATATTGATGTTAGGGAAGAAGATTTGTAGAAAGGAATGGAATATTTGAAGAAAGACATGGGAGGTTTGAAGGAAGGTGGGACAAAGCTGCTACAAGAAAGACCTCCTAATGATGAAAAGGTAGTAGAGGAAACTCATGATGAGAAAAAAAATAAATATTAATCATGATTTCATAGAATCTAACATTGGATTGAAGACCCACCATATTCCGAAGATTGATATGAGGAAGTTTGATGGTAAGGATCCCATAACATGGATACTACAGATGGAGAAATATTTTGATCTACATGATGTGCAAATGTTACAAAAGGTACGTATTACATCTTTATATTTAGAACCGAATCAAGTTTTATGGTATAAAGGGCTTTGTTCTTGTAAACCACTTGTCACCCGGTCAATTTTAAAGGAGGAAATGATAGCACATTATGAGGATACAAAGAGAAACACCTTCTTTAGCCAAATGATAAATCTCAAACAAAAGAGTTGAATGGAAGAGCGCATTGAGGACTTCCAAAAATTGAATATAAGGATAAATGCTATTTCAGAGAAGCAGAGGATTGATGTCTTCATAGGCACTTTAAAGGATAAAATTCAACATGAGGTTTGTCTTTGGGAACCTGATTCATTGGAGAAGGCATTCAGGTTGGAAAGAAAAATTGAAAGAAAAATTATGGCAAAAAGAAATCCTACTACTCACAATTATAAAGATGGAAGTGTTGTTTCTCCTAGCCTTCCACAACCTACAAGGTTGACACTACAACAATTGGAAGAAAAAGGAGAAAATGATATTTGTTACAATTGTGATAACAAATATACTAAAGGTCATAAGTGTACTGAGAAGAAATTATTTTACATTGATTGTGAAGAGGAGGAAGAAAATGATCAAGAAACGTCAAAAGAAGAGGATATACACTAGGAACCAACCCCAGAGAACAAAAAAATGAATCCGACTATATCTTGTAATGCATTGGCAGGAATTACCACTCCTCAAACTATCAAGATAGAAGGACATATCGAATGAAACAACAAGAAAAAGGATAACCTCACTTTCTTGCAGAATTGAATGAAACAACAGGAAGATCAACATCGCAGTGAAAGAAGTTTTGACATAGGTGACTGGGTATTTTTATGACTATAACCATACAAAAAAATGTCCCTAAAGCAAGCTAAGAAGGATAATAAATTATCACCAAAGTACTATGGTCCTTATAAAGTGCTACAAAATATTGGTACAATGGCATACAAATTGGAGCTTCCTGCATCTTCCCAAGTGCCCCCAGTTTTCCATGTTTCCTAGTGAAAGAAGGTTATAGGTGACAAGGTCCCAATACAAAAAATATTGTCGGAACTTGACGAGGAAGGAAAAATCATATTTGAACATGAAGTAGTCATGGAAACAAGAACCCGACAGCTATGAAATCAATCAATTTCAGAGTATCTCATAAAGTGGAAGAACTTACCCGCTGAAGATTCCACTTGGGAGGATGAGAATTTTATACGGAAGCATCCATAACTACTCAAGCGTTGAGGACAAAACTTTTTGAAGGAGAGGGGCATGTTAGGTCCCTATACTACTAGTGTAACCCCTTATTGTTATTAGTGCAACCCCCTTTTTGTATTATTGTGCCCATGTAGTCCCCATGTTCTTATTATTCTGCCCCATAAAAGCCCACTATTTTTATTGTTGTGCCCGTGCAATATTATTGTTATGTAGGCTCTGATTGTATTGGGACCCCTTAGACTCCTATATATAGAAAGGAGGTATTGTCATTAGTATCATCCAAGAATTGTTCATTTGTGTAATGTAAAGGAGGTTTCCCCCTCAAAGAGGCTAATTTTGAAGTCATTGATCTATCTTTTCTATCTTTTTGTTAGCTGGTTTCATAATAATGAGCCTATATTCATAAAAGATCATCCTACGAGACATTTTCCAATAGAATTCCTTAATAAAACCATGGGCAGTCCAAGTAGCATCCCCTTTGAACTAGGGTGACCATCGGTTATATTTTTTTGGTAGTGGTTTGGGATCATCACTCAATTTCAAAGGGGCAAATACACTAACCAAGTGTATCTCACTTTTAATCATCTTGGGTTGACATATTTTTAGGTCAATGTTAGAACTAGATGGCATATTTGGGGATGGATCACTGAACTTCTCAAATTTAGTGAAAATGACGGTTCCAACAAGTGATAGAGTTTTCTCTCCTATTTTTGTTGCAACCCTAGTTAAAGGAAGAATGTTGTCACCTTCTAGTAAACTAGGGGTTTGGAAAATTAGTGGAGTCGCCAAAGGAATGCTTATAGATGTCCTTTACTGAATCAATTCCTCAATGATTCACTAAGGAGGTAGACCTTCTTCCTCCCTGACAACGACACCAAAATGTTATTTCTCAAACTAGCAGGGGGCATAAGAGGGACTCCTAAAGGGACAACTACTAGGTCAAGGGAAATAATGGAGGCTTAGCCCACTATCACCTCAACTAGGACTCCCTACTCTTTACGTATTTTCACCGATGGGAGGAGACCCGGTATATAGTAAGTCACTTGTGGAGGATGAATCAACCAATGGATGTGAAGTGACCTTAATGATCATTTTCCTAGAAGGCGGTTAAGAATGGAGCTTACTTTCTCTTCAAGAAAGGTACAAATATTTATAGGATAAAGAGGTGAGGATTTGAGGGTTAAGTAAGAGGAATATGCCTTGTAAAGGATTTTCCCAATACTAAAATCCTTATTGAACTTGACTTCCCAAATGGTTATTGAAGAATTAAATTTTCAAAGGTATGGGACCACACGAGACCATGTGGAACCAGCCTAGGTTAAGGAGAGAGAATCTATCAACCAATGATGTTCTTAACCCAAACAATGAAGGGGAAAGGATCAAAGCAATAATTTCCAATTGAAAGTGTCAAATTGGTCCTATGAGGTATTAGCCTAGGAAATACCAGGGCAAAGTTTGATCTCAGAGCTAGGTCTTGGGTTATCTCACAAATCCAGTGTCAGAATGGCTTCAAATTTGGAGGGGGCCTTGAGGAAAAACTAGCGCAGTAGAGGGTAGGAGATCAAACTTTTTCTATGGGTATTTCATCGAGAAAGTGATTCCCTAGGTGACCCAACTTGGCTAGACCTAGAAGAGAAAAGGGAAAGGTGGAGAAAAATGTTCTTTGAGTGACCACCTATTGGGGGACCGGTGCCTAATACCTTAGGGAGAATGGAGTCGAGGAGAATGATGAGAAATGACTTCACATTTCATTCAAGGAGGCCTTAAGGAC
Source organism: Pinus tabuliformis (assembly GCA_031772625.1). NCBI lineage: Eukaryota > Viridiplantae > Streptophyta > Pinopsida > Pinales > Pinaceae > Pinus > Pinus tabuliformis. The sequence continues at coordinate 1,990,542,457 of CM062819.1, read as the reverse complement.
TACTTCGCTTGGCCTTTAGGGCAAGAAGAATAGACCTCAAAGCTTTTATATGTCGCTTGGAAAAAAGAGATGGCTTATTGAGGTGAATTCACTGATTGAATTATCCCTAGGATATTTAATTCACATACATGGCCCAAACATTGAGAGATGCGATATAGAAACAATAATTCCACAATTTTGCAATTATGAAATGCAACAATTAGCCCTAGTATAGCGAAAATCCCATTCAATGCATATGAAAAAAGTAAAACAAGAATAACATTAAATGTGTGTAATTACATGTAATAGAACATATCAAACCATCCACAATTTGACAATAAAGAAGCTCCAAGATAAAATATTCCAATCCAAACATCAAAATTCATCCATGCTCCAATTCATCATCATAGAAAAAGTGTGAAATTCTCTAAAGAGAAGAATGATCCAATCCAAAGTGGTGATACAAATGAATTCATGTCTCTCCTATTTATACACTCATTAGGGGTTCGAATTACGTAATTTAATCCTACATTAGCCCATCAACTAAAATAATGTGCAAATAACTATATATTGGTGACAAGCCCACCAAACTAGCTCACAAATAAAATAATAAGCCTCCCAAGATGTCGAATGACCATAATGCATGTCGTTGGGCTTTGTAAGAGGCCCAATGAAGTCCATAAGTTCCAAAATGATGAGTTGGACTTCCAAAAGTAATGGAAAAGGGGTTGGCCCCTTGTTCTCCACATAATAAACATGTGGTGCTCCCAATGACTACGATGGCAAACAAGTGACCTCAAAATGATGAGTTGGACTTCCAAAAGTAATGGAAAAGGGGTTGGCCCCTTGTTCTCCACATAATAAACATGTGGTGCTCCCAATGACTACGATGGCACACAAGTGACCTCATAGGTCTCCACGTAAGTCGAAGATGTCTATAGATCATTTGCAAGGGATCAGATGACGGTGTAGGTGATGCCACATCATCCAAAAAGCCTAGTTCAGCTGCCAAGTGCATGCTGGGTAAAGGTGAACCAAGTGCATCTTCCTCGTCCAATAGGTGAATATTAAGCAATCTCTGAACATCTCTAAGGATCCATGGAGTGTTGTCTAATGTTGTGGAGACCCATGGCTCTCACCACACACCCTACATGTGCCAATGTATCCCTCTAGAGGAGTAGGAGCCCATATAGGGAGACCAAACCCAAGATGTAGACCACCTACAATCCCACATAAGATCCAATGTGTCCCCTAGCCTTGTAGTACAACAACTCATCATGGAAAATGAGTAAAATAGCTTACAAACCAACGACCACAGGTGGGGACTTCATAATGGTTTGCCCTTCCATAATGGGCTTTGGCATCTCTAAACTCCAAATGGGGTTAACCAAGTTTCCCATTATCTGGTTTCTACTTTTAAAGGGGATAATATTTCTGAGGTACATCCTTTAAAAGGTGGTGGCATGTGATAAAGACATGAATAGAGTAGGGAATTAGAAGGTGCAGCCTTGGGCTACACGTTGAGGTACAAGGGTAAGTAGTAGAAGGAAGCCCACACTTGGGTATGTAATGTATAGGAGTGAGAAATCGTGGTACATGAGGTGCCCGGACCTTGATTTTTCCACCCTTTTTTATATTCTTTTTTCCTTTCATTATTTTTCTTCAATTAACTGCTTGGGGCTCAAGGGGTAAGAACATGATGCGTGAGATATAGCATTGGATACCCCCTTTTAAGGTAGGGTGGTTCATTGCCCACCAGGGGTTGGGAAAATCATGGGTTCCTATATGATGAAGGAGGCTCATAGAACCTATAGGAACCAGGGTGATGACCATGATCATGGTGTAGAGCTCATGTATTGGCTTTTCCCCATGTGTTAAATGTGTTTATCCCGACCATCCTTTGCATTTTGTAGTACATTTTCCTATTGAATGTGGCCAGTTATGCTTTTACTATTTTTTTAGTTGCACCGACCTCTAGGGCATCATTCCAGGCCTATCTCAAGGTGTGGGCAAGGGGAAGGGGAGATCTAGCCCTATGTCGGCCCAGTGGAGGAATGTGGACCCAGGTGGGAGAAATGATGAATGTGGTGATAATGAGTGGAAAGGGGGTAATATATGCAAATGAGCTAATAGGACCATGCAACCCAAATCAAGTTTTCCCATGAAATACGATCCCTAAAGCCAAATGGTCATTAAAGAGATCCCATGGGACTAGAATCCAAGGTCAATATCCAAGAAGGGGTCTAGGGGACAAGAGCACAGACCCATCCCATTATTTCCGCTAAATTCCCCCCATTAATCCATGCCCAGAAGTGTCCATGATAAGCAAATTACAATACTCAATTAACAAATGACAAGGCATACCTTTAGGTTCGGGAGGCTCACCTTCAAATGTACGATCATGACAGATGGGTGAGGGACCGCATGGTTGGCTCAGTTGGCATAGAAGTGGCACAACGAGCTAGTTGGTCGTTATAAGGGGCTGCTACCTGCTAGTTGAGGACCATCTTCGAGAAAAAAATTCTCCTAGGGATACCACCCACAAAATTTTTCTACAAGCCAACTTTGTCCAGATAGATTTATCCGCTCACTGGAACTGCTTCCCAAAAAAAACCACTGCCTGTAAACTCTGATTCTGAGGCTGATCGAATTTTCCTCCAACTAAGATCTGAAAATTGAACTCTCTACCTCTACAATTTGCACTACCTGGTGGCCTACACATATATGAGAAATTTGTGCTCAGGACTCCCTTTGAACCTACACAATTTCTCCTTCTCGCTATTGAGCCTTTGATTTGATCTTTAATGCTCTAATACCATGTGAAAATTCTTTAATTGCAATAACTAGAAACTATTCTCCTAACTGATACAATTTATTTGTCGTTCGTTAATTAAATTAACAACAAATAATGAATAACTCACTACTACGATATTCATAATAAAATAAATACGTTGCGGAAATAAATCTAGAACTGAGAAAATAGATGCACAATTAACACAGTTATTTTGGACTAATGTCCCCGATAAAACTCTGAAGGGAAAACGAATGCAATAGATGAGGATTTATTTTATTATGTAAGAAATGGAAAATTATTACAACTGGATTCCAAACTAGCTATCCTCTAGGAATATACTAGCAAAATATCTGGGAGATATCTTCTCCCTCTGCAAAACGAATCGACCTGCTTCTAGCCTGCTCACATTTCTCATTATCAAGTCAACATCTACTGGAGATGCACAATGTTGGCATGGAATAACTCACACTGCCTGCAAATTAGCTCCTGGTGAGCCGTCCTGCCTCCCTCTATCACTGGAAACCAGTTTCACTGCCTTCCAGAACTAAATTCAAACTCTTTTTGTTGATTTGTGGCTCTTCCGACAACTCGCACTGGGGTTACTAGCAATTTGCACTATTTTTTGTGGCACTTTCTACAAATGATTCAACCTCCTTTCTCCTGTTATCTAACACTAGATAAATAATGGAAAATCTTCAGAATTCTCCTCCTGCTGCTCACTCACACTAATGCTCCTGCACTGCCTCAAATTCTTCCCTCATTGAATCACTATGCCTTGGGAAATTCACACTACCTCGATGATTGTTCCCTTTTTCGATGTGTCTATCTCCATCCACATTGACCTGCTCTTATAATAGTTTTTTGAAGCTTCAACGACCATGATTAAATTGTTATCAATGCCTAATATCATTTCAGACTCTATCTGTGTGAGTATTTAGAGATTTCTCGATCTTTCTCAATTAATTGCTATTAATTAATCAATTTTCATAGGTTATACATTTTTAATTATTCATCAATTAACTTAATTGAGCGGTCTCTAGGTGTTTTATCCTTAAACAGTTTTTGGGTTTTGGAGATATCGTGTTCTTTAGGCTCTCCAACACAAATAGCTACTAGGACACTTGTTTGAGAAACTACAAAAGCTAACTGACGAGGGGGGAAAGATGTAGAAGGCCTCGAGAATAGAAGACTCATTTGGGGAATTTGGCCAATCATTGATCCCCTAGGAGCTAGCAATAATGGATTCACGAATGCTATTGAGGATTGATTTCCAATTAACTACATCACTTCTTGATGATCCCTTGTAGATTCTATAGTTCCTTTCCTTCTAGATTGTCCATAAGACATCCCGAAAGGAGCATCTAGGCTTTGTTGAGAAACAAGACTTTGCAAGGTTGATGAACACCAAGTCGTGTTGAGATCCACAACATCAACTTGAGAATTGTGATATGTTTGCATGAAGGTGATTGTTGCTTTTGTCCAGATGTCCTCCATAAAGGGGCACTCATTAAAAATGTGACTTTTTCTTTCCTATTGTTGATAACCATAGAAAACATTTGGATGGTCCTTCAAATCCCCTTTATCTAATTTTGTCCCAGGTTCAAAAGTCAAAGGAAGGAGGCTACCTTAGGCCATAGACCTTACTGTCAGATGAAAGTCCATATCTTCCTTCGTATAGTTTTATATCCAAGTCCAAATGGAACTCCACTCTCAGTAAATTTATATGTTTTCCTTAATATCTTCATCCACCCCAGCTAATGAAAATATATTTCACTTCCTTGTTATCTAACTTTGTCATTTTTTTGTTGGAATATGGAAAATGCATCAAAACCAAAAACATTGAGATGTAAGTGATCGCTTTTTACCAAACCATATTTCATGTGGATTCCCGTTGACCAATTTTGATTATGAAGACCTATTCACTGGATAACATGAAATGTTGACCGCCTTTGCCCAAAATTAATTTGCTAGTCTTGCGCTATTGAGCATGCTCCTTTCCTTTTCCATCGACATGCTATTCATTCTCTTAGTGACTCCATTTTGCATAATTCATATTCATTAATAGTTCTCATAACCTTAACCTTCCTATTTGTATGGTCATCCAAAAGAGATTTGAACTCTTGAAATTTAAAGCCTCAAACTTGTTCCTCAAGAATTACATCCATGTCATCCTAGAGAAATCCTCAATGAAGGGAACATATATGGAATCACCTAGTTATTGCACTAGCACTGGCCCAAATATATCACTATGAACTAGCTCTAGAATTTCCTTTTCCCTTGTAGCACTAGATGGGAATTCAATATGATTTTGCTTCCCATAAATACAATGTATATAGAAACAAAATTTTAAGGAGTTAGCAAGCAAACCTTCGATTATGCCTTTGCTTTGCACAACTTGAAGTCCTTTCTCTCTGATGTGTCCCATCCTTTGATGCCACAACATGGTCTTGTTGACTAAACAAAAGGTTGATATGTCAATTTCAAGAACAACTATAGTATTGCAACCACTTGGGTTGATATGCCTCGACAGCTTATACAATGTCCCAATCTAAGCACCTCTCATCAACACCATCACACCATGAACCATCTTACATGAAAACTTCTGAATATGATATGAACACCTACACCCATTCAAATTATATATATTAGATTCCTGGCTAAACCTAGAATATGTAGTACACTTTTCAATGTTTTACTTGGACCATCCTTTAGTCGCGGTGAAACTCGACTTCAACTGATTATCTAGGTTGTCAATTCGTCCCCCAAATAGAAATATCCTCCTTTATATTCTTCATATTTGTAGAACCACTCCTTGCGGAGTGTCATATGATAGGATGCTCCTAAGTTGATCAACCATGCCTCGTGATTTGATTGTGTAGTTGTCGAAGCTTAATACACTTTCCCCCTTTATCCAATGGTTTTCTCCCTTCAATCTTTACTGCTCATTAGATCCCTTTATTCACTAAGTGATATTCGACTTGGAATTTCTTTTGTAATGCCTTACTTTACTACATTTCTAACATCTTCTTATCGAATTTTCAAGAGACTTAGATATTCATTTCTAGAATTTACCTTTATCTCTATCAACTAATTGAGCTATTATCTACTAAACATATTTGGTCAATCCTTCTATGGTCTTTCGCCTAATATCCTATAATAATATAGATAACACCACATCATCAAGAGTCAATGTGGTTGCATAACTTCCAATAGCTACAACTAGACTATCCATGACTTTGAAAAAGAACACAATAGATTGATACCCTTTTCCTCTTCAATAATACAAATATCCACACTCAATAGTTGATTTATCACAATATTGAAGGCATGTAGGTGTTTTATGACCAAATCACCCTCTCTCATCTCCAAAAGTTAAAATTTCTTCCAAAGAAACAACTTATTGACCAACGATTTCTATTGGTATAAGTTTCTCAACTTACCCTTAGTTTCTTGACAGTGTCTCCCCAAGACATTCAACGACATAGAATTTGCAAGACAAAGTTGAATCGTTCTCCTTGCTTTCTTTTTAAGTTTCTCCCAATCTTCTATCGACATGCTAGTTAGAGGTGTTCTTGGATGCATAGAGATCCACCGTTCTCAGTTTACGAGGAGATCCTCCATTTAAACCTTGTAAAGCTTAAAATGATGCCCATTAAATTTCCTATTATCAATTCTTGTATCGCTAGTCATCTTCTTTCACCAAAGTCCTATTTTAAGACTTTCACTCAAACCAGCTTATCTCAAATCAAAACACGATTTTCTTTCTGGAACATATTCAAGTTCAAGATCCATAATATTTTACACTAGAGGCATCCTTATGCAACCAAATTGATCTCTAACACTAGATCTTGGGCGTAAGGCACTTGATTTACACTTCAAATACCAAAGTCCAAATAAAGAGTTGACTAGTCACATAAACCTTAAAATGCACATCAGCTAACTTAAAGAGCAAAAAGTAAACAATGGCACACCATAAGGATTCACACAACACACACAAATTACAAGATTTTCTTTCTGGAACATATTCAAGTTCATGATCCATAATTTTTTACACTAGAGGCATCCTTATGCAACCAAATTGATCTCTAACACTAGATCTTGGGCGTAAGGCACTTGATTTACACTTCAAATACTAAAGTCCAAATAAAGAGTTGACTAGTCACATAAACCTTAAAATGCACATCAGCGAACTTAAAGAGCAAAAAATAAACAATGGCACACCATAAAGATTCACACAAGACACACAAATTGTACCCTAAAAACCCTTTAATTAGGGAAGTCAACAATATTTGAGCTTCATTGTTCTTATATCCTTGACCGAATACCAAGGTTAGATTATAATGAATGTCGACATTGGTCCACACCTAAGACCAATACATTCATACATTACTGATCTTTATCAATCATGATTATTCATCATCTCTCATTAGCCTTACATCATGCATTATTTATAGATACATAAAACTATAATTCACAACTTCTTGAAATAGTACAAGTGGTTGTAGATCATTGGTCAAGATCCAAGGAATCTTGGGATTTCTAATTGTTTTTCGACTAGTTGTGGTTGTAATTGATTTCTCTTCGACTCCTAGTCGACCACCAGTCTTAGTCGACTATGCATGTTTGTCCAACTACAATCCCTTTGACTAATCCAGTTGATTATTAGCTTCCTACCCATCAACTTTGATTGATGTAACTGCTCTTTACTTGATCATCGACTTGTCTTTAACTCAATTGTCACACTAACTTCTACTGTCCTATCAACTTGCTATCCTAATTGATTATCCCTGACTAGACCTTTTGAGGTTTATTCCTATTTTTTTTGCTTGAAAATCAATAAACCAACCGATCTCCAATGAATTAAGATTACTAGTAAAAAATATAACACCTTAACAATAACAAATATTAAATCCAAATAAATACAATACATTTTATCTCATTATATTATCATTTTAATTTTTTTTATATAAAAATAAATTATTCACATTAGTTAAAAATGTAGTCATCTTAAATTTTCATTCCATTATGTTATAACTAGCACAACAATATAAATTAAATCGCTGATAAATATGGATAGCCATCAAAATATTTATATGCCAAGAATGAAGTTGGAAAATAGAAAAACAATTTAGAAACCCTTGATTTCATCATATATATAAGAGAATATTTTCAAATCTTTAATTCTAAACTATTTGATATTTTAGAAAAAAAAATTCTAAAAATCTCATATCTATAAACCTAATTAATATTTTTTTATAATTATTAATTATTTATATTAATTAATAATATAAAATTGTAATAATAGGTAAAAAAAGGAGTATATACGGCCCGTAAAACTGTTTCTGCTTGGCTAAGAGCTCGTCTTCCTCGGACGTAAGGAAACAGGTTAACGGCCCAAGACCAAAGGCATCTGGCAGGAGTGAAAACCTGCTCCCTTATGGACCACCAGTGGGGTGGCGTGGTTTTCCTTGATAACGGTGATGAGTCAAATCGACATTCGCGGATAGCAGCGAGAGATGGCTGTCCTCACTGTTGGTTTGACACCTGAGTTTGATAGGTTTTGCCACCTTCAGAAAAGAAAAAAAAAAAAAAAAAAGAAAAAAAAAAAAAAAAAAAAAAAAAAAAAAAAAAAAAAAAAAAAAAAGAAAGAAAAAGAAAGAAAACAAAACAAAAAAAAGAAAAAGAAAAGAAAAAAGAAAAAGAAAATGAAAATATATATATATAAAATAAGTACCAACCCTCTTTGTGAATTACTTAACAAAACCAACTTTCATAAATTAAAAAATTTGCATAACATAAATAACAACATTCCAATAAACGAAGTCATTCAGTGAGTTTCGACAGACAGATTACACTACAAGGAACTTATTAATGGTTTACATGGATCCTTCTCAAATAAATGATAAATATGAAAAGAAATAGCATTCCAACATTACTAAAAACACATTTAATAGAAGTGACACTTTCAACACAGTTTTGAGAGATTTTACTGAAAAATAAGTCATTGCAAAATGTAATTAAACCATATTTAATACAATACAATTTATAACTTCAACGATCACAAATCCTGCCATTTTTTAGAGCTTTAACATAAAAGTCAGTGTTTGATATGAGTGGAGAACGCAGTAGAAAATGTAATTAAAGTATAATATATTTGACATGTCTTTTATTATAAGTGTACTTTTTCAATTTTATTTTTTATTTCAATTTTGTTTGAATTTTAGGTAAAATTTGTTAAAATTATAAATTTAAATAATTAAGGGATAAATTTTAAATGTTTCTATTTTTAAGAAATTAAATTTATTTATATTTTTAAAATTTTATTTTAAATAATAAAAAATTATAATATTATAAAATATTTTTTTGTAAATCAATGTTTTATTTATTTATTAGAAAATAAGTATATTAGTATCAAAATGTAGGTAGTCTTATCTCGACCAGGTTTGTTGAGTATCACGATCAATATAGACAAAGAAACAAAAAGACAACCAAAAATATAATCCACAACTTAGGATGCCAAAAGCACAAGAAAACACATAAAACAAGTAGAACACATGTAACCATGCTAGTCATATGAAGTGATTGAAGCTGGGTTGTCTAGCATTGTTCCAAGAGAAGGTGGAGGGCGAAAAGAACACTGGACATGCTCCTCGAAGTGGGCCATCCAAGACTCCAACTTCTCCACTTTTTTAGCTAACAGGTTTTGGCCACACTAGACTACCACGCCTCGCTCTCAAACATGGCGCTAGAAGTAGCATCTTGTTCAATGTGGTTTTGACCTCAACATGTTCTTCCTGGCATACTCACTTGGAGGTTTCCAAGTGAAAGCACCGACTAGATCAAGTCCCTGCAATTTTCCAAACAACACCGATGGTCGTCGCTCTGTCCATGTCCTGCACGCCTTGCCTTCCCTCGTCTGCTCGAAACTCCACTTTGCACCACTCCATCCCACTAGTGAGGATGTGAAATGTGATCCCCACGACCAGCGCTCGAGCCACCATGACCACGATCACCGCAGACCCAAACGCCGCCCGACTTGACCGGCTGACACTCCTGCCACCCCGCTCAATTCCAATTTTCGTCCCTTCCACCACTGTCACCTGCATTAGAGACTCTCAATCCCCCTGTCCAGCTGAGCTAGGCTTTGACGAGGAAGAGGACCGACCACGACAAGGAACTGGGCACGTTTTTACAGAACCAATATTGGTTCGTGGGGATAGAGAAAACCAATGAACTGGTATACAAATGATAGATTCAACCATCAGGGTTCGCCCCACCTACTCTGGCCAGGTTACCGATAACCAGACCAACAATTTCCAACCGAAAAATTAGAGCTAAGCCCATGCTTCGCTGCCCCAACCCTTTGCTAGTAACCCACTGGTCCAGTTGCTCGAAAGCCTATACACCCTTGACGCAGAAACCATTGAAACATACAAAACCCCAATGAAGAGCTGCAAAGGAGGGTGATTCGTTTTCCATGCAGACACAGATGGGAACCCACCTACTCGCAGCAGGACTGCCGACTGGCCTGCACCACCGAAGTTCCTGCTCCTCTCTCGTGCCAAGACACCAAATTCCACACACTAGAAGAGAAAGTGATCAATTTACAGACCCAAAAGTCAGGGAGGGGACACCGGCACCGAAGTCGCCACCCTTCCCAAACAAGAACTCCTTGCCTCTTCCACCTCCCACTCACAAAATTCCACTCGCATTCATCGAACTGATGCCATACCCAACAACACACTTCATGCTCCATAAACCTTCATCATTCAACTCCTCCCACTTGATTCGAGGTTGATGGAGGTTTCGCACAGACTTCCATAACACCTCTCGTACACAAGTAGCTGTGAGAGGACGGGGAGGTTGGTCCTCATACCGTCAACTAGGTGGATTTCATAATTTCCCACATGTTACCTTGTGTGCCTGACTCCTCACCCCTATCAAGGAAATACTATGAAATATTTTTCAACTCAAAATAAAAAAATAAAAAAAAATGATTAATTTAATTAGTTTTAAAAACTTTTACATAAAAATAAATTTTAGATGTAAGTAAAAACGTCAAAACACAACCCACAAAACACTTTCCTACCATTACATTTTACAGTACAACATGCATAACACTTTCCTACTATACTCCATTTTACAACACCACATAACATTTTTCTATTGTTACATTCTATGTATAAGATATAAATCCATTAATTTGTGTAGATTTCAATTTTATGAAGAGATATTGAAAGTATAAGCCATTTGTGAGAAATAAATTATTTGTTGAGGATGAAAACCAACACAACCCACAAAACACTTTCCTACCATTACATTTTACAATACAACATGCATAACACTTTCTTACTATACTCCATTTTACAACACCACATAACATTTTTCTATTGTTACATTCTATTTACAAGATATAAATCCATTAATTTGTGTAGATTTCAATTTTATGAAGAGAGATTGAAAGTATAAACCATTCGTGGGAAATAAATTATTTATTGAAGATGAAAACCATTTGTGGGGAAATAAATTATCTTGTAAAGTGTTTTGCTTTCCCACATTCTTAATAACACCATCCTATTAGTGGACATACCATTCTTCCCTTCAACACTAAGCTAACCCTTACCTAAACTAAACTCTACCTACATGAAAAAAAAACAAAAACAAAACACACAACACTTTCCTAATATTCCTGGACAGAATTTCCACATTCTTGATAACAACATCCTATTAGTATACAAACCATTATTCCCTTCTTCCCTTCAACACTAAGCTAACCCCTGCCTAAAGTTAACTCTACGTACCTGGAAAAAAACACACACACATCCTACTACTACATTTTATAACACAACACACACAACACTTTAAAACTACTGCATTTTATTTATCGATTTAATCAGTTAATTTGTGTAGATTCAAATCTTAAAAAAAATATTAAAAGTGGGAGCCATACAGAAAAGTGTTGAGAGTGGAAGTCATGTGTAGGAAAATAAAACTATCTTATGAGGCGTTCAGCCTCAACCCAATTCTAATCATCTGTAATGGAATAAGGGAATAAACTATCTTATGAAGCATTCAGCCTCAACCAAATTTCTCACATTCTTGATGACAGTAGTCAGTAACGAACAGATCATTCTTCCTTCAACCCCAAACTAGCCCTTACCTAAGGGCAACCAAGCTAAGCTCTGCGTACAAGGAAAAATGGAAGAAAATGATGGGAAAGCCATATAAGATTGTCAGAGGTAGGTCTGCCCTCTACTTCCCGTGTGTGGACAACTCTATGTTTCCCATAATTGTTATCGTGTTTGAGGTTGAAAGTTTGCCAGGACTGACACTTGGGTTGTCAATACGATTTCTCTCGTAATTGGATTGAGGGTTGATTCAAGGTTTATTCTTTTACTGCTGTGATTTCACTATTGGCTTCATCTTCATTTATACCTAGGTGGAGGAGGAATTGCTTACATGGTTTAATTTTTTTTAAATCTTGTCATAACAGTGTTTGAATCATATTTTTTGATAGTAGAAATAGATTCAACACTAATAACAAATTTCTAAATATGTTGAATTTAACAACTAACTTGGATTTACAAAATTCCAATTTTATCAAAATCTCGGTCAAAATTTCTATAATTTTCAAGTAAAAAAAACAGTCTGTTTAGACCCAGCATTCTAAATTCCCAGCACAAAATAGGTACCAGCAATCCGTACGATCTTCACGGGCAGCAATTGAGAATAAAACTCTGCACCAATTACCAGGGTAGGTCCAAAGTGAATATGCAGCAGATCGTGTTCAAGCTTCCCAAGAGCGGCACACCAGGATCCACAACCTACTTCTTCTGGTGACATATCCGAGACAATCAAATAGTCCGTACGATCTTCACGGGCAGCAATTGAGAATAAAACTCTGCACCAATTACCAGGGTAGGTCCAAAGTGAATATGCAGCAGATCGTGTTCAAGCTTCCCAAGAGCGGCACACCAGGATCCACAACCTACTTCTTCTGGTGACATATCCGAGACAATCAAATAGTCCTGTCAGCTGATCGAGATGGGATCGGGATCAGCTGCTGTGAAGGTCACAGAAAATTCAAAATCGTATTCTGGGGACACATAAATTCCAGCAAAAACTACAAACTTCAAACAACCTATTCCTTTACACTAATCTTAAATCTGTAGGGGACTAGTAATGTTCAACGCTGAAAATTGCCATAATCACAGACTAAAACAGTGCAGATTAATGTACTCGACAATGTAATGATATGATGGAACTCAAGAAAAAACATTATCCTTATCATAGGTTCTACTTGCTGTGGTATTATTTGTTTCCCTTTCTGCCTCTTATTTGTTTCCCTTTCCGCCTCTGTATTATTGAGCCATTTCTTACAAATGAATAGCAGGAGAGCAATTTTAACTATTTACCAGTGATATAAACAGGAGAGCAATGATAATAATTTTACCAGTTTAATAGATATTATTTTTATTGGATTGTATTTTATTTGAAAGGGTAAGAGAAATATCATCCACAATTTTTTTAGTTAAATGTGTTTTTCTTATATTTTGTAATTATTATTATTATCATCCTCTATTTTTAAAATCACGACCAAACCAAACACCAAAATAATATGTTCAAAATGTCTAGATGAAAAAAAATGCCTAGATGCAAATGGGATCATGCGAATTTGCTCAAACAAGAAGCAGGTCTACTCCAGAGAATGTACAATTTTCATGGCTGGTGTGATTACATGAGCTGGCTTGGATACGATGCAGGCTCATTTCCGAGAGAGTACCGATGTTATGAAGAAGAATAGATGGAAATTAGTCATTTCAATGCTCTGCAAATTAGGAGTTTTAGGACCACCAAGGAGTCCAATCCAGGCCAAATTTCCATGAATTTATTTATTTTATTTTATTTTATTTTTAAATCATGTTTAGAAGTATCCAATGCAATTGGAGTTCAATTTCAAAATAAGATCAAATTAATTAATTTATCAAATTATAATTTTATGTAAAAAAATTATAGAATTGATAATATAATTTTTAAAGTAAATTTATAAGTATAAGAGTTTTATTGAATAGCATATTATTATTGTTTTGGTATTTTTGGATCATTCACATTAAAATTATTATGGTCTATGTTTTTAACTAGCAAGTGTGGCTCATCCATACAGTGTCTTTCTCTTGAGGACGAGCCACACTTGTTCTCTCTTGAGGATGACCCACACTTTCTTTCATCGATATGAGGATAAGCCACACTTGTTTTCCCCTGACGATGACTAGCAAGTGTGGCTCATCCATATAGCGTCTTTCTCTTGAGGACGAGCCACACTTGTTCTCTCTTGAGGATGACCCGCACTTGCTTTCATCGATATGAGGATAAGCCACACTTGTTTTCCCCCGAGGATGACCCACACTTGCCTCTGTCTTGAGGATGAGCCACACTTGTTCTCTCTTTGATAGCTTGAAACACATACCATAAAAGAACAAATTACTCTTGCTTCTTTTGAATAATCAAAAGACATTTTTTTTTCCAGTTTTTTTTTTTTTTAATACTGAATTAATTCTAGCACTTTATAAGGAAAACATCACAAACTTCTATTAAAATTATACAAGTACCCTTTTTACTTTGATTAAAAAATTATTTATCAAGGTATCTTATGAGAAGAGTAAAGAGCAACCCAAATATGATAATAAACATAAAATTGTTAGAAAAGAAATAGGTGTAAAACCCTAATTAAAATGAAATAAATATATTTTAACATAGAAGGTAAGAACTGTAGTTATTGCACCTATGTAAACTTGACCCTAATTCTAATTCATAATAATAATAATAATATGATTCTCTTAAAGGCTTAGAATTCCTACTTCAATTTTTTTATGGATCCCCTAATGCCATGAACACCATTCCAAATGTTCCTACAAAGGATGAAGTTTTTTTTTATGGAGGACAAAGATTTCAAAGTTAAGTGGCTCATGTCTGCTTGGGGTAGCTCAATTGGCAATGGCTGTGTAAATGAAATCTCACCAAACTGGAAGTCTTGGGTTCAAATCTTGTGCTATCCCCCCGATTGGGGTGAGAATTTGGACATGATGAAGTAGTCCTACTAGACTTACAAAAAAGAAGAAGTTAAGTGGCTCATAAAAGGGAAAGCTAAAGACATTGAAGGCCACCGAGTTGAAATAATTAAAATAAACCACCATTAAGAAACCACATGAATTGAGAAAATAGACACATAAAATAGACACTGATGTTTTTGGACAAATGGTCCCTGGAATGACCCTACTGTGGGGAAAACCAACAACCATAATTTTGGGAAAACCAATTCTCCAGATGAGGGTTTTATTTTTTTAGCAAATTCGTAATTGAAAGTTACATAAAATGCTTGCCAAAAAATAGCAAAGCTTCGACAAAGTATTTTCTTCACTTTTGCAAGCTAATTTGACTTCTTGGGATCTATTAGGCCTTTAGGAATCAATCTGACTCTCCTATACAGCCTCAATTGAACCCACACGTGTGGCCTAGAGAAAAATCAGTCTGCATTGGTAAGTAGCATCCCCTAGAGAAATAATTTGGCCTCCACTGGAAAATTGATCTTCATTGGCAAACTTGAGTTTCCTCCTACAAATCGACCTCTTTGGAAAATTTGTCCTCTCTCTAGAAAACCATCCTCCTTCTGGCATTTTGCACCACTAGATAAAATTTGGCCCTCTGTAGAATAATTTGACCTCCCTCTATCTCTAAGAATCTGGAGATCACTATGAAAAAATCTTTCCAGCAAACCTTTCCTCAATCATTGTTGAAACCCTCATTGGTGTCCCACACTATCACTGCACCCTTTCTCAATCGAATTGTCTTTGTGTCTTCAAGATGCTCAACAACTTCCTCTTATAATCTCTCGTTGAGTAATCAACGACCAAGATCTAATCACGATTAATGGCTAAGATCATCTTAACTTCATCAAATCTATTTTCTAGAAGATACTAGAGAGGAGTCAACCTGTCTCAATTAATACTGATTAATTAACCATTTTCCCTAAGTTAGGAAAATAATTAAAAACTGGTTAATAATCTAATTTAAGACATTTTTACATAGAAAAATAAGTTGGGCTTAAAGATAATTAATCCTCTTGTGCTCTTAGCCTCATTGACACCTCCTAAGACTAGAACACATGTCTTAGCAAGGAAGGTGTTCTGCACAACGTCTAATTTATCTATGAAGAAGATGAATCTCACCTTCCCCAATGATCTGATTTAGAATATTAGTTTGCAGTGCTAAGATCTTCCTTAGATTATAAACAAAATGCTTTCATTATGCTTAAGGATTCATCAACAAGTAAAATGAGTTTTTATGTTAATTTTATGAGAAATCTAACATAAACCAGAAACTGAACAACAGCATAAACATGTACAAAACATCATCAAAAACACATTACAACGAGCACATGATAAAGGAGTTCACCCCTCCTAGGCTATGTCTCCTTGGTCTAGCTTCCAATGGCTTGGACCTCTCTATTATGCTCAAAAGTGTAAAAATATATGTTTTACAATGCTCAAATGCTTCTGAAACCTACTCCAATCAATCCATAATGTCCAAAAAATGGCTATCTAGCCTCTTTTTTCATCCAATTTGGTGAAAAACTGGAGAAGTTATGACTTGCCCTTGTTCTCCCATTATTCGCTCCAAAATTGCCCCATTTCCGACATGATCCTACAAATTAACCCCAAAAACGCGCTAACTAGGAAAAAATTTCACTGCGCAACGGGTCATAATCCTCCGACACCAATTGTCTTGTCGCAAATCGCAATTGGCGGAGTCCTGCGAACTTAAGGTATGTGAACAAGGCAGGCGATGCACGATTGCAATACGACAGACCCGACGGGACATTAACTGCAACCTATAACCTTATCGCATCCAGGATATTGCAATCGGAAAAAAACCGATGGTCTTATACATATGCGGGTCCTGTCTTCTTGCAATATGTGATTGCGATATCGCATCGCAACCTGAACCTGTGGGGGCCGATTTTGTAACACCTCCCTTCACCAATGTGTGATTGCGATTCTCGTATCGCACCTTGACTTACTCTGGGGCTGATTTTTAATGTCGACCTACCTTCGATATGCGATTTGCGAAATGCAGGGACCAATGGTGGCCTACCACTTGGCGCTTCCCGATTCATTGATGAAACCTACCACGTCATCTAATCTTGTCATGTGAGTAAGTTAAACCTGAACTTTGACTTGCTCTAACTTCTGCATATGAGCTCGGATTTGAGTTTCGTTCATACCATTGGAATCAGAATGGTGAGCTCTTCGATCTGAAGTTAATTTCATCAAGATTCTGACACTTTGATTTTTGAGCACCTAATCACCCAAGGCCTTCGTCAGGATGTCTTCTACTTGTTGATCTATATGTATATATTGTAGCTAAGCTGTCCTATGCTATACAAAATCCTTGATGAAATGATATCTGATGTTTATATGCTTAGACCTATTATGAAACACCATATTCTTAGATAACCCAATGCAACTGCAATTGTCACAGTGTATCATTATCATCTCCACCCTATGACCAAACAAAGCTTCTAGCAGTTTCGAAGCCAAATGGCCTCACATGTGGCTATGTTAATTAGTATATAATTTGCTTCCATAGAGCTTAGTGCCACAGTCTTATCTTCATGTTGTACCAAGAGACAACTCCCAATCCCATGGTTAAGCAACACCCTGAAGTGATTTTCCTATCCATTGTAATTCATGCCCAGTCTTCATCAGTATAGTCCATCAATATGACACCATCACCTCAAGTATATTTGATCCCATACTTGATTGTACCTTGCAAATAACACAATACATGCTTCCTTGTTGTCCAGTGCACCCTCTTCGGTTCAACCATGAATTGACTCAGAGAGTTTATTGCAAAGGATATATTTAACCTTGTGTTGACCAAATACATAAGGGATCCTATCAATGTCATTTATAATGTGGGCTCCACATCCTTCTCCTTAGATGATTTTACCTTCCTCTAATTGGTTATCATGGTTGTAGAGTCAATATAGACATGACTCTATAATCTTCCATCCTGAATCTCCTCAAGATCTCGATACAATATTTCCCTTGTCCAAGGAAAATCTCCCCATCTATATTCCACACCTTGATGCCTAGAAAGTAGTGCATTAACCCCAAGTCTTTCATCTCCACTTCTACTGCAAGGTCCCTCTTGCATTCTTTTATGAGCCCCAATGAACTTGTCAATAACAAGTCATCCAAATACATGACAAGAATGAGTACCTCATCCCCAACCATCAAATAGTAGATGTTCAAATTAACCTCACTCTTCACAAAGCCCATCCTCTGCAAGTATCTATTGATGCACTCATACCACGCCTTGGGAGCCTTCTTGAGCTCGTATAATCTCTCGTCAATCTGCACATGTGGGTCTCACTATTGTGTTCTACAAATCCTTCTGGCTACTCAATGTACACTTCCTCTTCCAACTCACCATTCAGGAGTGTTGTCTTGACATCCATCTAATGGATCTGCCATCCCATCTGTGTTGCAAGTGAGATCACGACCCTGATAGAAGTATACCTGTCTACTGGAGAAAATATCTCTTCATAATATATTCCCTCCTTATGAGAGAACCCCTTGACCACAAACCTTGCCTTGTATTTTTGGATGATACCATCTGCACCATGCTTGATCTTAAATATACAACATGATCCAACCATCGCCTTATCTGTCAGTTTATGCGCCACCTCCCAAACATCAATCTGCATGATTTAGGTATACTCCTCAACCATTGCATCACGTCACACCTATTTTTGTGAGCCTCTTGATAACTAAAAGGCTTGTTATCCATAATCTGACTCACTAATTCCATGTAGGCAATGTACCTATCTGGTTATCTCTACTCTCTCCTTCTCATCCTTGGAGTCCCCACAAACTCTTGAGCACCCCTAAGTGTCTATTGAACCTCTTGGTTCCTCTTGCCAACTATAAATGGTGTGATTTGGACATCCACATCCTCCTGATACATCTCTTGAATCTACTGTATCTGTTGCTCCATGCTCTGTGAACTCTCTGGACCACCTACACCGAGCTTGTGCTCATGCTAGTAACCGTAATCATACTATCATGTCCCTAAACCTACTATTATACCCTTGGAGTTTCTGTTGGATGCTCACACTAGTCAACTACTACTGGAAAATATATAAACCTCCTATATAATGGCTTGTACTCCATGAATAAGACATCTCTCCTGACAATAATCCTCATCATCCTTGGAATAAAAATATGATATGTCTTAGAAGTCTCACTATACCCAACAAAGTACCCCTTCTATATAGTCATCAAACTTGAAACATGTTTCTCGTGGAATGTGATAATAAGCCAAGTTGTCAAATATCCTTAAGTGGCTAACATATGGCTTCCTCCCTGTGAATGATTCCTCTGGTGTCATTTTTCCCAGTGCCTTATGTGGGACCCTCTTCTGAATATATACCACAATACTGCATTCCTCTGCCCATAAGTATCATGGGATATTTTGGTTATACATCATGGTCCTCACTACCTCTGATATTGAATGATTCTTTCTCTCAGCAACACCATTCTATTGTGGGTTGTAAGGAACCATCCACTCTCTCTTGATACCCACCTTGGTACATAACACATTGAAGGATTTCCTTGTGTACTCACCTCCATTATCTGATCGACAAACCTTCACCTTCCTACTTATCGAATTCTCCACAAGAGATTTGAACTCTTGGAAGTGAATGAATACCTCATCCTTGCTCTTCAAGAAGTAAATCATGTTCTTCCTGGAGTGATCATTAATAAAGGTAATGAAGTATCCGTACCCTTTGAGAGACTACGTTGATATCATACCACATTCAACAGAATGAACTAGATCAACAACACCTTTGGATCTGGTGTTACTCCTTGGAAAAGTTTCCTTGGCAAATTTTCCCAAAACACATCCTTTGTACACATCATCGTGCTCCGTGCTCACCTCTAGAATACCTGTCACTGTCTCCTGGAGAAACTTAAGTTCCCTGTGATGGATATGGTCCATCCTCCTATGATAAATCTCTCCTTGATCTCTCATATCATTGCTACTTACTAGTGCCTTTGGAGTATCCATATGAAACCTGTAAATCCTGCTACTCTTTAATCCAATAACTATGGGTGACTTCCATTTTGGTGCTTTATAAACACCTTCTATCCTTTAAATATTACATTGTACCCCTTATCTTGAAGAATAGAAACAAAAACTAGATTCATCCCCATTCCTGGTACATGCAACACATCATGGATTGGAATCGACTTGTCAGACTCCATTTGAAATATAATTGTCCCTCTCCCAGCTAGATTTCACTTGTACTCGTTCCCCATCTCTATTTGGAATCTAATGTCATCCTCCTTATAGCTGGAGAAGTACTACCTAACTCCTGTCATATGAAATGAAGCTCCACTGTCTACATACCAAATACCCTATGAGGTTGAGCTAGTTAAGCAAGTTATGAGTGTGAAACCTTGTTCCATCTTACTAGAAAGCTCATCTCCATTCGCGGAAGTTGTCATTTGCTTCTTTCCCTTCTTGTCACCTTTCTTCCTCTCTAGGAAATTTCTAACATAGTGGCCAAATTTGTTGTAGCCATAGCACTTGACCTTTGATAAGTGCCACTATCGAGACTCCTAAGTTCTTCCTGGGTAGAATATGACCATAGTATTTCCCAATATGAAATATCCCTTCTTCCTGTAATAAGTTGTACAAAGACATCCCATTCCTTAGTAAACCTATTGAGGGTTGTTCCAATGAGCTCATCATCATCAATATTTTGACTAGCACTTGCCAATTCTTCCTTGACACATTTCACCCTAGTAAGGTAAGATACAACAGTTTCGCCCTTATTCTATTTCATGCTTCGAATTCTCTCCCTAGGATCAACTTCATGTTCACATTGGAATTTTGGTATATTTTAGACTGCATCCGCCATCTTCTTTCTCATATCCTCTTTTGTTATACGAGGTATGATGTGGTCCTTGACCCCATATAGAATAATTTGCCTTGTTTTGGCGTCTTCCCTATTGTAAGCGAGGAGATGTGCAACATCAGTTTGCATGGCTACAACACTGATCACATATTCCTTGAGACCATTCTCCTCCAAGATCAACAATATTTTGGATTTCCATATGCCAAAGTTAGATGCTCCCTCTAATCTATCCTAATCCCATAAACCAATTGAAGCCATTTTGTCTAAAAACCTTGGAAAATAAGCAAACCCAAAGTAGATATGGAACCAACGAACTGGTTTTTATAAACACTTAGTTTTCTCTCTTGTACCTTGTGTTGAGCTTCCTAGATAATCTGTTGCACTTTAGATTTGTTCTAATACCATGAGAAAATTCTATTGCAGTTAATCTAGTATTATTCACCTATCTTTTAAGGATTATTTGTCACATCAAATTAATTCATTACAAATACTAAATAAAAATACAACTACAAGTTTCACTAGTTAATAAACCACGAGAACTAAAACACACATAAAATAGACACTGATATTTTTAGACAAATTGTCCCTGGGAAATCCCCAAATGTGGGGAAATCCAGTTCTACAGATGAGGGTTTTATTATTCTTCAAAAAATATATAGTTGAAAATTACATAAACTTCTTGCCGAAAAATGGCAAAGCTCGGACAAATTATTTTCTTCACTTTGACAAGCTAATTCGACCTCCTAGAAGCTATTTGGCCAATGAGAATCAATTTGGTGCTCCTGTACGACCTCAACTCGACCCAAACATGCGGCATGGAGAAAACTCGACCTCCACTAGCAACTTGCACCCCATGGAGAAATAATTTAGCCTCCACTGTAAAATTAATCTTTACTGGAAAACTCAACTTTCCTCTTGCAAATCAACCTCTCTAGCAAATTCGTCCTCTCTCTAGCAAATCGACCTCCTTCTGTAAATTCACACCACTAGAGAAAATTCGGCCCTCTACGGAATAATTCAACCTACCTCTAACTCTGAGAATCTGGATATCACTGTGAAGAAAACTCTCCAACAAATGTCTCCTCAATCACTGTTGAAAACCTCATTGGTGTCCCATGCTATCATTGTGCCCTTTCTCAATTGAATTATTTGTGTGTCTCCAACGTGCCCATTGACTTCCTCTTATAATCTCTCATTGAGCAATCAACGACCAAGATCTAATCACGATAGATGGATAATATCATATTGACTTCATCAATTCCCTTTTCTAGAAGTCAGTAGAGACAAATCACTTTGTCTCAATTAATAATGATTAATTAACCATTTTACCTAATTTAGTCTTAGGAAAATAATTAAAAACTAGTTAATAATCTAACTAAGACATTTTTACTTAGAAAAATAAACCGGGCTTGGAGATAATTAATCCTTTTGTGCTCTTAGCCTCATTGACACCTCCTAAGACTACAACACTTGTACGAGCTACAAAACTAACATCAAGTAGGACTTACATAAACCCTAGACACAAATCCTCATCGTAGATATTTTTAAGAGTGGGGATAAAAGCATTCCCTCTAATTATAGGACCATTATGATTAGACCCAATTTAGCTAGGTAAAATAAGATTATCATAACGCTAGAAAGTCATAAAAAAAGAGCTAAAGACCAAGCCAAATTTATGAGATGTCACTCAATTGTGGGCCACCATGTTACACTTAGGATCTTTATGGGGGAGATTTTTACAAACAAAGTCCGTACACACACGAGTTAAATACTCCAGAAAACTTGGAATATGAAGACATCCATTAAGGATATATATATATATATATATATATATATATATATATATATATATAGTGAATGATATATAAAAGAATTCATATGAGATATTGTTACAAATGAGGGCCCACTTATATACCTAGGCAAGTGTCCCTTCATGAATGGTCATGTCCTTAGAAACATGCCTCTTCAACAACTAATTATTATTATGATTATTATTTATTTATATTATTTTTATATATCTTATTCATAACATTATCTTCACCTTTAGAGAATCTTTTTCTTTCTTGAATGTCTTCTCATCTGAGAACTATCATCTTCGATGATACAAGGCAATATGAACTTCTGAGTGTGGTACAAAAATTTTGTACTGTGAAATGATCTAACCATCCAAAATCAATCTTCTGTGGAACTTTGCAATTACTTGATAGTTGAGATAAATTGTTATCGTAAGACTGGATTGTGGCGACATCGACATTTTTGGGAACATAAGTCACTTGTTTCTTGTTTAAGTGATAAGAATATACATACTAGTTGGGATATCTAGTTTTATGATTTGAGTGTCGATAAGGAGTTCTTGTGATTTAATTTTCCCTTATCTTGTTTGTGTTGATTGCTTGATTTACTTGAAGTATATAATTTCCTTCACGTACTGAAGTTGCTTGGTTAAACACTAAATCTTTACTTGAATTTTTTCGTCATTTGAACTGTAACTTCTAGGTATGTCTCCACTTCAATTGGATTGTAATATTTCTGGATTGTAGTATTATCTAGATCGATGTTTGGTCCCTTTTCTTCAGCTTGAATTTGCACATCTAAATATTTTGATGCTTCTTCTTGAATAAGTTGTTCTAACTTGTCTTTTAGAGTTTTCTTATCATTCTTAAGCTTCATTATTTGTGAAAGTAGGTTTTGACTATAATTCTTTAGGCGTTAAAGTTATTCATTTTCTAAATTGTTGACTTTATTCTAGCATTCAAGCTTCTTGTTAGAAAATTAAATAACAGAGCAATGGAACACATAAAATATTGTGGAAACAAAAACACAGAAACACATAAAACAAAAGAGACACAAATATATGTGGTTCACACAATTTGGGCTACATCCACAGAGAAACAACCAATCCTTCATTTTATATTATCCAACAAAATTAAGAGACACAACCTACAACAGGTCTGTTGTAATTTCCTCTTCGCTCTCACACAGTCTCCTTTCTCTTTCTTGTCAGAATAATAATACACAACCACAATACAATTCCCTCATATAAACCGAGGGTTTCCTTCTAGGGAAAAAAACCCTAAATTAACATAATTTCTATTGTCAGATCATCCGCCTAATGAACGACGGAGATTGACTACGAAATTACAATATTTTAATGTTTGCACCCCCCCTCCCTACGTGGAGGGGTGTACAGTCTTCTTGGGGTATACACTTGGCTGAAACAAGACCCCTGAATTAAGAAGATAATTAAGCTCCACACCCAAGAATCTCCCACTTGGAGACTAATTATAGCAACTCCACGATTGCTTCACTTGTTGGACAATGCTTCCACTTTGGAATTGGTTGTTTCTCATCTTCATCATCATACTTGAAGACCAATCAAAACTAAGTAGAATCTCACTTTCTCCCTAGTTACAACTTTTGTTAACATATTTGCAGGATTCTGGCTAGTGTGTATCTTTTCCAGCTTCAACTGTCCATCTTCCAAAACTGACTGTATGAAATGGTACCTGAGTTGTATATGTTTAGTCTTAGAATTAAATTATGAGTTATTTGAAAGATGAATGTCACTTTGACTGTCACTGTATAACCTACCAAACTCCTGATTATTTCCTAATTCATCCATAAACCTTTGTAACCAAATCATTTCTTTACTAACCTCTATAGCAACAACATACTCTGCTTCCGTAATTGATAGTGCAACAATGTTTTTGAATTTTGAAACCCAACAGTTAGTTGTTCCACCTATAGTAAACACATACCCTGTGGTGCTCCTCTGGTTATCTCTATCACCTGCCATATCAACATCAGCATATCCCTGTAGAGTAATGTTTGAACCACAAAACCATAATGCTTGATTTGTGGTACCTCTTAAATACATGAGAATCCACTTCATTGCTATCCAATGCTCTTTTCCCGAATTATTCATATATTTTCTTACAACTCCCACTTAATGCTTAAAATTAAACCCCGATGGGGGCTTGGAAAAATGAGCCAGCAGAGGGGGTTGGGAGGAAATCTCACTACCCCACTGCTTCTCCCATCATTAAAGAGGGGGGATGGCATGGATATTTCCCTACATGTGCATGCACATGCCACAAGCCTTGATCTCTAAGATGGCATTCTTCGCATCCTTGGCATTTTCTTATATATATCACTATCTAGTCGTTCCTTTTTTCTACACTTGCATCCATTTCAAGATGTAGGTGGCATATTTCCCTTGCAATGTTTGGTTCTTTGGTAAATTGATGAAGAAAGACAAATATCAAAGTGGTATCATATCTATTACAAGTGGTATTTGTAATAGATCTGACTTGCAAATATATAATAAAGCGAATATACCCAAAAATAACAAGATCAAAATAGATAAACTTCAGATCTTTATTAATATCAAACCCTTGAGGTAGGGTAACACCATACAATCACTCACTAAGGAAGGAGAACACTCCACAAGCCATATGTTTGTTCATACAATAATATTTGACATCTCTCCATTAGGAGTCTCTAGCCTCTATATAAGATTCATACATACAATACCATGAGCCATTACCATGGTTTTCTCAATACCATATATCTAATACAATGGGCTTATCACATTATTGCTAACTACTTGTGGTCCCTTACATGATTCAGGTTAACCACTTTATTTATTAGCTATTGCCCATCCCATTATTACATTATTCTCTTGGGTACCTCCTTCTGTACCCCATACTATCCCCTCTAGGGATACTACATTCCACCCCCCTTAAACATGTTTCGTACCTGAAACATAAGAAGAACACAAATAATAAGATCTATTCAAAAGAGTAGTCCACTGGTACCATGCACGTGCATCTAGCCATTCAAGAGAAAGGTGAACCCTCAATCTAGCTGGTGCCTCGCTCTCTTGAGATGGAAGTTGACCCTGGTGGTTCTTCTGTGTTGATGTGTTGTGGGTGGATCGTCACCCCTCTCTATCTGTCATGCAGGCGTTGTTGTCCTTGTGGCTAATTTGTTGCCATCATGTTGGTTATTTTCTTGCAGGGTGATGTGGGTGGTGATATGCTGAAGTTTTAACCAACGGTGTATCTTTCTTTAATTCACCACCTAATAGAGCCTGATTAGTATCTGGTACATGTTGTGGTGCCCACTACTATTGCTTATCTTCCAATATTATTTCAACCACGAATTCCTCATTTGATGTATTAGTATCTGTAACATTTTCTGCTTCAGTCTCCTTGGGTTCTACCTGTTTATTGATGGAAATATCCTGTAATGTAATCACTTTATGGGTTAACCACTTTATTTATTAACTATAGCCCATCCCATTATTACATTATTCCCTTGCGTACCTCCCTCTGTACCCCATACTATCCCTCCTAGATATACTACATTCCACCCCCTTAAACATGTTTCATCCCCGAAACATAAGAAGAACCCAAATAATAAGATCTACTCAATGGATTAGTCCACTGGTACCATGCACGTGCATCTATCCATCCAAGAGAAAGGTGAACCCTCGATCTAATTGGTGCCTCGCTGGCTTGAGATGGAAGTTGAACCTAGTGGCTCTTCTATGTTGATGTGTTGTAGGTGGATTGTTGCCCCTCTCTATCTGTCTTGTGGGGGTTGTTGTCCTTGTGCCTAATTTTTTGCCATCATGTTGGTTTGTTTTCTTGCTCGGTGATGTGGGTGGTGATATGCTGAAGTTTTAACCAATGGTGTATCTTTATTTAATTCACACCTAATGGAGCCTCATGGGTATCTAGTACATGTTGTGGCGCCTGAAATGGTTGCTTATATACCAATATTACTTCAACAATTGATTCCTCATTTGATGTGTTCGTACCTGCAACATCTTCTGCTTCAGCCTCCTTGGACTCTACCTGTTTATTGATGGAAATATCATGTAATGTAATTTTCTTCTTTTTATACCAGAGCTTCAAGAATTTCTTCTGCACATTAATATTGATAGTACCAAAAAATTCCATCCAAGGGTATCCCAAAACAACATCCACATTATTCATATCTGAAGCATAAAAATCAGAATGCAATACATACTTATCCATAAAAATCTTAAAATCTTTATAAACTTGAACATCATCATTATCAAACATGTGTGTTTTCCATGTTTTTTGCTGGAACTTGCAATTTTTTTGCCAAATTAACATTTATAAGATTTTTCTTGCAACTAGGATTTATAGACACAATGATCTTCTCCTTCTGAATACATCCTGTTAGAATATTATATATTACGGAGCAACAGAACACATAAGATATTGCAGAAATATAAACACAGAAAATGCACAAAACAAGGGAGACACAGATATACGTGGTTCACCCAGTTTGGGCTAAGTCCACCCCGAACAGCCAGTCCTTCCTTTATATTATCCAGCAAAATGAAGAGACACAACCTACAGCAAATCCACTGTAATATCCTTTGTTTTCTCTCACAGTCTCACCTCTCTATTTCTCGCTCACAGAATACACATCTATAACACAGCCTCAAATACAATGCCCTCATACAAAGAGAGGGATTGCCTTCTAGGGCAAAAAACCCTAAACTAAACATAAGTTCTACCGTCATATCATCTGCCTAATGAACGGCCCAGATTGACTAGAAATTACTATACTTTTACAAGGCAATTTTACATATGTTTTTAGCTTCAGGGGCACTGCCCCCGAAACCCCCGCCAGGGGGGGGCTCCCAAAGGTCGCAGCCGCCGCCCCCCTGGACTCCCCCCTGCAGCGAATATTTTACGGGTGGCGTTGCCACCCCCATTTAAAACTGGGGTCCAATGTGGTGATACATTTGAATATAGAAGATAATCAGGCTCCACACCCAACAATCTCCCACTTGGAGACTGATTGTAGCAACTCCACCGCTGCTCCATTTGCTGGACAATGACTCCTCTTTGGACCTGGCTGTTTCTCATCTTCATCGTCATCCTTGAAGACCAATTGAAACTGAGCATATTATCAGTTTCTCCCTAGTTACAACTTTTTGTTAGCATATCTACAGGGTTCTGGCTAGTGTGTATCTTTTCCAGCTTCAACTCTCCATCTTCCAACACTGATCGTATGAAATGGTACTTGAGTTGTATATGTTTAGTCCTGGAATGAAGTGTTGAGTTCTTTGCAAGATGAATGGCACTTTGACTATCATTGTATAACGTGCCCATATCATGCTCCTTACCCAATTCACCCATAAACCTTTGTAACCAAATCATTTCTTTACTAGCCTTTGTAGCAACAACATGCTCTGCTTCTGTTGTTGAAAGTGAAACAACACTTTGGATTTTTGAAACCCAACTGAAAGTTGTTCCACCAACAGTAAATACATATCCTGTAGTGCTCCTCATGTTATCTCTGTCACCTGCCATATCTGCATCAACATATCCCTATAGAGAAATGTTTGAACCACCAAAGCATAATGCTTGATTTGTGGTACCTTTCAAATATATGAGAATCCATTTCACTGCCATCCAATGTTCCTTTCCTGGATTGTTCATGTACCTGCTTACAACTCCTACTGCATGTACAATATCAGGCCTTGTGCAGACCATTGCATACATTAAGGTTCCAACTGTTGATGCATATGGAACTTTAGACATATAATCCATGTCTTCTTGGGTCTTTGGGCACATTTCCTTACTAAGTTTGAAATGGCTAGCAAAAGGTGTACTAACTGGTTTTGCATTGTGCATATTAAATCTTTTCAACACCTTTTGTATGTACTCATTTTGAGACAATGTTAATTTGCAATTTTTCCTGTCTCTAGTTATTCTCATACCAAGGGTTTGTTTTGCAGCTCCCAGATCCTTCATTGCAAATGAATTTGCCAATTTTCTTTTGAGCACATTTATTTCCTGCATGTTAGGTCCTGCAACAAGCATGTCATCTACATACAATAACAATATAATATAGCTTCCATCATTTTGCCTTTTCAGATAAACACAATGATCAGAGTGACATCTAGTATAACCTTGTTCAGACATAAACTTGTCAAATTTTAGATACCACTGCCTTGGAGCCTGTTTTAAGCCATACAAGCTCTTCTTCAACCTGCACACTAGTTTCTCCTTCCCTTTCACTTCATATCCTTGTGGTTGCTGCATATATATCTCTTTATCCAAATCCCCATGGAGAAAGGCTGTCTTTACATCTAACTGCTCAAGATGCAAATCTTCAACTGCCACTAGACTTAAAATAGTTCTGATTGAAGTCATTTTAACAACAGGAGAAAATATTTCATCAAAATAAATACCTTTCTTCTATGCAAACCCCTTCACCACAAGTCTAGATTTGTACCTCTGTTTTCCTCCATCTTCTTCCTTCAGCCTGTAAACCCATTTATTCTACAATGTAGTTTTACCTGTAGGCAACCTGACTAAGTCCCAAGCCTGGTTATGCATTAAGGAGTCCATCTCTTCTTCCATAGCTACCTCCCACTTCTTCGTGCTTTCAACCTGCATTGCTTCTTCATAACATTCGGGTTCACCGAAATCAGTCAACAATAAATAATATAATGAGGGAGAGTATTGTTCAGGGGGTCTACTTATCCTGGTAGATCTTCTGACACCGCTTTCAGGTGTTTTGGGTGCCTGTTGCTGTTGTGGTGGTTGCTGCTGTTGTGGTTGTTGATTATTATTATTTTCAGGCACCTTTACTTTTTCAGTGATTTCATCAAGAACTGCGTATTCCTTGTTTTCTTTTTCCTGTTTCTTTTCCTGCAACTGATTCTTATACAAGACCTTTTCATTGAATATTACATCTCTGCTCCTAATGATTTTTTGATTTTCATAATCATATAAGCGATAACCAAAATCATTAACACCATATCCAATAAAGGTACATTTCTTTGACTTTGCCTCAAGATTTGTTCTATTTTCTTTATCAATATGGACAAAGGCCTCACAACCAAAAGGCTTTAAAAAAGAGTAGTTTACCTTTTTACCTGTCCATGCTTCCTCCGGAACACCACCATCCAAGGAACTTGAAGGCCCTATGTTTATTAGATAAACAGCAGTATCTACAACATCTGCCCAAAACTATAAAGGCAATCCTACATGCAATCTCATACACCTTGCGCGCTCCATGATAGTTCTATTCATCCTTTCTGACACACCATTTTCTTGTGGTGTTCTTGGAACTGTCTTCTCTCTGCGAATTCGATGCTCTGAACAGTACCTATCAAACTCTTTGTTGCAATATTCACCTCCATTATCTGATCTAATACACTTCAGTTTCTTTCTTGTCTCAATCTCAACCAAAGCTTTCCATTTCTTGGAAGTATCAAATACATCAGATTTATTCTTAATACAATAAATCCAAGTTTTTCTAGTTGCATCATCAATAAAAGTAACATAATAACGAGAGCCACCGAGAGATGATACCTGAGCACGTCCCCATACATCTGTATGCACAAGCTCTAATTTTTCATTCTTCTTTTCTTTCCCAACTCTGAGAAATCTGACTCTCTTCTGTTTTCCATAAATGCAATTCTCACAGAAGTCCAAATCAACATTCTTCAAACCTGGCAACGAATTCCTTGAGTGAAGAATCTTCATCCCTTTTTCACTCATGTGTCCGAGCCTATGATGCCATAATGTTGCATCTGCTCCTTTGGAAGTTAAAGCATTAACAGAGTTAGAAATACCATTGCATAAATACAATGTACCAACCTTTTTGCCTTTTGCTATTACCAGGGCTCCTTTGGTGACCTTCCAAGCTTTATCTATGAAAGTTGTCACACAACCTTCACCGCCTAACTGCCCTGTTGAAATCAGATTTTTCTTTAGATCTGGAACATGTCTTACCTCCTTTAGTAGCCATTGGTTTCCATTCTGCTGTTTTACAAGAACCTTATCCATTCCAACAATTTTACACGGTTTATCATCACCCAAACGAACTTGTCCAAAATCTCCTTGAACATAGTCATGAAAATATTTCTTATCAGGTGTGGCATGGAATGAGGCCCCTGAATCTACCACCCACGAATCAGTAATATTTTCGAAAGAAAGAATCAAAGCATCTTGTGACACCTCACCTGTCACATTTGCTTCATGATTGTTTTCTTGCTGTGAATCTCCTTCCTTTTTTCGAGATCTACAGTCTTTCTTTAGGTGTCCTTTCTTTCCATATTTCCAGCAAACTATCCCCGATCTGGACTTGGATCTGTCTTTACTTGATTTACTGTGATATCCTGAGCTCTTTCCTCTTTCCATTTTTCTTCCCCTAGACTCTGCACTCAAAGCATTTCCAGATGTCTCACTGGAGCTTTTCCGTCGCATTTCCTCGCTAAGGATAGCACTGACAACATCATCAAACTTTAAAGTACTAGATCCAGACACAGAGTTACTAATGGCCATTACTAAACCATTCCAACTTTCTGGCAATGAGCACAAGAATAACATAGCTCTAACTTCATCATCAAAGTTTACCCCTACAGAACATAACTGACTTGAAACATTATTAAAATCATTTAAATGATCTACAACAGATCCACCTTCCGACATCTTCATATTAAATAACCGTTTCATAAGAAATACCTTGTTTGAGGCTGAGAGTTTTTCATATAGTTTCTCCAATGTCTTAATCAAACCCTTTGTCGTTGTTTCCCTCGAAATGTTGAAGGTGACCGACGCTGCAAGGCACAACCGTATTGTTCCGAGTGCCTTTCTATCGAGAAGGTTCCATTCTTCATCTTTCATACCCGCCGGCATCTTTGCTTTTCCGCCCAATGGTAAGTATAGATCTTTCTGATACAGATAATCTTCCATCTGCATTTTCCACAGTGAGAAGTTTTCGCCATTAAATTTCTCGACCCTAAACTTACCATCTTCCGCCATTACTCCCACTCGAACGAGGAACCCTTCTTTCCTGCGAGTTTATCAACCAAATAGACCTTCGGCTCTGATACCAGTTGTTAGAATATTATATATTACGGAGCAACGGAACACATAAAATATTGCAGAAATATAAACACAGAAAATGCACAAAATAATAGAGACACAGATATACATGGTTCACCCAATTTGGGTTACGTCCACCCCGAACAGCCAGTCCTTCCTTTATATTATCCAGCAAAATGAAGAGACACAACCTACAACAAATCCACTGTAATATCCTCTATTTTCTCTCACAGTCTCACCTCTCTATTTCTCGCTCACAGCATACACATCTATAACACAACCTCAAATACAATGCCCTCATACAAAGAGAGGGGTTGCCTTCTAGGGCAAAAAACCCTAAACCAAACATAAGTTCTACCGTGAGATCATCCGCCTAAATGAACGGCCCAGATTGACTAGAAATTACTATACTTTTACAAGGCAATTTTAAATATGTTTTTAGCTTTGGGGGCGCTGCCCCCAAAACCCCCGCCAGGGGGGGGGGCTCCCAAAGGTCGCAGCCGCCCCCCCATAGACCCCCCCTGCAGCGAATATTTTACGGGCGACACTGCCACCCCCATTTCAAACTGGGGTCCAATGTGGCGATACATTTGAATATAGAAGATAATCAAGCTCCACACCCAACACATCCATGAACTTGTAATAAGGAGATACCAGTAGAAAATAACCCCACATGTTTCTCATTATCTTGT
This sequence comes from Pinus tabuliformis, assembly GCA_031772625.1. Taxonomy (NCBI): domain Eukaryota; kingdom Viridiplantae; phylum Streptophyta; class Pinopsida; order Pinales; family Pinaceae; genus Pinus; species Pinus tabuliformis. The sequence continues at coordinate 1,990,510,117 of CM062819.1, read as the reverse complement.
TTTCCAACATGAGACCATTTGTCTAACAATAATTTTTCAAATTCTTCAGTGGGCAGGTTCAACCACTTCTTTCTGTTAAGTGATTCCCACCATGTGGTCATCTCCTCTTTAAAATTAGTCACTACGAAACATTTCCAATGTTTTGGCCATAATGACTTTTGTCTTTTTACGAATTCTTCAATAGTAGGACCATTATCGTTCCCTGTAAAAAAATCTTGCTAGAAGCCATGAAGAGGGTTTTGAAAAAAATCACTTGGCAAAAATTCGAAATGGCCACAGTTCAGTCAATATTGCTCAGAATCCTTATTATGACCTTTTTTTGGAAATGGAACAATCATTCTGCATCTTCCCATGTGATAAAAATCTCGATATAGGCACTGGAATTTCATATTTGTGCCGCGACTGTCCCATCATCACAAATATTTCTGGAAAAAAAAAAAGACATGATTTTAAATCAGCGATATCTCCCTCACCCGGACTCCAATTCGACTGATGTTTTTTTGAACTTGGGTAATTTTTGAAGAGGATCTTAAATCTTCAATTAGTTTCTCAAAATTCCCCACAAAAACGAAAAAAATTAACTAGAGATCTGTTGTCCATGAATTTTCGTCAAAAAAAATTCTACAACCCATCTGATTTTTAAATCAATGGTATCTCCCTCATCAGGACTCTGATTTGGCCGATTGTTTTTTGAATTTCGGTATTTTTTACCGAAGAATCTAGATCTTCAATTTTATTCTTCAAAATTTTCATGCAAAGTTTTTGATCTGATCTGCAAACTATCCGCCCCAAAAAATTCCTACAAAAAATAAAAAAAATAAAACATATCCCTGCTTTGCCCAAGAAAGTGATCTGATACTACTTGTAATAGATTTGACCTGTAAATATATAATAAAGCAAATATACCTAGAAATAACAAGATCGAAATAGATAAACTTCATATCTTTATTAATATTAAACCCTTGAGGTAGAGTAACACCATACAATCACTCCTTAAGGAAGGAGAACACTCCACAAGCCATATGATTGTTCATACAATAATCCTTGACATCTCTCCATGGGGAGTCTTAAGCCTCTATATAGGATTCATACATACAATACCATGGGTCATTACCATGGTTCTCTCAATACCATATATCTAATACAATGTGCTTATCACATTATTGCTAACCACTTGTGGTCCCTTACATGATGCAGATTAACCACTTTATTTATTAACTATGGCCCATCACATTATTACATTATTCCCTTGGGTACCTACCTCTATACCCCATACTATCCCCCTAGGTATACTATAGCCCCCCTGGCCTGAACCTTTGCAATTTTCATTCTTCAGCAAAGAACAAAACTTGTAGCACTGGTGTGGTCTCAGGGGAGGACATTCAAAGATAGAGAGTTACCCAGTTGTGTGGAGGGCTACAGTTGTAGACAAACAAAGAAAAGAGGGTTGACAATAACTCGGTAAAACATTATTCTTCCAACATGTGTAATTATTATAGTATGGTTTCTTATACATGGTGGATTTTAGTATCTTGTAAGTAGGGTGACCTTATGGAGTTCAATTTTTCTAGTGTAATTTGGTTTGGTTTGGTTCCTTTCAACCCAAACCCCCCGTGTTGCTCTCCTTTTTGTTTTTTCATCATCATTCCTCCTATTTTACCTATGTGTTGATCACCACTCTTCGCACTACCCTGTTCTAGATAAACTCTTCTTGGCTCACGAGTCCTCACCACCCCCTAGTCTTTATTAGCTTTGATTCATGTCTTTACTTAGATGTCATGCGAAGGCAGAGGATGTGATCTCATTGTGGGCCTGGGGATCAGGACTATTTGGGAAGACCTTGAGCCCAGGTTGAATCCCAGTTTGTTGCGATAATTTTCCACTCTACCACCCCACCAGAAATTCATACGAAAATTTAACAATTAGAAGCCTTGACCACGAATGGTTGTTAGGATTATTCAAATTTTGAAATCCAATTGGAAGTTTTTGGTTGGGTCCTTGACCTTGGTCATGCCAGGGGATGATGAGATCAATACTTTAACTCCATCACCCTTCACTAGTAAATGAAGATGCTTTTAGGTCGTGCCCTCAAAGAAAAGCATGAGGATCACAATGGGATAATTACTTACCTCAATGAAATCCAAAGGGTCTAGCATCATCGGTGTTCTTGTTTGGTTAGCCTTGATGCCTGTCTAGCACATATTAAGGCACACCTTCAATGCAAACACCATCCTCCAACAAGTCCAAGCATGTAAGATATGACCTCAGTAGCATCCTCAGTTAATTGATAGCCACCCAGTTATTTTGTTTTCTGTTTTGGATTAAGAAGCTTTCGTTTAGTTTCATAGATAGATGGATGGCTAGCTACACCTAAAAAATGATATGTAACAATTTTGATAATGCACATAGAAAGATGTCTAAATGTAGGATAACTTAACCTAAAACTACAATTTTGATTATTCTGATGGACAATAAACTAGTAAGTCACCTGCATTGTCACTAGTATGGTTTCCCTTGCATTAGACCACGACAGTGAGAAGGCAAAAGGATGAGTTTTACATGCTAGTTTTTATGATATAATAGAAAAAATTAATTAACATTAAAAAATTAAATTTCATATATATATATATATATATATAATGAGTGATTGGAGACTTCCACAGTGAATCATATTGTTAGAAATTTCCGGAATGACACTATGTAATATGTGTGATCTGTCCAACTTTTCGGATGGTGACTCTATCCATTATCAGGGACCACAGAGAGCTTCATGTGTTAACGAGTGCTGGAAAGCCTTTTTATAGGAGGATTTTGGAATGTTGGATTAACGGTCATAATTTTGATTTTAATAAATAATATTTGACCAATTACCTTTTGAAACTGTGATAATTGACCAGTCAATTTTAATAAATTAGTAATGATTTAGATTTGGTAATTTTGAAAATAGTGAAATAAGAAATAAGGTTATTCATGTAATGCTTAAATGGAAAATCACAAATGTTAATATAAAAATTACTTTAGTATTAAAAGTGAAAAAACTTTTTTTAATATGAAAATAAATAAATAAATAAATATGTTAATAGGACATGATTGGATCCACATCAAGAGAATGGGCATTGGTCCAACAAAATGGTCAGGAGGTTAAAGAGGCTAAGAACTGAAGAAATAAAAGGAGAATATGATTAATGACAAATAAGAGACAAACAAATTAAAGGAGTTAAGGATTAAAATCGAGTAAGATGAGGAGGAATAAAAAAAGGAGGGTGAGCATTTATAACTTGAGTTAAGGATTAAAAGGATGCTAAAGATCCAAATAAAATTAATACAAGGAGGCTAGGATTACTATAAAATGAGATGATGAATAAAGGTTAAGCTTGAATAAGATGATGAGCTTAAAATGTAAAATAGAGAAGCTAAGCAATATTCTATTGATGTCATTGAGAATGCCAAACCCATCCAGATGGAAGAGAATGAATTGTTGGTCAGTTTCGACGTTGTATCCCTTTTCACCAAGATCCCTGTCCTCAAAGCTCTGCACTTGATCTCCCAACTCGTTGACTCCGAAACCCTAAACCTGATCTGAGTTTTCCTCAATTCCACCTTCTTCTCTTTTAAAGACACCATCTATGAGAAAACTGAAGGTATGACAATGGGTTCCCCCCTATCTCCTGTAGTGGTGAATATCTTTATGGAACACTTTGAGACCAGAGCTCTCAAATCTTGGCATCTCAAACCCAAATGTTGCTTTTGGTTTGTGGATGACACCTTTATCATCTGGCAACACGGTCTCCTCGCTCTGGATGCCTTTCATTCCCATCTTAACAACACTTCCCCTCTTATCCAGTTCACTATGGAAATTGAGGCCAAAAAATCCCTTCCTTTCCTAGATGTGCTTGTCACTCGTCTCCCCAGTGGCTCCCTCTCACATCAAGTCTACAGAAAAAGTTCTCATATTGATTGCTATCTCCATGCCATCTCTCATCCCCATCCATTCCAAAGCGAAGGAGTTCTCAAAACCCTCTTCTCGAGGGCTTTAAAAATCTCTTCCCCTCATCTCGTTAAGGCTTTTAAATCTAATGACTATTCCTCTGCTTAAATTTCTAAAGGTCTTTGATTTGTTGCTCACCCTAAACCAAAAAATTTGGACCCCTCTCCATCTTGTGGCCTTGTAACCCTCCCTTACATCAAAGGGACCACATATCTTATTGCTAAGATTCTGGCTAAGAAAAACATTAAAAATGTATTTAAACCCCACAAAACCCTCAAGCAATTGTTCTGATCGGCCAAAGACATTTCAGATCCCATGTTAGGATCAGGGGTTTACAAAATTCCTTGTTCTTGCGGTAAATCTTACATTGGTCAAACCCACCTCAAGGAGCACATTGCGGACACCAATCATAACCATCTTTCAAAGTCCTCCATCACAAAACACTCTTATAAATCCAAACACTTAATTTGTTTCAATCAATCAGAAATCATAGCCTCTGCACCATTCTACAATTCTCGTATTATTCAGGAAGCCCTAGAAATCGAGAATAACCCTAATAACTTTAATAGGGAGGATGGTTACAGGCTCAGCAAATCCTGGAAACCTGTCATCTACCATCTCACTCTATGATGCTTATCCCGTCCCATCCCTGATCTTCGTAATCTGCCCCCTTTATCTAAAAAATGTTTTTGCCTTCTTTCAGAATTTCGAATTGTTATCTTATACTCATACCTTCTTCCTCATCATTTTATATTATTCCTTAGGTCCTTGTATTATTTTCTTAACATCTTATTTAATATTAATCCTTTTTTTCATTTTATTGCTTAGCCTCTCTATTTTACATTTTAGGCTTATCATCTTATTCAATCTTAACATTTATTCATCATCTCATTTTATAGTAATGATAGCCTCCTTGTATTAATTTTATTTGGATCTTTAGCATCCTTTTAATCCTTAACTCAAGTTATTAATGCTTACCCCCCTTTTCTTATTCCTCCTCATCTTACTTGATTTTAATCCTTAACTCCTTTAATTTGTTTGCCTCTTATTTGTCGTTAATCTCGTTCTCTTTTTATTTCCTCAGTTCTTAGCCTCTTTAACCTCCTGACCATTTTGTTGGACCAACCCCCATTCTCTTGATGTGGATCCAATCCTATCCTATTAACATATTTATTTATTTATTTTCATATTAAAAAAAGTTTTTCACTTTTAATTCTAAAGTAATTTTTATATTAACATTTGAGATTTTCCATTTAAACATTAAATGAATAATCTTATTTCTTATTTCACTATTTTCAAAATTACTAAATCTAAATCATTATTAATTTATTAAAATTGATTGGTCACAGTTTCAAAAGGTGATTGGTCAAATATCATTTATTAAAATGAAAATTATGACAATTAACCCAACATTCCAAAATCCTCCTATAAAAAGGCTTTCGAGCACTCGTTAACACATGAAGCTCTTTGTGGTCCGTGATGATGGATAGAGTCACCATTCGAAATGTTACACAAATCACACATATTACACAGTGTCATTCTAGAAATTTCTAACAATGTAAATAATATTATAAAAAAAAATATCGATCCATCATATATTAAATATCTAAACAATTATATTTCTTGTTTTCAAAAAAATTGATATCTCTATACTTAAATGTAAAAATAAATTTTAATAAATCTATGGTTAAAATAGTCAATTTTGTGATCTAGACATATAAGAGTTTTCCATTTAATATGTACTCACGGACACTACCCTTTTATTATACTTGGTTGGTAAGATATAATGACTTGCTATTGGTATTGGTTTTTTTGTGACTAAAAAATTTAAAATCTATCCAAAGTTTAACATTTTCAAATTAAATTTATTATTTTTAAATAAAATTTATTTCTATTTATCTCAAATATGATTGGTTGAAATGTTTCATCTCTTATTGTGTAATGATGGCAAGAATTGACTTTTGTGTACTCTATTATTAATTACTATGTACTATATCACTAATTACTATGTACAATAAATATAAATAATTTGAAAAATAACATTATATATTAATTACTATGTACCATAAACACAAATGGTTTGTAATTAAATTCAAAAATTCCATTTTCTCATTGGTGTAAAGTATTGAATAGACAATTTTTATGGGTTTTATTTTTTAATTTACAAAAAAATAATTTAAAAAATATAAATTTGAAAAAAATATGTAAAAATAACATGTGTACAATTTGTACAACTCTCATTATATCAATCTATACTCTAATGACATGACATGTATTATAATATGAGCATTATATAAAAAAATTGTCATCATTCAATATTAAATAAATAATTATTAACTTGTTATCATTCTCTTCAATGTCAATTATATATATATATATATATATATATATATATATAACCTTTATCTACCCAAAAAATGTTTAATTATATTAAAAAAATTAATAAAAAGAAGGTTAAACAAATATTCATATAACTCAACTTACAATTTTATTATTGTTTGGATTACATACAACACACCATGACATTAAAATAATTTATTAAACTAAGTGACAGGGAACACTAGCTATGCGGCCTTGTTGTAATCGTCTAAGGTTTGCGAAAAGTTTCTTGAACCATATAGATGGTCAATGAAGTTATTTGAAAGAAGCGTTACAGTGTGACATCTTATATATGATGCACTAAAAGAGCTTTAGGAGGATATATGGACCCTTCAATTATATTTCTTGACAAAGATTCCCATAATGGCTAATACTCCCTCCATCAAACTGAGAAATTGTGAAATTGTTTATACAAGCTCATAGCAAAGGTTATTTCAAGAAGACTAATTTATTTCCTAGGTCATCTTAATTTAATATTTCAATGGGTTTCACAAGAAGTATTGTCTTTCCTATTATATATATATATGTGTGTGTGTGTGTGTGTGTGTGTGTGTGTGTGTGTTTTTATTATTAAATTTCATGAGTATATAGTCTATGATAAAGTAAATTGAGTTTTGAGAGTTAGTTTAATTGATCGAGTTTTCTTTACTAAAAATACATTTTTAATGAAAGTTCACGAGGTCAATTCTCCTTGACGTTTTTGAAATTAAACTCTATTAATAAGTCAACATGAAGTGATCCTTTCAAATGGATTTACCTAAATATCTCCAAAAAAAAATAATAAAATACATTAAAAAATTTCCAAAATTATTAATGTTATAAATAAAATTAAAATTAATTAATAGTAATTAAATTAAAGTAATTTAATTTATTATATAATTTTTGTTACTTTTCATTAACAAAATAATAATTTATTTATTATTATTTTTTAAATCAAGGAAAAATAAAATAAAGAAAAATTGAAAAAATATTTATTTTACCAATCACTCATTTCTGGTTATTAGGAAAAATAGAATGAATATAATAATAGGTATTTAAAAAAAAAATTCTATGAAATTCTTCCTTTCCTAATTAAAATCCCAAAGGATAGCCTACAATACATAGATACACTACTTAAGATAGTTAACCTATATTTAGATTAAATAATTAACATCTATTTGGAGTATGGATTATTCAATAATATCAAGTAAAGTGAAGATTAGTTTATTGGTTATAAATGCGTCATAAAAATCTATAGTTTGTTAGTGTAAGTAGATGTGTCATTGAACTCTTTATTAATGTCATTATCTACTATTATAAGACACTGAACATATTTGGTAAGTCTAAACTTTATAAGTTGCTCTTATAGATCATTTTTAGGATTTAGAATTTGAATATTATTTTCACATTTATGTTTACGAATTGATGTAACTTGATAGTTTATAAGTACTAATATATAGTAGAAGGAGATAGTATTAATGTAAAACGAAATACTAATTATGAAATATGTCTATGTAATGGTAAAATTTAAACATTACATGAATAACCAAGAGTTAAATAAGGCTTATAAGACATTGTATTGAAATTGTTATATAGATAGATAAGAGGAGGGTTTCATTGGATCTTTTCCTCTTCTGTGTAATATATAAATGTAAGATGGCTTAATGGTTAGCTGGATCTTATCTAAGCTTGAATCTTAGCCATATTAGAGACCAAGACTAAATTACCACCTTGAAACAACTTGTTCAAATTGTTTAAGCTAATTATTGAGATATTTTTCTTCAAGAAAAACTTCATAGGTTCCCTTCCTCTTCTTGAAATAGGAAAATGGAGTTTAGTTCAACTATTATCAATAATGACAACTACTTACCTTGAGGTACTCAACCAAATTTGAACACGTGGCCTATGGCTTCATTGTTGACAATATGCTTTAGGTGGATGGTTCAATCGATCAAGTTTAACCTTAGGGCCTACATTTCTATCTTTTTTTCTAAGGAAAAAATCGTGGAGAAACCCAAGAGATGCTTCCCCACATTTGTGGATGGTATTCCTCGTAATTTCATCAATATATACTAGTGCACCTAAGGCAAAGGGATTCGAACTAGATACTTGTTCTCCGTATGGAACTAACCAAATTCCCAATTCACGTGATTCATTGTGTTTATATATAAATGTGTGTATGTCTAAGGAAAAACCCTATAGGTTAACTCAATTCATTTAACTCAACCCCTTTCAAGGTGAATATTTCTTAGATATCATGGGTTCAAATCTAATAAATTCCCTTTATGTTAGAAGTATATATTGTATTCCAATTTACTTATGTTGATATCATTAACAAAATGTGAAAAAATACCTAAAAAAAATTCCATAGAAAAAATATATCTATTTCTAAAAAAATCTTACTACTAATATCTCCCTCTTCCTCAAACTATTTAGATAAAACATGACCCAATTCAAAAAAAAAGGACAAATTTAAATCTTACACCTATACAATGAAAAAAAACTAACCAAATTTAAATCCGAGTTGTCTTTAGTGCGACTTTTTGGAAGCAAAAAGTTGATGGGTTTTCGGTCTAATTTCTCTAAAATCCAACAAGAATTGATTGAAATCACAAGTTGATGGACAACCCCTGCACAATCCAAAAAAAAACCAGTATAAATAACACAAATTATGATTTCACTTCAATTTTTTCTGCTAAATTCCAATACCAAAAAATCTAAAAAATCACACTAAAAACAACTCCATTTAAATCTATAGCATGTAATCTCTATCAACATTATACATTTTCATTCCATCTATATCTTTAACTTTTTAAAACTTTGATAACTTATTTAAAAGAAAGGTCAATACGATTATGAATAGTGAAAAGGTATGATTTGACATGTTTGGTATGTGGATGATATTTGGTCACTTTTGTTGCACCCACATGGTATAGGAAAAGTGGGCATCTTCCTTATATATAAAGAAACGAATTCCATCTTCTCAATATTAGTTATCTCATTCATCATTAATTATATACACAAAATTTGAATGAACACAATCTCCCATGTAGGAAGATTTGGGTCAAAGAAGGTCCCATTCCCATTCAACTTTTAAAAACGTTCTCTTTAATAAGTATGGTGTGGGTAGTGGACAAATCATGATGACTTGCCATTTCATTTTTGGGATCTTAAACCCATTATCAATTGAGAAGTACGATGAGAGCCACTACACAAAATGTTGATGATTATAGTAAAAAGGGGCTTAAGTATAAGATCCACAATGTTTAAGTTCATGGTATTGTGTCGGGATGGATGTAAAGTGAAATAGGGTGGGTTTAATTGTTTGAATGATTTTTTTTTGTGTTTTATCAAACACATTAATAAAATTTATTATAATTTAATTTAAATGGTAAATATTAACTTATTCAAAATTTAGAAATATGATCAGAATTATTATTATTTAGTTTTAAATATAAAATATTTTATTTATAATTATTAATATTTTAATCAAAAGGAAAGTCATATAGAAATAATTAAAATTAAATAATAATATGGTCACACTAATAAAACAAATACCACTAAGAAAAAATAAAATTAAGGTAAATTTCCCCGATTAGGGTGATAATGACGGCGATCAGGGCAATTAATACAGATCAGGGAAGGAAGGATGACGAGGCAAAAGGTATACAGGTAATGATGAAGGAGGACAGAGAGATCACCAGAAAAGGTATCATATCGAGGAGGGACGGCGACGAGGTAATGAAGGAAGCAGCTGGTGGAGGTAAGGCGGCAGAGATTGGACGTGGGTACGACGGCACAGAAGAAGGACGAAGGGAGGTGGGCGGTGATGAAATCGGCAGGTGGCAGGTGAAGCAGGCGAGGAGAGATGAGGAGAATCGGCGGAGGAGACATCATAAAGAAGGAAGGCGAGACAAAGAGAGGAGGACGTTAAATGAGTTTGCAGAGGAGTTGCGAAGAAGCAGGGTGGCGAAAGCTCTGGGTAGGGTAACAGAAAGGCAGAGGAGGCTGAGAAAACAAGCAGGCAACGCCGGAAGGAAGAATCGAATGGCAACGAGGAGGAGAATGAGAAGCGACGGGGACGAAGACAACAGAGGACGGAGAAGCCAGGAAAAGAAAGGGAAAGGAATCGAGGATGGAGAAATGGCAGAGAAGTATCAGACAGTTCAGGACGATACTGAAGATGAAGTGGAAATGTTTGATTCGGACCAAGATAGAATGGAGCAACCGCGAAAGAAGATATGGAAGGACGTGGGGTCAACACAGGACAAAACACAGGAGGACAGGGAGTATGGAGACAGGAGGAGCAAAGGGCGAGAGGAGGGAGGTGAATTCGGAAGCACCTCGGGCATGAAGAGTCGGGGAGGCAGGGGAAATTACAGGAACAAAGGAAGAGCAGGACGGGGACGAGGACGATGCAGCAGAGGAAGAGGATGGTCGGAAGGGAGACGGGAAGAGCATGAACCAGCACCAGCAAGAAAGTACAGGAAAACACTGAAGAAAAAGATACAGTTTGCGGAGCAAGCCTATTGTGAGAACACCAATAAGGACATCAGAAGGATAATTCAGCAACTGGAGGAAGATGCGACCCAGGGTCAATCAGGATCGGAAATGGAAGATTGGGAATACCTCCTTCCGAATCTAGGGAACACGAGAGGACGCATGACTCTGTATAAACAGGCCTTGCATGTATACTGGGTCATGAAAAGGCTGTTGGCTAAGGCTATGGAACAGGTGGCCATGGAGATGGCAGAACTATCCCAGGGAATTCCAAATTTGAAGAAAGAATTGCAGAACATTCAGGTCACTCTGATAATGCAGGATAAAAAACTAGAAGAGATACAGCAGCAGATAAAGGAGATCAACCCGGGCATAAAGAAAGAAGAGGAGCAGCAGGAAGTCATGGCGGGCTAATATTTGAAGATATGTATATGCTGTCTTTAGTTTTTTGAAAGTAGTTGGATAGTTTCGTTTCTATTTTCAGTTTAGAATGCAAACAAGAAGCAGTAGTAATCTTTTCGAATGTTTAGTTTACATAGCCTGGACAAGAAGAATTAGTATTTTTTTTTTTTTTGGATGGCTGTCAAAAACTTAAGGTGGCCATTCCCCTCGGGGCGGGTTGAGGCCACCAGGATAATGTAATGGTTTCAATTCGAAGTAATAGAAAAAGAATGGTCCCTCCTTAGCTTACAAAAAAAAAATTAAGGTAAATTTAAAAATAAATTAAATAGGTCCATAGGGTTTTGGATAGATGGACAGTAATCATGTAAGGCACTCCTTGATGTGAAGTCACTCGTCAGACACTCTTTGATGTGAAGTCACTCGTTCAATTCCCCTCCTAGTTCAGGGTGATATATTGGACATGATGAAGATATAGTCCCACCAAGCTTACAAAAAAAAATAAAAAAATTAAATAGAAACCATGAATTAAATTAATTTTACTCTTGTTATTATTAATATTTAAATCAAAAGAAGGTCCTTTTGAAATAACTAGAAAAAGAATAATATAGTCAAATTTTATTCTTATTATTATTAATATTTAAATCAAAAAGAGGTCCTTTTGAAATAACTGAAAAAGAATAATATATTTAATTGTTCCACACAATAAAACTAATAAATAATAATAAGAAAGAAGTAAAATAATTAATAATAATAATAAATAAATAAATAGATAAATGAAAAAAAATTTAATTAAATAAATAAATAATATTAAAAAATTAAACTAAGGAAGACAAGGTAGGGATACCTTGATCCAACACTTGCTTCCCTAAATTTATGGTAAGGAAAATGATCATTTCTTGCAATGACCGTGGTCTGTTCAATGCATATGTGATGTATCAAAAATGTAATTATTTTTTTCAAAATAATTAAAAATTTTATAAATATGTAAGAAATAAAATATTTTTATATTGGAAAAATGTATTTATTTATAATGTTATTTTATTAATATTGATAATGATGATGATTAATTTCTACTAAGACAAATATGGTTTGTGAGACCTTAAGAAAGTAAAATATTAATTGTGATTCTTTAATATTTATTTTTGTGATAAAAAAGAAGGGAGAGAAGTGTTCCTATATTGTCATATTTTTGCTAACTTAAGAAGTTAAGAAGGTTGGCAGTGTGACAAAGATTTTGAAAATTAAAATGGATGTGAGTAAGAGCTAGGAAATTCAAGAGTTAGTGATTTTCATCTTCAACCCTCTTAGTATCACAAGGGTGACAAACTCTTTCATCCCAAGGTGTTTTTGGAATTGACCAATGCCCGGTTTCACTTTGAGGCTCATGAAAATCAGTTTCTATCTTGAAAATGTTCATGTTCTTCTTAGCATTGGTCAACACAAAAAGACAATTCTGGTTTTCAAGATTGGGGTATATTACCTCCTTATAATACCTTAGTTTCCTTTTTCCCTCTAACTCTTTATCGTCCCACAACTTATCCTTAAATTTGGAAGTAATAATATGATTAATATTGTCTTTATTCTTCAACATTATCTCCTCTTTTACCCCCATTAGTCTAGCCAAGACTTAGCATCCTTGTGACAACCTCGCTTGAGTTAGAGGTGGGGGCTTTGGTTAGAGTTAGAAACAATTTTAGGAAACCTTTTGGCTTCCATGTTGTACAAATTCTTCTTATACATGAGATATATATTCATAGCCATGCTTTCAATGGAGGAAAGGCTAGCTTCAAACAAGAGGATATGGTAGGGTGTATTTCCTTTAACCTTGAGGTTGTAAGTTATAAAATTCTTTTGGATTAGCTCATTCTTCATCAACGATTCTCTAGATATACTGCAACCCCAAACCTCACATCCACATAAAATAATAGGGGTGATGATAGTCTCAAAGAGGAATTGTTTTTTACTCCATGCTAAAATATTTTTAGAATTACAATTGTTTTCAAGCCCATAATAAACTTTCTAGCCTCCAATTATCTTTTTCCCAATGTTATAGTTCTAATTGAACTGACGATGAATGTTGATTCCCATATATTTGTATGAAAAAACTTTATCCAACTAGTTTTTATCATAAATGTAATTATCATACTTGATATTTTTGGATTAATTATCATGACTTTAGCCTTGTTAGTATTAACAATCATACCCATCATGGAGCACTAATGTTGGAGGATTCTAATATACTTATTGAGATTGTCATGGATCCTAGCTAAAAAAATGGTATTTTCAACATAAAAGAGGAGAGTAATGACCATACCAGTGAGTCTAGGACTATCACATCCTGTAACTTCCTAACACTCTTCCAGCTTATCAATATAAATGTCAAAAGGGTTAGGGGATAAGAGAAATCCTTACTTAACTCTAATATTGCATGTAATTTCTTCTGACCAGCCCTCAGCGATCCTAAGCTTGGAAATAACATTCTCGTATAGCCTAGTCACAACAATCCTTAACTCGAGAGGAACCATTATCTCTTCTAGCATAGTCCATAGTTATCGCAAGGAACAATGTTGAAATCTTTTCTAAATCAAAAAAATAACATAAGAGATCTTATTATTGCAATAGTTCTCTGCAATGATCCTAAAAATAACAAGATGGTCTATAGTTGAGTGATGTCTCCTAAATCCAACTTGCCCTTTATCTATTTTACCATGTCCTTCAAGCCAAAGGCTAATATTTTTTTTCTAAAACAAGTCCATACAACTTGGCTAAAATGTGACTAATCATAATGGTTCTTTAGTTAGAGGGAGTGTTTTTATCCCCACTTTTAAAAATAGGTACAATAAGGCTTTGCATCCAATGCATAGGGAAACCTTGTTTCACTACTTGATTGAGAAGTTTGTGTATACGAGGGATGAGCACATACCTTCCCATTTTGATAATTTCATCTTCGTAGCGTTCAACATCCCTAGTTTTCACATTAGTGAGTTTCTTAATCCTAACTCAACATCTTCCAAAGAGAAGATAACCTCCTCTATAGGAGTGTTCAAGATGGTGCCCATGGCATCAAGGGAATCATAAATATTTTTAAGATAGATATCCCAATTCTTTAAGGGGATTAATTATTTTTTTTCATTTTATGAACAACAATTTTCCTCCAAAATTTTCTAGCCTCAATTTTAGAAAGGTGAAGAAGATTTTCTTGCTTCCTATTTATATAGGATTTTTCCTTCTTCTTGATAAGATCTTTGTACATATTTATTTTTTCAATCTTTATGGTTTTGTTAGGAGCATCTCTAATTACTTTCCTAGAAATTTTACAATCATTATCATAGCATGGGCTGGAAGTTCTATTATCTTTTTTATAAGACACCTCAGTAGAGAACTTGTTAATGATAGTGGAAAGCGGTGTAGTAAAATTATTGTAGATATGATCAATGTTATCATTATACGTTAAGCAATCTAAATCCATATTGAATTCCATTAAGAAGAGATACATTTTACTTCTTTCAAAATGAATGTGCCTTTGACTCTCACAATTCTCTTAAATGCAACTGGTGTGAATGCCAAGGTTTAGAGTTAAGGTTAGAGGTCTATGGTCATAATCATGCTTTGGTCATTTAGGAGGTCAAATTCAAAATACGGTTGAGAACATGGATATCAGATATCACATAATACACAAAACTACTGTCAAGCCCATGAATACAAATCATCTGGTTGGAGGTTGGCCACTTATTAATTCCATTACAAATGATCAGGTCTTGGGAACTACAAAGCTTAATTAGCTTGTTACCAAATGTTAGTTTTTGTAGCATCGGATGTGTTCTAGCCACGAAATTTGGTGGAGAGGCTAGAATACATGAGATATCCAAAACCCAGAAATTGTTTATGGAAATTCCACCTATAAATGACTTAATTAGATTATTAACCAGTTTTCAAATATTTCCTAAGTCTAAACTTAGGGAATATGGTTAATTAATCAATATTAATTAATCAAAACAAGAATTATCTAGAAACTCACATGGATCGTTCCATAGATGATCACAGGCATTTATCTTGGTCGTTGGTGCTCCAATAGAGGATTATAAAAGGAGGTCGATGTGGTGATGGAGAATACACTTGAGCAGTTCGATTTCTTGGTAGATTGATTTCTAAAATAGCAACACTCAGTTGTCGAAAAGAGCTAGAGATCGAATTAGTGAGTGAGGGGAAAAGACAATGAGGCTGGAGGAAGTATTCTAGATCCAGCGAGTGCATTTGCAGAGAGGCAGAAAATCCATAGAGAAGCTGACATGGGGGCAATGCAGCAGCTTCTGGAGGCAAGTTCGATTTGCTAAGAGGGAAAGACGTCTTCAGTTATAGACTCTAGGAAGGAGTCCTAGAGTGTTAGAGGAGAAACTTTCCAGCTAGAATAAGGCATAACGACTTCATCATAGACAAATCAGAGGCTTGACATCAAGCAGGTTGCCTAGAGGCTGACGCAGAGGGTCATACGACCGAGTTTCTGAAGGCAAGTTGTGACGGGGATTGCTTGTGGGGTGAGGAAATTCCTCACTAGAATTTTACCAGTATTTTTTTCTGTGTAGGATTACCATATTTCAACATCCAGTTGTACTAATAATTTACCACTACTACATAGTAATAAAACCCTCAACTGTTGCATCAATTTTCCCAAGTTGGGGTTTTCCAGGGACTTTTGTCCAAAAATAATTGTGTTAATTTTATATGCGTGTGCTAGCATTTCTTAGTTTCCAACGAATTATTTTTTCCACAATATTTTATTTGTGAAGGTTGCAGTGTGATTTATTCAGTATTTGTTGTGGCAAACAACAAATCAATTGTTAAATAAAATTAACAATTAGGAGAATAATTTCCAGTCGCTGCAATAGGGTTCCAGTTTGGAATTTTCACATGGTATCAAAGCGCAGTTTCTTAGTCAGAGAGATCAGAAGCGAAAAAGTGAATTTCGTTGTTCAGTAAGAGCAGCAACCCCAAATTCCCAGCAGCGGTGTAGTCTTTTTTCCAAGAGGCCGAATTGCTTGAGGAAGTTTGATTTTTTCTAAGAGAGGGGCAGAAAAATTTGATCCTTCCAAATCAAGTGATTCCATAGGCAGAGGGAGAAGCTCAGTCATTTTTTTGGGCATATATCTAGCTAGACACAGAGGGTTTTGTAGTAGTACACTGAAGTCGAACCAACGTCGAGGTGGAAGAGAGAATAGCACACACAAAGGGAAAATTTTCCTCAGGGAACTTCTAGTCTTGAGAAGTTCAATTTTCCTTGCATATTCGTAGTAGTCGTGAGTTGATCTTCTCACTCCATAAGGGAGTGCGAGTAGCTCAGCAACAATCGAGTAGAAGGAAAGAGGAATTTTTCGACAATTTGTTGAGATGGCCATTGTTGGGCTTTGTGATCAAGACAGGTTGGATGGAGCTTCCAACTATGTCATTTAGAAGGGAATGGTGTCCTTCCTTCTAGATGAATATGGCTTGAGAGTGTTATAGATCTGATATGAAAATATATGTAAATATAAATAAACCCAAGAAAAACAAGATTTGAATATAGATAAATTATTCACTTTATTGGTCAAGCCCTTAAGGTAGGGCAACACCATACATTCACTCCTTAAGGAAGGAGAACAATCCACAAACCATATGCCTGTTCATACGATATTCCTTGACATCTCTCAATGGGGAGTCTCTAGCCTCTATATAGGCCTCATACATATAATACCATGGGTCATTACCATGGTTCCCTCAATACCATCTATCTAATACCATGGGCCCATTACATTATTACTAACTACTTGTGGTCCCTTACATGATATGGGTTAACCACCTTATTTATTACTATGGCCCATCCCATTATTACATTATTCCCTTGGGTACCTCCCTTTGTACCCCATATTATCCCCCCTAGGTATACTACATTCCACCCCCCTTAACATGTTTCATCCCCAAAACATGGGAAGAACACAAATAATAAGATCTACTCAAAAGAGTAGTCCACTGGTACCATGCACGTGCATCGAGCCATTCAAGAGAAAGGTGAACCCTCAATCTTGCTGGTGCCTCGCTCGCTTGAGATGGAAGTTGATCCTCATAGCTCTTCTGTGTTGATGTATAGTAGGTGGATCATCGCCCCTCTCTATATGCCATGTCGGGGTTGTTGTCCTTGTAGCTAATTTGTTGCCATCTTGTTGGTTGTTTTCTTGCTGGGTGATGTGGGTGGTGATATGCTAAAGCTTTAACCAACAGTGTATCTTTCTTTAATTTACCACCTAATGGAGCCCGATTGTTATCTGGTACATGTTGTGGTGCCTGCTATGGTTTTTTATCTTCCAATATTACTTCAACCACTGAGTCCTCATCTGATGTATCAGTACCTGTAACCTTTTCTGCTTCAGCCTTTGTTTGTGTTTGATTGTCGACCATCAAAGGCTCATCATCTGATGTGTAAGTGTCATTAGAGCTTTGTGCTGTTGCCTCCATAGTCTCTGCTTGGGTCTTAATGGAAATATCCTGCAATGTAATTTTCTTCCTTTTATACCAGAGCTTCAGGAATTTCTTCTGCACATTGATATTGATAGTACCCACAAATTCCATCCAAGGATATCCCAAACAACATCCATGTTATCCATATCTGAAGTATAAAATTCACAATGCAACTACTTATCCGTAGAAAGCTTCAAATCTTTATAAACTTGAACATCCTCATTATCAACCTGTATGTTTTCAATGTGTTTTGCTGAAACTTGCAATTTGTTTGCCAAATTAACATTGATAAAATTATGCTTGCAACTAGGATTTATGGACACAACGATCTTCTCCTTCTGAATCAATCCATGAACTTGCAATAAGGAGATACTGGCAGAAAATAACCCTTTAGGTTTCTTAGTTTCCTTCTTTCCTTTACCAATAAAATCTTTGCTAGGTTTTGTGGTTTTCTCCTTTCTAGTATGAGACCATTCGTCCAAAAGTAGTTATTCTATTACATCAGTGCTACATAACCTCAGAAACTCACTGTCAAGTGATTCCCACCATATAACGGCGTCATTTCTCAAATAAGACCCTATTTTGTCCTTCCAACACCCTAGACGGTCCAACTTATGATATGCTATAAAACTTTCAATATAAGTCCAATTATCTTTTCCTTTAAAAAACTTATTGTTATAAGCCATGAAGAGGGTTTGTAAAACAAATCGCTTACTTGTCGAAAATTTGAAATGGCCACAATTCCGTCAATATTGCTCAGAATCCCTATTATGACCTGTTTTCGGAAATAGAACAACCATTCTGCATCTTCCCATGTGGTAGAAATCCCGATCTAGGCACTGTAATTTCAGATTTGCGCTACAACTATTCCGCCGTCACAAAAAAAATATGAAAGAAAGAGTTGATTTTAAATCAGCAATATCTCCCTCATCCGGACTCCGATTCGACTGATTTTTTGTTTTGAACTTGGGTATTTTTCCACAAACAATCCAAATCTACAATTAGATTTTGCAGATTTTGCACCAGAACATATAGATCTGCTCCACAAACTCGCCACCTCGAAAAATGTCTGCCACCCAACTGATTTTTAAATCAGCAATATCTCCCTCATTCGGACTCCGATTCAGCCAATTTTTTTTTCAAACTGAGTATTTTTTCACCAACAACCTAGATCTGCACTTAGATTTTGCAGATTTTTCCCCAAATCATACAGATCTGATCTGCAAACTCGCTGCCCCGAAAAATGTCTTCAATGCCACTGATTTTTAAATTAGCAATATCTCCTTCATCCAGACTCCGATTCGACCGATTTTTTTTGAACTTGGGTATTTTTTCACAAAAAATCTAGATCTGCAATTAGATTTTACATATTTTGTACCAAAATGTACAGATCTGATGATCCAGGTGGATATTGGTGGCCACCCGCCAAGTCTACTTGGACCCCCACCAATGTTTCTTTCAGCTTTTCAGTTTCCTTAATTGTAGCACAATTTACTATTTTTAGCAGTTTTTCGGGTCCTAAACTTCCGGAGCCATTTTGAGGTCCTAAACAAAGTTTTTTGGGAAAACTGGGAGCAACATGGGTCCATGGATTGATGTTGCTCTTCCCAAAGTTGTAGTTCTCGGACAGATCTTTCTAACGAGATATTGTACGCGTCAAACAGAGATCGTAGGCCAAAGTTATGAACCCGGGAAGTTGATGTACCAATTTAACCAAATGGGGCCCACGGTTTGGCGTTTCATCTTCTAGGGTTAGGTTTTTTGATGTTTAGGGTTTTCCATTATTTCTCAACAATAAATAGGCCTTCGAGCCTCATTGTAACACAGTTCAAAGGCATGCATCCACCACATCTATTCTCAGAGACAAGCTACCATCGCCCTAGCTGTTTATTTCCATTTTCTGTTTGTAAGCATATCTCAGTATTTTACATTAATGAAATGAAGTATTATTTCCACCGCATCTTTGTGTTTATGGTTACCTCTGTAATTTGTTGTGTTCCTATTTAAATCTGGATCAGTGGTATCAGAGCGGTCTGCTTTTTCTCTGTTTTTCTTTGCATGTCCCCAAGGAGGTCGGGATATAAGGAGTTAGGGTTTGAAATGGTCGAACCTTTGCAAGACCAGCCTCGCAAAACCCGATGGCCTCCCATGGTGGATGAAAAGAAAGACGAGGGAGCAGGAGATCCTATCAAAATCTTACTCGAAGAAGCCCTCGAGCGACAAAGGAACACGATGATGGACAACTTTGCCCAGATCCTTCAGCGGCTACCTAGGGGCGACGCATCGGCTTCCCACAGCTACTCTGGAAATTCCACACCATTTAAGGTACAAGTTAATTTTGAAATCCCCATATTTGAGGGTTAGATAGACGCAAATGTCGTCGATAAATGGTTAAATCTGCCAGAGGGTTATTTTTCTGTTCATGATTTTTCCAGTCGGAAAAAGATTATTTTCGCTCTTCTCAAAGCAGACCCCCACGTCAAGGATTGGTGGGAAACCTACTACGAGCAGAAGGATGAAAGTACCGGCTCACTATTTTCAGCCGCACCCACTTGGAATTCATTCTGGGATGCCATCAAGGAGCAATACTACCCTGTCGGAAGCTATGAGGATCAATACATAAAGTGGACCACACTGTGTCAGGGAAGGGACCAAGACATGCCAGAGTTTACCAATATTTTCCATACCTTTCGCACAAAGTTGGGTATCAAGGATTCGGAGCAGCATTTGATACTCAAATATTGCGGCTGCCTGCACAAGTACATCTAGGAAGAAATAGAATTCCTTAACATCTCCTCGCTTAGCATGGCATACTGATATGCCATCAAGGTCGAGAAAAAGTTTAAATAGAAGAAGCGAGACTTTCGATTTGCAAATCCGGAGCAAGGGAAAGGTGCCCTCAAACCGTAGAACAAAGGACAAAGCCAAGGCGGGGTGGCCCAAGACAACCCGCCAAAGCTGCAAACAAAGAACAGCACCGCGGAGCCAAAAAAGGACACGGGAAAATGGTGTGAGTTCCATAAGAGCTCCACTCACAACACAAGTGAGTGTCGGGCCAAGCAGTCACTGGTGGCTAAGCTAAAGGTTTCAAAATCATATGCATGTTCCGACTCTGAGTCAGAACCTAACAAGGGGAATGACAAAGGGAAGCAGATTATTGATGCGAAGCCCAATGCCATCGTTGCCACCACGAAGATCCAGAAGGAGGAACCCGAAGATCTAGAGGAGGAGGAGCGTCTCTTCCACTCCCAGATGTGGGTAAAGGGATCCCCGCTACAGTTCATTGTCAACAGCGGGAGCCAAAAGAACCTCATTTCGGCAGAGGTCGTGAAGCAGTTGGGCTTACCAACCACAGCACATCCACAACTGTACACCATCGGGTGGCTTCACCAAGGACGGGATCTTTGAGTGAGCCAGCAGTGTCACCTTCCATACAACATCAAGCCCTTCACAGATGAGGTATTGTGTGACATTGCTCCCCTTGAAGTTTGTGATGTATTATTAAGACAACCATACTTGGGGAAGCAACATGTTGTGTATGAATCAAGGCCCCGTGCTGTTATTATTACTTTGGGAAATAAGTTGTACAGGATACCGGAGGTAGCACTACCTACCGCCATCTCTTTGGTTACTGCAAAACAATGCAGTAAGCTCATTTCCAAAACCGGGAAATTTGTTTTCCTGATGATATGCCCTTAAGGAAAGAAGAAGACGGTGGCCACGACCTCCAGACAGGGCCCCTCTGCATGACAACTATAGATGGACAAGGTCATGGAGGAGTATGAGGACATCTTCACCTCCCCCGCAGGGGTTCCTCTGCACTGTCAGGTCAAGCACTCCATCGATCTGACCCCAGGTGTGCCGCTGCCTAATGGACCAATCTATCAGCGCTCCGTGCTGGAGAATGATGAAATCAAGAGGCAGATTCAGGGGCTGCTACAAAAAGGTCACATCCATCTGAGTTCATCGCCCTGTGGGAGCCTGATCGTGCTGGTATAGAAGAAGGATGGGACTTGGAGACTCTGTATTGATTATCGGGCACTGAATAAGATCACTGTCCATGATGGGTACCCAATCCCATGAATCGATGACCTCCTGAACCAACTGAAGGGGGGAAAAATATTTCAGCAAGATCGATTTGAAGTCAGGATATCACCAGGTACCAATCGAACCCTCTGATGTGTGGAAGACTGCCTTCAAAGCCAAGGAGGGCCTTTTTGAATGGTTGGTTATGCCTTTCGGATTGACGAATGCTCCTGCAACCTTCATGAGGCTAATGGATGACATCTTGTGGCCATTCACCAACTCATTTGTAGTGGTATACTTGGATGACATCCTGATCTTTAGCCAGAGTTGGGAAGAGCACCTCCAACACGTCCGACAGGTTCTCCAAACACTGGGACAACACAAGTTATGTGCCAATTAGGAGAAATGAACTTTTGGCATGACCCAGGTTCAGTATCTAGGATACATTATTGATGAACAGGGGGTGCATGTGGATCCAACCAAGATCCAACTCATTTGGGATTGGCCCTCTCCAACCACTCTAACAGAGCTCCGCAGCTTTCTAGGTCTTGCCAACTTCTACCGCAGGTTCGTGTTAGGATTTTCTTATATCACTTGGCCCTTGAGTCAAGTCACCAAGGGAGGAGTGAAAGCAAAATTCTTTTGGTCTAAATCTCAATAGAAGGCATTAATAGAGTTGAAAGACCGCCTCTGCTCGGCACCAGTGCTCGCATTGCCAGACTTGCAACAACCATTTTAGGTCGAGACAGATGCCTTTGACTATGCTATTGGGGTAGTCCTTACTCAACACAGGCATCCAGTGGCATATCACAGTGAGACACTTTCAGACATAGTCCGGAAGTATCCCACTTATGACAAAGAGATGTATTCCATTGTGCAGGTCTGCCGACAATGGAAACATTGCATTTTGGGGAAGGAAACGGTCATCCACACAAACCACCAACCCCTCCAGTTCATACAGATGCAAGGGAAAGTACAGAATGATCGCCATTAGAAGTGGTCCACATACCTACAACAGTTCCATTTGAATATCAAGTATAAGAAGGGCAGCACCAATAATGTTGCAGATTGCCTCAGTCGACCACCGATCATGTAATTAACCACCGTGCTCAACTCTTGTGGGCACAAGACTTCTAATTGGCCACTTCTCTACAAAAGTGACCCAGACTTTGGCCACACATACCAGACACTCTTGGAGGGTCGACATGTTCTAGATTTTCACCTCCAGGATGCCCTGTTATGCCACTTGGGTCACCTTTGTGTTCCTTCAAGCGAGCGTGCCAAGATGATTTGGGAAGCACACTACAGTCGCGCTATTGGGCATTTCAGGGTCGAGAAAACGGTGGCAGTACTACAGAAGTATTTCTACTGGCCGAATCTTCGACAGGATGTCGGGAAGTACATCAGATCATGCACTACCTGCACCATTGCCAAACCGACAGTCAAGAAGCAAGGCCTCTATACCCCGCTGCCTATCCCTAGTCGACCTTGGGAATCCATCTCCATGGATTACATGTCAGGCCTTCCTTCCACTAAGCATGGAAATGACTATGTTTTTGTGGTCATCGATAGGTTCTCGAAGATGGCCATTATGGCGGCCTGCAAGAAGAATATCACAGCAAAAGCCACTGCTAAACTCTTCTTTGAATGAGTGTGGGTGCACTTTGGGATCCCACAGTCTATCATCTTAGATCGGGATAGCAGGTTTGTCAGTACATTTTGGTCCAGTCTCTGGTCGATGCTGGACACGAAACTCACTAAGTCCACAACCTTCCATCCTCAAACTAATGGCTAGACAGAGGTTGTCAACAGGATGATTGTACACATTCTGCGCATGTACAACTCAAAGCATCCACGCATATGGAATGAGAGCCTCCCCTATGTTCAGCACAGCTACAACTCGGCTCTCCACAGCTCGACTGGCCACAACCCTTTTCAGGTGGGCTTGGGATTCCAGACACTATGTCCCATTGATGTGGCCATGCCATTTGCAGCTACTCACGCAAATTCGAATCATGTCTAGTTTGAAACAGATAAGGCAAATAGCTTCATTGAGCACATCCAATATATTCGCTAGCAAGTCCATGACATTCTGGAGAAATCAAATGCCAAGTACAAGCATCGACATGATCAACATCGGGTGCCACACAAGTGTCTGGTTGGCGACAAAATCTGGTTGCATTTGCAAAAGGAACGCCTTACCGGAGCCTATCAGAAACTCAGACCACTCTGATATGGTCCTTACACCATTACCAATGCTATGGGAGACAATGCATTTGAGCTCAACATTCCCCCATTCCTTGGCCTGCACCCAGTGTTCAATGTGGACCGCCTTCGGGCATACTTTCCACCATTACTAGACATATCCGACATTACAGAACAGCTCACACCCACAAAGTTAAATCCAGATTGCATGGAACAAGCTACAACTGATCAGATCATGGACACACAGATCAAGCACACTCTCCAGCAGAACATCCAACTGTATCAAGTTGTCAAAACAGGCCAACTCCTTCACCAGGGCAAGTGGCTCACCAAGGACCAAGTTCAACAGAAGTTTCCTCATCTCATGGAAGAACTCAACGCAATGGGGACCATTACTTCCTAAGGGAGGAGGAATGATCTAGGTGGATATTGGTGGCCACCCGCCAAGTCCGCTTGGACCTCCACCATTGTTTCTTTCAGCTTTTCAGTTTCCTTAATTGTAGCACAGCTTACTATTTTTAGTAATTTTTCGGGTCCTAAACTTCCGGAGCCATTTTGAGGCCCTAAACGATGTTTTTTGGGAAAACTGGGAGCAACATGGGTCCATGGACCGATGTTGCTCTTCCCAAAGTTGTATTTCTCGGATAGATATTTCTAACGAGGTATTGTATGCGTCAAACGGAGATTGTATGCCAAAGTTATGACCCCAGGAAGTTGATGTACCAATTTACCCAAACGGCGCCCACAGTTTGGCGTTTCATCTTCTAGGGTTAGGTTTTTGGATGTTTAGGGTTTTCCATTGTTTCTCAACAATAAATAGGCCTTCGAGCCTCATTGTAACACATTTCAGAGGCATGTAGCCACCACATCTCTTCACAGAGATAAGTTACCTTTGCCCTAGCTGTTTATTTCCATTTTCTGTTTGTAAGCATATCTCATTATTTTACATTAATGAAATGAAGTATTATTTCCATTGCATCTTTGTGTTTATGGTTATCTCTGTAATTTGTTGCATTCCTGTTTAAATCTGGATCATATGATCTGCAAACTTGTCGCCCCAAAAAATTCCTGCAAAAATAACAAAAAAACACTCTCCACTTTGCCCAAAAAAGTGTTGTGATACAACTTGTTATAGATCTGATATGAAAATACAAATAAACCCAAGAAAAATAAGATCTGAATATAGATAAATTATTCACTTTATTGATCAAACCCTTAAGGTAGGGCAACATCATACATTCACTCCTTAAGGAAGGAGAACACTCCACAAGCCATATGCCTGTTCATACGAGATTCCTTGACATCTCTCAATGGGGAGTCTCTAGCCTCTATATAGGCCTCATACATACAATACCATGGGTCATTACCATGGTTCCCTCAATACCATCTATCTAATACCATGGGCCCATTACATTATTACTAACTACTTGCGGTCCCTTACATGATACGGGTTAACCACCTTATTTATTACTATGGCCCATCCCATTATTACATTATTCCCTTGGGTACCTCCCTTTGTACCCCATATTATCCCCCCTAGGTATACTACATTGCATGTATTGATGTAGTAAAGGAGGTTTCTCAGGATGTAGATAAAAAAAAAAAATATAAGAAAGAGATGGCGCGGGCAAAGTGGTTGATCCTAGATGGAGTCAGGGATCATGTTGTCTCACATATAACTGACAAAGATACTTCCAAACAGATGCGGGATGTTCTCTCCATGTTGTACCATGGTACTTCCAAGCAGCGAAAGATGTACCTAGAGGAGAAGTTGAGACTCATCCAGATGCAGAAAAGGTGAAGGCACCTTCCTTACCAGGATTCATGAGGTCTGAGACCAGCGGTTAGCTTTTGGGGCAATGCCTCAACCCATGGAGTTAGTGCGATTGGCACTCAATAGCGTCTCAGAAGATTGGCAGGTCTTTGTCCAAATCATATTGGGTAGAGATAAGCTATGAGACTGGGATAGAATGTGGGCTAATTTGCAGCAGGAGGAGTTGAGATGAGATTTTTTAAAGAGCTCCATTAGTGGCAACAACAACAGATCGAAGATGATGGAGGAGGAGGAGAATGTGGCCCTTGCATCAAAGGGTCCTACTTAGGGACATGGGGAGCAAAGAAAGAAGAAAAAGGACCTGTCAAAGGTCAAGTGCTTCAGGTGTGGTGAGCACGGTCACTAAAGTACCTAGTGTCATCTTAGGAAGAAGGACAAGGAGGAGAAGTAGGATCAACAAGCAGCTTCAACAAAGATTGATAGGCTTTCCTCCAGGTTGGAGGAAGACTTTGCTATGTTTTTCGATTTACCTCTAAGAGTGAGGTGGGGTGACTTGGTTTTGTAGCCCCAAAGTGCTGCAGTTGGGTAGGATCCTTAAGGAGTCCACCTCACGGATTATTATTTGGCTATGAGGGGCCCACAATATTCAGTAGCAATATGGATCAGTGGCAATTGATGCAGTCAAAGACCGAGTGATAGTTGCAGAGACTAGTAGCAGTTAGATGTTGGAGAGCGCAGTGCAGATTCAACAACAATGCAAATACTTCAGTGACAGTGCAAATACTAGTCGCAGTCTGAAACTTAGGAGACAGATGCATCACACTTAACACAATTTATTTAGTATTTTGGATGCTTTTCAATGGCAGATGTTGCAGTTGCAAGAACAACAAATGAGAGGAAGTTGCAATGCAGATGTAGTGTTGGCAGCAATATGGCAACGTCAACAGTAACATAGATTCAATGTATATCAAATTTGTGCAGTGGTTGGTGGACAATATGGCCAGACATCAGCAGCATGACAGGAAATGATGCTGAGACAGGGTGTTGTGGTAGGGATTGTAGCACTAGAACATGGGGAGTGTTATTTTTTGTAGCATCGAATGTGTTCTAGCCACAAAATTTGGTGGAAATGCTAGAATACATGAGATCTCCAAAACCCAGAAATTGTTTATGGAAATTCCACCTAGAAATGACTTAATTAGATTATTAACCAGTTTTTAAGTATTTCCTAAGTCTAAACTTAGGGAATATGCTTAATTAATTAGTATTAATTAAGTCAAGGCGAGAATGATCTAGAAACTCACATGGATCGATCTAGAGATGATCCTAGACATTGATTAAGTTTTAATATTGGTCATTGGTGTTCCAATAGAGGATTATAAGAGGAGATTGATGTGGTGATGGAGAATACACTTAAGCAATTTGATTTCTTAGCATATCAATTTCTAGAATAGCAACAATTAGTTGTCGGAGAAAGCTAGAGATCAATTCAGTGAGTGAGAGTGTTGGGTCCCTATAATACTAGTGATTACCCCATTACTATTATAGTTATACCCCTTATTTATATTGTTGTGCCCCTATTACCCCCTTATTGTTATTTCTGTGCCCCATAGAATCCCTCTATTGTTATTTTTGTGGCTTTATATTATTATTGTTAGGTCGGCTGGATTATATTGTGACTCCTTAGACTCCTATATATAGAAAGGAGGTTTTTTCATTTGAATCATCCAAGAATTGTTCATTTATGTAATGTAAAGGAGGTTGCCCCTCGAAGAGGCTGAATTCTAAGGCGTTGATCTATCTTTTCTATCTTTTCTTGAGCTGGTTTCATAACATTTGGTATCAGAGCTTTGGATTCTAGGGTTTCGCTGCTCCAAACAGGTCATCGTGGAATTTTCGCTATAACTTTTTTTCTGTGACGTTTCAGAAGTTGAAAAAAAAAACCATTTGAGAAGAAATCGCGCTGAACCTTGGGTCCGAATTTCAGAGCTTTTCGCGCGATATTTTCGGAGATATGATCTGAGGAAGTTGGTCTTTTGCAGACTCCTGAATTACATTCAAAACAGGTGACCTGGGGAAAATTGTCATAACTTTCTCTCTGGGAATCAGATTGAAATTCCGTAAGAAGGTACAGAAAGAGGACGGAAAGTAGTTTCTTGTATATCATTTTCAGAACCAAATATCAAAAATTGTACACGTGGCACTTCATACAAGTTCACTCTACTGAAAGGTCTATAATCAGGTCATCTTGGGAGATTGTGCATAACTCTTTCTTGGAGAATCCAATTTGGATCAGACTGGTGGCATTGGAAAGAGGACACAGAGAGCTACTACAAGTCACAAATTCAGAACTAGATGATTGGAAAGTACAGAGATACATCAGAGGCAATATGGAGCTCCTACAAAGTGAAAAAAGGTGTGTAGATTTTTTTAAATTTTTGCTTAAGCTTGGTTTGAAAATTTATTTTGAAGGAATTCAAAGGGCATAGTAGAGCATTATTATCGTAACTGATGCCCCGAGGAAAGAAAATGCAAACACCTAGTAAGGAACCTGAAAGCTCTAGCATGACTCATGAAGAAGAGGAAGAAATGCTACATGATATATCAAAATTACAAGAACAAGTGCAACAAATGTCACGCTCACAAAAGTTAACAGATGCTAAGATAAATGGTGTGGAAGCTAAGATAAATGGCGTAGAAGCTAAGATGGACAATTTGAAGATAGATTTGAACACAATTTGAAGACAGGCATGGCAGATTTGAAGACATATTTGACAAATTTTCTACAAGAAATACTTACTAATGGTGAAAAGGTAGTAAAGGAAACTCATGATGAGAACAAAAGAAATGTTAATCATGATTCCATAGACGCTAATGTTGGATCAAGAATCACCATATTCCAAAAATCGATATGAGGAAGTTTGATGGCAAGGATCCCGCCACATGGATATTACAGATGGAGCAATTCTTCGATCTCAATAATGTGCAAAACACACAAAAGGTACGTATGGCAACTGTATATTTGGAACCAAATCAGTTTGTATGGTATCAATGGCTTTGTTCTCGTAAACAATTTATCACTTGGGCAATTTTTACGGAAGAATTGATAGCACATTATGAGGATACAAAAAGCAACACTTTTTTTAGCCAATTGATAAGTCTCAAACAAAAGGGTTCAATAATGGAGCACATTGAGGAGTTCCAAAAATTGAACATAAGGGTAAAAGATATTCCAGAGGAGCATAGGATTGATGTGTTCATAGGGTCTTTAAAGGATAATATCCAACATGATGTTCGCCTTTGGGAACCTGATTCATTAGAGAAGGCATTCAGGTTAGCAAGAAAAATGGAAAGCAAAATTATGGCAACTAGGAAGCATACCACTCACAACTATAAAGACGGAAGTGTTGTTGCCCATAGTCTTCCACAACCTACAAGGTTGACACCACAACAATTGGAAGAAAAAAGAGCAAAAGGGCTTTGTTACAATTGTGATAGCAAATACACAAAAGGTCATAAGTGTGCTGAGAAGAAATTATTCTACATAGATTGTGAAGAGGAAGAAGAAAAGGAGCAAGAAAGGTCAAAAGAAGAGGATATATTCCAGGAACAAAGCCTAGATGAAGAACAAATAAATCCGACCATATCTTGTAATGCATTGGCGGGAATTACCACTCCTCAAACCATCAAGATAGAAGGACAAATCAAGAAGAAAAAGGTAATAGTGTTGATTGATTCAGGAAGCACCCACAATTTTATTCATTGTAGGGTAGCAAAAGAATTGAATTGCTTCCTATATCCAGCACCAGAGTGTCAAGTGATGATTGCAAATGGAGGAACAATAAATTGCTCTGGAAAGTGCCATAATATCAAGCTATCCATGGGAGAATATGTATTGACTAGCCCAATGCTTTCCATTCCAATGGGAGGTGCTGATGTTGTACTAGGAGTCCAATGGCTACAATCCTTGGGTACAATAGCTTTTAATTTTCAAGAACTTTTCATGAAATTTTCTGTGGAAGGAAAGGAAGTTGAATTAAGGGGTATTGCAGGGAAACCAGGAAAGATAATCAGCTCTAATGGCATGACAAAGCTTCTAAAAAAGGAGCAAAGAGGTGTAATTGCACAATTATGTTCGCTAGATGTTTCCACATTGGAATCATCTATTTCTCCAGATCTCCAAAAAGTCCTGGACAATCATTCCAAGGTATTTGAGACTCCCAAAGGTCTCCCACCTATGCGTGATCATGATCATGCTATTCATCTGATTCCAGGAAGTGTTCCTCCAAACATCAGGCCGTACAGATATCCCTATGTCCAAAAAAGTGAAATTGAACGTATGGTTGCAGAAATGCTAGAGGCTGGTATAATTCAACCGAGTCAAAGTTCTTTCTCAGCTCCAGTAGTATTGGTGCACAAGAAGGATGGATCATGGCGCATGTGTCCGGATTATAGGGAGCTCAACAAGCTCACTATTAAAGATAAGTTCCCCATTCCTGTCATTGATGAATTACTGGATGAATTGCATGGATCAATTTACTTCACCAAGTTGGATCTTCGTTCGGGATATCATCAAATCAGAATGAAGATTGAAGACATTCCGAAAACGGCATTTAGAACTCATGAGGGTCATTATGAATTTTTGGTCATGCCTTTTGGCCTTACCAATGCACCTTCAACATTTCAAGGTTTGATGAATTCAATTTTCAAACCATTCCTTAGAAAATTTGTGTTAGTATTTTTTGATGATATACTAATCTACAGCAAGTCTTGGAAGGATCATGTTGAACATGTTGACAGGGTGCTACAACTATTGGAGGAGAAACAATTATATGCAAAAAGATCCAAATGTTTCTTTGGAGTCCAGGAGGTGGAATATTTGGGTCATATTGTATCTCATGAAGGAGTTAAGGTAGACCCTAGCAAAATTAAAGCCATTAAGGAATGGAAAATCCCCACATCCATAAAGCATCTGCGAGGATTTCTTGGGTTGACAGGGTATTATCGCAAGTTTGTTAAGAATTATGGGAGAATAGCAGCACCTCTAACAACATTATTGAAGAAAGATTCATTTTCATGGACTCCGGAAGCAACAAAGGCCTTTGAACATCTTAAAGAGGCAATGTGCCAAGCACCGGTCTTAGCTACACCGGACTTCACAAAAACCTTTATTGTGGAATGTGATGCTTCAGGAAATGGAATTGGTGCTGTTCTAATGCAAGATGAAAGACCCATTGCTTTTGAAAGTCGTCCAATCAAGGGAAAGTTTTTAAGCAAAGCTATTTATGAGAAGGAAATGTTGGCAATACTCCATGCACTTAAGAAATGGCGACCCTACCTAATGGGAAGACACTTCAAGGTAAAAACGGATCATGATAGCCTTAAATACTTTTTAGAACAAAGATTATCCTCTGAAGAGCAACAAAAGTGGGTCACAAAGATGTTGGGTTATGACTTTGAAATCATCTACAAAAAAGGGAAGCAAAATGTGGTGGCAGATGCACTCTCAAGAAAGGATGAGGATGTGGAAGCATTGTTGTGTGCCATTTCTATTATCCAACCAGATTGGATAAACGAAGCAAGGGAGGAATGGAAGAATGACGAAGAAGTGTGGGCACTTATTCGAAAGCTACAACAAGATTCCAGTACTTCTGATACATTTAGCTGGCAAAATGATTCGTTATGGTACAAAGATCGCTTATACCTCTGTAAGAATTCCCAGCTAAAACAAAAGATTCTTATGGAATTGCACACTTCTCCCTTAGGAGGGCACTCAGGATTTTTAAAAACTTACCACAGGGTTAAGAAGGAATTTTTTTGGGATGGCCTTAAATCAGATATTCAAAAGTTTGTGGCGGAATGTTTGGTTTGCCAACAAAATAAAGTTGAAACAATTAAGACACCGGGTCTATTACAACCTTTATCCATTCCAAGCCAACGTTGGGAGGAGGTTTCAATGGATTTTATCACAGGTTTACCCAAGTCTGAGGGAAAGAGTGTCATCATGGTGGTAGTTGACAGACTTACCAAGTATGCACACTTTTGTGCATTATCACATCCATTTAAAGCCAGTACAGTTTCTACTGCATTTATGGAAACAGTTCAAAAGCTACATGGAAACCCAAAGATTATTGTAAGTGACAGAGATCCCATTTTCACTGGAAATTTTTGGACAGAATTATTTTCTTGTCTTGGTACTCAGTTAGCTCATAGCTCATCTTATCATCCTCAATCTGATGGGCAAACTGAGATAGTAAACAAATGTTTGGAAGGATATCTTCGTTGCTTTGTATCTGATAAACAGACACAATGGGTCAAATGGTTGCCTCTGGCTGAATGGTGGTATAACACTTCCTTCCATACAGCAACAAAAATGACCCCATTTATGGCACTTTATGGGTATCAACCACCATCCATCACATCATATTTAAGAGAAAATTCTAAGGTTCAGGCAGTGGAACATCACATCGAACATCAACAACAAGTCCTCCAACTCTTAAAGGATAACCTCGTGTTGGCACAAAATAGAATGAAACAACAGGCAGATCAACATCGCAGTGAAAGAAGTTTTGATGTAGGTGATTGGGTATTCCTACGGCTACAACCATATAAGCAAATGTCCCTAAAGCAAGCTAAGAAGGATAATAAATTATCACCAAAGTATTATGGTCCGTACAAGGTGTTGCAAAAGATTGGTACTATGGCATACAAATTGGAGCTTCCTGCAGCTTCTCGATTGCACCCAGTTTTCCATGTTTCATGTTTAAAGAAGGTTATAGGCGACAAGCTCCCAATTCAAACAATATTGCCAGAACTTGACGAGGAAGGAAAAATTATATTGGAACCGGAAGCAGTCACAGAAACAAGAACTCGACAGCTACGAAATCGATCAATTTCAGAGTATCTTATCAAGTGGAAGAACTTATCCGCTGAAGATTCCACATGGGAGGATGAGAATTTTATGCAGAAGTATCCAGAACTACTCAAGCGTTGAGGACAACACTTTTTTGAAGGAGAGGGGCATGTTGGGTCCCTATAATACTAGTGATTACCCCATTACTATTGTAGTTATACCCCTTATTTATATTGTTGTGCCCCTATTACCCCCATATTGTTATTTCTGTGCCCCATAGAATCCCTCTATTGTTATTTTTGTGGTTTTATATTATTATTGTTAGGTCGGCTGGATTATATTGTGACTCCTTAGACTCCTATATATAGAAAGGAGGTTTTGTCATTTGAATCATCCAAGAATTGTTCATTTATGTAATGTAAAGGAGGTTGCCCCCTCGAAGAGGCTGAATTCTAAGGCGTTGATCTATCTTTTCTATCTTTTCTTGCGCTGGTTTCATAATAGAGGGGCATAGGTAGTGAGGTTGGATGAAGTATTCCAAATCTAGTGAGTGAATTTTCAAAGAGGCAAAAGAGCCATAGAGAAGCTGACGCAGGGGCAATACAATAGCTTCAGGAGGCAAGTTCGATTTGTTGAGAGGGAAATATGTCTTCAGTTCTAGAGGCTAGGAAGGAGTCCCAGAGTGCCGAAGGAGCATATTTCCAACCAGTAGAGGGCATAACGACTTCATCAGATACCAATCAAAGGCTTGATGTCAAGCAGGCTGTGCAGAGGTTGACGCAGAAGGTCAAAGGACTGAGTTTCTAAAGGCAAGTTGTGTCGAGGATTGCCTGTGGGTTGAGGAAATTTCTCTCTAGATTTTTTCCAGTATTTTTTCTTTGTAGGATTTCCAGATTTCAGCATCCAGTTGTACTCAAAAGTTTTCACCGTTGCATAATAATAAAATCCTCAGTTGCTGCACTGGTTTTCCCAATTTGGGTTTTTCCAAGGACTTTTGTCCAAAAATAATTGTGTTAATGTTATGTGTGTGCTAACATTTCTTAGTTTCCAATGCATTATTGTTTTCCACAATGTTTTATTTGTGAAGGTTGTAGTATGATTTATTCAATATTTGTTGTAGCAAACAATAAATAAATTGTTAAATAAAATTAACAATTAGGAGAATAATTTCTAGTTGTTGCAATAGGGTTATAGTTTGGAATTTTCACACCAAATAAGTTCTTGGTTATGTCTTCAGAATTTATTTTGAATCTACTAGCTAAGTCAAAGTCCTCATCTAGCAAGGGGATTAGGGTGAGAGTTATTACTTAGTAGAGTAGCTTGGTTAGTAGCGGTTCTAGCATTAAAGTCCCCTAAGAAGAGGATATTACCTTCATTCCTTAGACTATGAATATCGTATTCTAAGGTATTGAAGGGGTGGTTCTTATCCAACTTTTTTTCTTATAAGAGACTAAGTTGATGGGAGCAAAATAACCAATTGTGATATAAATCCTATTAGCATTAGAGTCAGAAATTTCGATCCAAATGTACTGATTGAGGGGGGGCGACCTTGTGAAGCTGAATGTGAGGACAAATATTATGTTTTATATAACAAACTATTCCACCAAAACCTCTACAAGAGGATTTCTTATTCCAGACTGACTAGAGAATGAATCCATCTATGTGGGAGGCCTTAGATTCATCATGCTCTCAAGTTTCAACTAAGAAAATAAGATCAATATCAGTCGGGATCCAACTTAACATAAGACCATTACATCATGGAAAACCATGACAGTTCCAGAAGAAGATCTTGAGTGTTCCCAATTCTTATTTATCACTCTTATTTGGTGTTTATCTCTAATAATAACATTTCTATTTCTAATGATTTCCCATTTTCCTTCCTTTTTTTCCTCTTTTACCTTTGAACCTGTTTCCTTAGTTCAACTTGGTCTTCTAGAATAAGATCCTCATTTATAAAAAAAATTGACCCTTTTAGGCTTGGGGATTTACTAAGTATATCTAATTTATGGTCATTACAACTTACCTTAAGATGAATCAGTCTATGTTTATGCTTGAGTATCTTTCCCACCCTTTTCTCTTCTCCGAGATAAGTTGTTTGAATTTGTAATTTAGTTTTCAATTGTTCTTTTACTATTTCTACATGTCATCATCTTTATGCTCTTTTGTACCAATAATTATAAGGGTCAGGGTTATTTAGGGTTCCTTTGTAGTGCTCACGATCTAATTCAATTAGTTTGTTCATTTCCTCTTTGTTGGGTTGGATATCTAATTTATTCTTTGTGCTACTTAGGGCTGAATTATTATTGAATTTTTTTTTTTTTGTAACTCTTTAATCCCGTTTCTCAAGGTGCAAATTTCTTCAACCACTGATTGCTTTTTGTTTTCTATCTCTTGCACCTTATCTTTTATTCCTTGGAGTTTAGTCTCGAGTGCTACCATTTTATTTTCTAATGATTTGTAGCTATTGTTAAGCCTTTGTGGATATTTCTAGCTTATGTTCCATAAGTATTGTAGATAATTTGAGTTTATGCTTCGCAAACATTGCAGATAATTCTAGTTTATGTTATTTCCTCTTTCTTCTCTTCACTTTTCTAAAGAGTAATATGATCATAAAGAATCTCTAAGGTGATTTTGATTGGCTTCCCTTTGCTAGATGGAGGGTTAGACATATGGGGAGAAATACTCATAATTTTAACAAATAAAACTAAAAAGAAAAAGGAAAATAGATTTAAAAAAAAAGCACTTATACACTTGAGATATTTGTGGAAGAAAATTCACTGTGTTGGACATTGGATAAGTCAACGCTCCCTGTGTGTTTCGTGACATGGAGTAACTGCCTCTCGTGGATCCTTATCTTTGGCGATGCGATCGTTGACTAACCCCTGTGGGTTTTGGTCTAACGACAATCGTGATTTCCAACAAGTGGTATCAGAGTGTAGGTCACAAGTTTGATACACACTCGGCTCGCATTGGGGGGGATTGTTGGACATTAGATAAGCCAGTGCTCCTTGTGTGTTTCGTGACATGGACTAACCGCTTCTCGTAGATCCTTATCTCTGGCGATGCGAGCGTTGACTAACACATGTAGGTTTTGGTTTAATGACAATCATGATTCCCAACAGACTATACAAATCATTGTTGCTTAAAACCGCTGCTTAATCTTCGCAACAACTTGAACTCAACCCTAAAATAGCTATAAAAATGCAAAATTTACCTAGTTCCTCCGTTGTAGACCTACCCAAACCTCTCCAATGTAGAATAGCTGCTCACGTTATGATTCACCAAACCGAGACCATGAAGTTCACGCCAAGATTCACCAAGACCATGACCTTAGTGTATAAAATGTTGCCCAACACCGAGACGACAATGTTCGTCGACCGAGACCACAACGTGTAAAAATGAGCTGCAATGTCTATGTTAAAAATCCATAGAGACCACATGGTAATAAAATAAAAAAATTAATTAAAAAAATAGTAAAATATTAATTAATTTACAAACTTATTTGGTTTATGATAAAAGTTGTTAAAGAAAAAATTTATTTAAATTCAGCTATTTTTATTTTGATAAATTAACTAGTTATAAATATAAGTAATATATAAATTGAGAAATAATATGAGGGTATAAAAGAATTTAAAGTAATTTTTTTCGATAATATATTTTTTTATTAAATAAGTTTTGAGAATTTGTTCAACATTTTGTTTTAATGATGAAACATATTTGCTAATTCCAAATGCATCAACAAATGAATTTTGATGTGATTATCGCTGAAAACATTTCTCAAAAATCTAATATGGATTACACAAGCCTTAATTCAATAATCTTATATTATTATAAATTTTTATTTTTATTTAAAAAAAGATAATTTTTATTTTTTAGAAAAATAAATATATATATATATATAGATAGATTAATTTATATTGATTTTTTATATTAATATGTTTATGGATTATAAAATAATTTATAACTATTGTAACAATATACATTAAAAATTTAATCTTTTTTTAAATTAAATATAATTAAAAAATATTAATCTTTTAACTCAATCATTCAAAATAAATTTGATAAATTTTTGTAAAACTATATATTTGAATTTTTTAATCTCTTTTAAATAATTTATAGTTAAAATATAACTACCAACTTATTTAAAGCCCATATTAAGTTGATGAATTGGATTTTTGATCATCTCGAAACTTCTTTTAAGGAGAGGTCTCATCTCTATGATGAAAAGATGCGCACATCGATGAACTACATAAGGTAGCTCATGAGCACTTTCACTACTCCCACAGCGAATAACCTTTGCCTCATTTCTTAATATAGAATGAGTAAATATTTTATAAAATATAGATGGTTTATTATTGTTGTGTTATTTTTAATAAAAATATTAAAAATAATTAATTTGAAAAAATATCTTGTAGGGTACATTGATTTGTCGGTGGATGAGAGAGTGTGAAGTTGAAGAATGGTGTCTTCGTACTCTTTATATGCGTTGTGGTGAGCTATGGTTGTCAATACGAATAAGGCGGAGTAAATATGAGGGGAAAGGTGGCAAGGTTATAAGGTTTTTGGAAAATTCGAATGATGTGATTTAATCGCTATATTTTTGCTGGCACCCAGCCAGGCATAAAGATTTTGGAGATTAGCGAATGCGCAGAAGAAGAAGGGAGGCAATGGAGGTCTCCACGGTTTGCCACTAGCAAACAAAATATTG
The DNA here is from genome assembly GCA_031772625.1 of Pinus tabuliformis. NCBI lineage: Eukaryota > Viridiplantae > Streptophyta > Pinopsida > Pinales > Pinaceae > Pinus > Pinus tabuliformis. The sequence continues at coordinate 1,990,472,814 of CM062819.1, read as the reverse complement.
ACTCTCTCGATGGTCTTTTCTTGCGGGTATGTTTTTATGGCAGTTTCCTATCTTGTTAGTGCTCCTATCTGGTCTTTGTCTGTGTGTCTTCGTTGGTGGAGTATGTTCATGAATTGTGGCCTCAAGGAGGCTCCCACCCATGAAAGGAGGAAGGAAATCTTGGTTCTATATGGTGAATTGTCTGTGGACCCGTGTGTTGTTTCTATTTATTTTGGAATCCTACTTCTGTGTATGGGAATGTATATAGAGACATTGGTATGGAATCACAACAAACTTCTTTATAGGCTTGTCTGAAGTCGTGCTCATGTTATTAGTTTGAGGGTTTTATTGTATATGTTATGAAATTTGAGCACATGCCTCCTCTCAGTGTCTAATTATTTCAGTTATTGTGGCCCTGAGGCGGTTGGGATGATTTCTGTCTACTCTAACTGCTACCTTCCTTGCTATAATCCTATCATTGGGTGGGCTGGTGATACTTTATCTCATAGCTCTCTGTTTGTTTGCCTGAACATTTATAAAGGTAGTGTAGTGTGGAATTTGTTGTGGATAGTTAAGTTGGGCACCACCTGTGCGTCGGCCTTTGTTACGCCCAGTTGTGGGTTTAACTTCCGCAACAGTGAATTGTCTATTTGTGTGATTGTTATAGCCATGGCTCGCTCTTCGTTTGCCTCTAGCTCATTGACCAGAGGAGGTTGTGTCCGCGGTAGGAGAAATGGACAGCCCCACAGGGCTAGTCAAACCCAGTATCAACCCTCAAGAAACTGTGGTCGTCGCACCACCTCTAGCCTTATTCATGATGTAGCTGAGGTTTTTGAAATAGGCACCACTGAGCAGGTTCGTCAGCTAATCTCAGGATGGGAGGAAAAACTGAACTAATAGGCGACATAATCAGATGTAGATTTGGGTGATTGGCATGATTTGGCTCCAAACCCAGGCCATTCATGCAGCAAATCCACCCAATATAAACAAATTGTTTATCTCTATTGGATAATGAAGAATCTAATAGCCAAAGCCTTGGCTGTCACTCCAGGTGAAGGTATTCAAACTGAATATGGTCATGTATAAATTAAAAAAGACCTGCAGTAGATCCAGTTTCAACTGCAACAACAAAATGGTAGACTCAGTCGTATTGAGAGCCACATTCCTTGCATCCCCTAGTCATAACTTCCAGGTTCCAGTGTGAAGGATCCAACCCTAGTGGATTCTTCAGAAGAATAGTGGTTTAGAGGTTTTAATTTTGATTTACATTTTTTCATATGCAGTGTTTACAGTTTATAGTTTCAGACTTTAGATATTTAGCTTATAGTAGGAATCATGACATTCAGACTTATATAGCTTTGTTTGACAATATCAAACTCTTTCAGTTTTGGTTGGCATATAATGCAGTTAAGTGACCAACAAATCTGGTTTCCCATCGGGCAGGTTGGGGCCATCTTACGATATGCTACTGGTATGTAACCTACATTTGAAGAAAAGTAAATGAAAAGGCCAAACTTACAAAAAAAAAAATCTTGTATTTGTTTTGTTTTTATTTTTATTTTTATGAAGGTATTATAACTTATCAGACATTATAATTCATCATGTCGTTAATGAGGATTTGAACATAGTTGGGGAAGATAATAGTCATTTTGTCAACCACCCAAAATAACCCCAATTGATGTGTGAAATTTTAAATATTAATAAAAGTGTAGTCTCACTAATAAACGAAATAGCCTTTGTCGAAGCCTTTTTCAATGAATTTTAACCAAATAATGGTATAAATTTTTAAAAACTTAGAATTCAAGTTGTTTAATCTACAGAATTCAAGTGCAATGTTTTTCAAAACAAACTTATGCATTTAAAAATGTATTTTAAACAACAAAAAGTCATAATCCCCTTAAAATTGTATCATTATATTCTAGTAGAAAAAACCATTTCATCTCTTAGATAAATTATGCTATATTTTTAAAATTATTAAATTAATATATTTATACATTTAAAATTTAAAATTTTAATTATTTTTATTAAGTTTTAATAAATATTAGATTTTAAAATATAATTTTATCAAATTAATAAAAAAATTTGTAAGTTTGAATAAGACATGTCGAAAACGACCTCCCATGTTGGAAAAGCTTGAATTTCCAATCACTTAAATACACAAAAACTTAACAAAATGAATTTTCCCAATTATAAAACTACCTACTAATTATATCATATATATATATATAATTTTATTAATCCAAAATTACAATTTTAAATAAATTCTCTATCCATAAATGGCGCCATAAGAAAGAGTGATGATGGGATAAAAAATTAAATATTTTAGTTTTATGATGATATAGTGGTGTGGTTTTATGAGAAGGTGACTTTCACTTTATGAATATATTTTAGTGATGATAGGGTAAAAGATAAACATTTTAGTCTTCATCTTACTATGGTGGTGTGACTTTATGAGAAAGTGACTTTCACTTTATGCTCAAGTGTTGTCAGGTACGTAAGTTACGTATATACAAAACTTGTTTGACTGTGGGATTTGTTTTAGATTCTTGATAAATTAGAGAAGTATGGTAGATATCACTTTCACTTTACTAAGGGAGACAAGGATTTATACTTTTCAAATAATTTGATCAAGCAAGTATTTATTTTTATTATAGCATTTTTAAAGTAATAATGGGATTTTGTTTAAGTAGTAATAGTGTAGTTTTGATAATATGTTTTCATATATGATATTAGCAATATACAATGTTAAAATTTTGAGATTCGATGCGGCAAATGAGTAGTTTTTAAACATCAATTATGTATATTTTCTTTTACAAATGACTAAGTGATTGTCTAATTTAAAAAAACAAACAAACATACATGTACAAAACTATCACTTTACATCTATAATAAAGAATTGGAAAAAATTTGATATAAATCTTTCATTTTTTTCCTTAAGATTTTTAACCTGATATTTGTTTAGACAATTTCAAACCCCACATGCAATGACGTAATAAAATAGATTTAGTTTTTATATATATAAAAATAACTAAAATATACTCTCTTTATACAATTTCAACATCCACATACAATGACAACTATATAAATGAGAGATGGTTATACTAAATATCTTTTTTTTTTCAAATTAAAGAAAAGTTTACAATACTTTTTTTTGGTAAATTATGGCAATTATATTCTTTTAGAAAACAATATTATAGGGCTTTCCATACAAATATTCTTGGGGTGCATTTTTCTTTAGTAGATGCCCAAGATCTCAAATCATACTTAGAAATCCCCAAAGAAACCCCATTACATAGTACCAATACCCTGGGATTCCCTAGCGTAGTGTGCTTACACCAACATAAAATAGAGTACATCAATTATCATCTTGGGAAATCCCTAAATACCCAACTACCAATACTACATTCCTGGGATTAACTCTCAAGACATCACCCAGGTTTTTCTTTTTTCCCTATTCTCCCGCAAACATTAGTCCATCCTGTTATATTATCAAGAGTAGTTGCAGGTGAATCAAGGTCCTCATTTCTATGATATAAATACAAATCCATGGAACCGACCATGTTTTTCATCTCCTTGTCACTGTCAAAAAGATATGATTCATGGGTTCTCTCATGTCCACTTGATGCAGCCACAATTATGCCTAGAACTCTTTCTTGATCATTACTTAGATAGTTCTGCCTTGCTAGGGAGTGAGACGGTGTCCTTGGGGCTCTAGCAGAAGTTGGGGGAGTTGACTTTCTTGAGGATGACTTTGGTTGTTGCGGATTGTCCCTCTTCTGATCAACGGAGTCTTTGGTTCATTTTTCTTCCTTAAGATCCCTCCAACTGCGGCTAGAATTCTTAAACGTCTGTGAGGAGGAAACCCTTTCGAAAAGGGACAAACATTTTGAAGGTGACTGACATGTTGGAAATTCCAACATTGGAAAGCTATATTTTCATAGTCCAAGGGTTGAGAAAACATGTTTCCCATCCACTTGAGCTCTAATTTATCCAACAAACCTTTATTGAGATCAAATTCAACATATGCAAACATAGGTGAAAATTCCTTTTGATAGTCTTCCCCCCATCTATCTTGATGAATCGTCCAATTAAATTTCCCACTTTTACAAAGAGATATGGATGGGTAAATTGAATGGGAAAGTTGGGCAACCTCACCCATATTGGAGTAGTCATTGCCTGCATAGTAAGAGGATTGAAGTATAGGAACCACAACTTCAATGAAAGACCATCTCGTTCCCAAAACCATGGACCTTGGTCAAGAATTCTCTGCTTAACCTTAAGACTTTTGAAGATCACCACCAAAAACCCCTTTGAAAAAATATCAACTCCAAATTATGAGTCCAATTTTGTTAGAACCATTCCTTGAGGGCAGATGATGAAGACCAAAGTTTGTTGAAACAACATATGATTGCCTTTCCTAGATATTTTGTTGCCTTTATATTGGTATCAACATTTGTCACTTCGAAGAATGACGTATCCATAGAATGATTGACCACAAAGCCAAGGCCTGAGAGATCCTTAAAAGTCGAAGCGCTAGAGCCAGGTGTGAGGGCATCCTTAAAAGACATGGTATTAGATGCATAGGAGCCCCCACTTTGTTGGCCCCACCTTTTAGCCCTGCAACGAGAGAAGTTGAAACATCATTTTTTATGGCTTCATTGATAGAATATATTTAGATAACCTTCATTAAAATTGTAATTTTGAAATAATAAAATTATTAAAAAAAATTTCCAATACTTAAATCTAATAGTTTATTGAAATAATTCATTAATAGTTATAAAAGTATATTTTTAAAGCTTAAGTTTTTCCTTTTTTAAATTTATAAATCAAACTCTTAATTAATCAAAACACTTCTAAATTATATAAATTTAATTTAAATAATATTTACAAATAAACCAATATTTTAGTAAACAACATATAACTTTAATCCCGTAAATATAATTAAATACTTATCATAATTAAAATTTACTCTCATATACTTTATATATAGTATATTTACTTTCGATCAACCAATTAATATCACATCTAATTTATCTTAAATATCATCTTAAAAAAGCCACATAAATTAACTTTAATAATCTCTCTAATAATTAAAGCTAGCACTGCATCTATATTTTTATTGGAAATAGTGATGATAAAAATGATGCAATTCGAGTACAATGATTCATGATTCAAAACTTTATAGAATTCATCTCAGATATTTCATTATACCCTATATGCATGCGAGAAAGAGAGTCCATGTACAACCTTCTTCTAAAGTCACTACATAAGTAATCCTCTTCCTAAAATTTTAACCAAATAAATTATGACTATTACTTATTATGACTATTACATTATTGAGTTCGATAAGAAAAATTATAGCCTCTATTTTTATATAATTTTATTAAACAACTTAATATTGAAATGGATATTTCCACCATTATGCAAATTTGTAGAAGATTTTTTTGGATAGAACTGTGGGGTCCATTTGAAACGTTGAACAAGATATTAATATTGTACACAATTTTATCCAGAAATCTTTTACAAAATTTTAATATGTCATAGAATAATTTGTTAATATAACTTTCATAAAATTTAGAATAATAATTAAATAAGTATATTGTTAAGGCATTTTTATTTAAACATTATTAATTCAAATTTTATAAATAATTTAACCAAATTCAAAAATTATAAAAAAAATTTGGTACTCAAATTTTATAATTTCATATGGGCTTTTTCAAAATTCAATAATTCAACAATGATCAGAATTTGGGTTGTTTAGAATCAGCAAGTGTGATTCATATTCAAGACACTTAAAGTCGACCCAAATGACTCTAAGTGATGATTAAATCAAAACATTTCAAATCACATAAACCTAAATTCAGAAATAATGATTAACAAGAGCCACATAGTGGCATGTCATTGCTTATTTGTATACAAGATTCACATGCATATGGTTTTTAGTTCAATTAGTTATGGTGTAATGTGTGAAGATGAAGATGAACTTATAGCTCAAGTTCATATATACAAGGAAAGTTTAGACCTAACTAATTTCTTAAAGCAAAAAACAAAAAAGAGCCCAAGTATTTTGAAACTAATACCAAACTATTCCATTTTATATTAGAAAAATAGAAAGAGAGGGAAAAATTACATACAACACAAATCACTCATATTTTTATTGATCTCAAAGGTTACATATATATAGGATACAAATTATTGACTTCCACATATTTAGATTCTAAGAAAGTGGATCTCTGATTGGGACATTACACAACAACAATTTATACACATGGGAAACAGCCACATCAAGAATAACACCTCAGAATACTCACTGACAACTTGTAATACAGATGGAACACATGACATGGAAACATTACTTCCAACACCCTCCCTTAATGCTTACACGGAAAACATGAAAAGTACATATTACAACAACAAGGATAATCTATGTCTGACTGGTCTTCATCAGCATTCACATCCACTCTGGAATCTCGCAAACACTGCTCTTTCACCACCACATCTTTGAGTTGTCACTTGACCTCCATTTAAAATATAACCATCTCTGACCATCATTGACGAACTTTGCAAGATCAACAATATTGACAACTGTGCTTGTCGGGGCTTCCACGATAAGAGCCATCAAGTAATGAACCACCTTATGTACCAACCACCATCTGTTGGATATTTCATTTTCGACTATCCGTAAGTTTCTAGGATGGAGGCTTGGATATTGAATGTGTTCAAAAGTTGATCAAACAACTTGGCCTTACTAACACAAGAATTGATGTTTCGCACACTGCCACTTCTAGTTTAAGAACCACCAACCCTTTTAATAACTAGAATTGAACATTTCACAACTACAAACTCAATAATCATCAAACTATCTGTTGTCATTCAGGCATAGAAAAGTCACCACTTGCCTCCTTAGCACAAGTCAAAAGTTGTTCATCTGGTTCAATCTTTGTCTTGGAGCTTTCTCGTCTTCACAAAGCAACATTTGTTAGAGTGGTCAATTCCAACAAACTTACAGTCACATATTGAGTTGACCAAAGTCAATATGTTTAAAATGCAAACTCCAAAATTTGAGATCGGAACAAGATTGCAACATAAACATCTGAAGCAGAGATCTCTTGCCCGCAAAAGTGAAAAAATTGAGATTTGCCTCCAATTTTAACAAGTCTTTTGACATATAACATTGGCCAATTGAAACTCCTATGCCCTAGATCTCATATCTAATCCAGATCCATGAAGCAACATGTACAGTTCGTGGGCATGATGTTGCAGGATTTATAATATGATAGAGCACACAACTTTGACAAAACCATCCATGCATGAATTTAACTCTTTACAGGTTCTGGGAAGATAAGCACAAACAAAACTTTACACATAGAAAAATAATGGAAGGATCTGACAATGGTTGGAGAAGTTGCAAACAAATAAACAAATCTAAACACACAAGACCACAAAAAAAATTTCACATACTAAAAATAAACTCTCACACATCTATATTAATATATACAAAAATAATAACACTCAGGATCCCTCACATATTCCTGTCCCTCCCTTGAGGGAGTCAAGCCAGTACCAACTCTGGTACCGTGTTAGAAAAATAGAAAGAGAGAAAAATTACACACAACACAAATCACTCTCATATTTTTATTGATCACAAAGGTTACATATATATAGGATACAAATAATTGACTTCCACAAATATAGATTCTAAGAAAGTAGATCTATGACTGGGACATGACACAACAACAACTCATACACATGGGAAACAACCACATCTAGAATAACACCTCAGAATATTGACTGACAACTTGTAATACACATGGAACACATGACATGGAAGCATTACTTCCAACATTTTAGTTTCTAATTTCAAAGTATTGAATCTACATTTCTAAGTGTAATTTTATAAATTGTTCTTAATTGAAGGAAAAACATGGCATTTTGATAATATAGCTTTTTTTTGCGAGCTCATTCTATTTTTATTGGCATTTATTTATATGGAATGGGAAAACAATTTTTTTTTGCAAGAATTACTTTTAGCTATGTTTTTGCAAAATGACATTTGTGGTGTTGTTTTTTTAGTTTAATTGTGTACTAATATTTACAGTTATTAGTTTGATAGGTAACTTATTTTCTAAAACAAATAAGTAAACAGTTAGAGCAATTTGATATTTGCTTCACTTTGCATCAGATCAACAAACAAGAATAGACAATACAAAAGGGTATTTGTTGGTTTTTAGTTTTTAGAAGTGTTATTGTTTATGTCATAGTCTCACCAAAGGTTCTAGTATGAGCTGCATTGTAAAACGATTGTACGTATGGTGTAATATTTGGAATAAAAAAACAAAGAGGTGACTGAGTTTGAGGACATGGATTGTAAAGCTAGGAATGGAGAATTGTTGTTGGGGATGATACAATTTATTATGCAAAGAAGAAGCATGAACTTGATGATAGGAATTAAAGACTTAGTGCTCCATGAAGTAAAGGGGATGGTTCATGAAATTAAATGGCGTTAGGAAAATATTCAGGTACATTCTTTTTTGAAATAATACAAGGAACAAAAGGAAACATAATTTATGGATTGATTGCAAGAGCAAGGATGCATTAGTAAGGGAGGGACATGAAACATGCTCCAAAAGAAAAAGAGGCATTTGGAAGAGATGATGTGGATAAAGTGTCAGATTTAGTTTTACTGTAGACAAAAAAAGGAATATTATATTATTACAATTTCCAATTAATGGGTTAAGTTGCATTGTCATTGTAATAGACATGGATAAATAACAAGTGCAATATGTGTTATTTTCATATGTCTATGATGCAACTGTGAACCGATATTTTCCTAATTTGTATATTGATTTTGGTTATGATTATGCATGGGCACATGTGTCCTATGGTTCCTTGAAAAATTAATTAAGTTAATATAATAAACAATAGTAATTACAAAGTGTCTCAAGGTTAGACTAAAGAAGAGTCCCATAACATTTTTTTCTTAAATGCTTAATGATATCATAGAAACTTCAATAAATGAAGTTAAGGATCTCAATGATCTAGTTAAATTGAAATATCAAATCAGTTAGAAAATTTCAGTTCTGAGACTCTTTGTATTAATGTACAAATCTATACCATAGACGCTGTTTGACAAAGACAGTCAATGTGTACATTAAGATATTTGTTTACAAAATATTGTTTTGACATGAAAATAGTATGTGAAAGATCAAATGAATGTACTCAATCCGATTATGTCTTGTTGTAGCGCTTCTATAAGCATTAGCCTTTATTGTGCACGAGCCTCCATTCCCACAATAGGGAACTTGGAAATGAGGATCACAAGTCCCTGTCAATAGCCAAATGCCCTGGTTACTCATGAGCAGTGTCGAGGAGCTGCTGAGAGAGTTCATGAGCATTCTAGAATAGTTGGTGTGCTACAGGTGAGGTGGAAGCCCGATGTAAGGTGGATCCAAGTTTTTGTCAGATAATAATTGTAGGAGTTTTTGTGCCACCATGCGAGGAATTACCTACCCGAAGGAAAATAAATGCCACAAGATAGCAATTCCTCAATGTAAATATCACTCAAGCTTAGAAGGGGTAACATCGTGGAATGTCTTAGTATGACTTCGACAAAGTGGAGAGGTTCTCATTTAGATCTACAAGTGAAATGAATTCCTGAGATTAGTCTACAATCGAGAGGATTAGCTCGAGGTATTTCATGCAACAGCACACCTGGTATTTGAGGACAGTGCAAAATTTTTGACTAAATATTATGCGTGGTGCAGATCCAAAGGGCCATGACACAACCATTCTTGAAAAATAAGAAAGGATGTTCAATGTCGAGCAAAGGGGAAAAATGTTGAATTTATAGAAATAATTGGATAAGGCTTATCCTGTTGCAGTTAGGACCATGGGTGGGAAAACTTGTGATTGGGCCAGCACGATTCTCCTGTTGTACAATTGGACATCGCACATGGATTATCTGCAGGGTTCAAGTGACAGGATGGGTATTAGAGAGTTGGTAGGATGGAGTAATAGTTGCATAATAACATAAGAAAAGTAGTGTCGAAAGTCATTTACTTCAGGCTTAGGAGGTCAAGATGTATTCATTTGTAGTCACTTTGAGTTGGTAGTCACGTGGTCAGAAGGTCGGGTAGTCGGGAGGTTACATTTTTTTCAAAATATTTCTAGATTAGATGTCCAACTTAATATTGGTTCCATTGTACAGTCGGGAGGTCGAACAGTCGGTTGCTTTCTTTTATGACAATTATTCTATCATGATCCCACCTATACCATAGTTGTGTTGTTTCATTAGGTTGGGAAATGTTGAGGTCGGGAAGTCTAGTATTTTGATACTTGGGAATATTGAGGTCTAGAGTTCGGGAATACCACAAAAAAAGATGTACATATAGTTGGGTGTGTTTACAAGGAAGTCAATTGGTTGTGGAATGTCATAGCATCGTCCAAAACATAATACCGACCTTCGAACTCATAGTCAACCTGACCACCGACTTTCTTCTGGAAGGGCCCACAAAAGAAACATATATGTATAATTGACCTCTTTATAATTTATTATTTTGGTTTTTAATATTACATATTATTTGATAGAATTAATTTAAATTAATTTATTTTTTTATCAATAAAAACATAAATTGAATAAATTATACTTACAAGATAAAATGTTTAAAAGATGGGAACAATTATTCCATTCTCTAAAGAAAAAAATGAAATATTGAAACTAGAGTTGAAATGGCCGAGGAGTGTTGGGAGTGTCGAGAGAGACCCTTCAAACCACAATGTCGACCTTAAATCTCATAGTCAGGACCAACCTCCAACTTGCTTTTAGTAGGAGCCACAAAAGAAATATGTGCATATAGTTATGTGTAACCTCATTGTCAATCTGACCTTCAACTTGCTTCTACAAAGACCCACAAAACAAACATACAAGTCTATAATTTATTATTTTGTTTTTTCACTTAATATATTATATAAATATAAGTTGATAAAATTGTATTATATATATACACACACACACACACTTAATATTTTAGAATCCATTCTCTAAAATTGTAATTTAAATAAATAATTTTCAAATTTAAAACAAAATTGATTTAGGATGCTTCCATGTAGTATTTTAGATGGAGTTGATTTGGTCGGGGACTATCAATACTCGAGAGTGTCTAGAGAGACCATTCAAACGACAAGTCTGACTTCCAAATTCATAGTCAGACCCGTCTTTCGACTTGCTTTTAGTAGGGACCACAAAAGAAATATGTAGATGTAGTTGGATGTATTTACAAGGAGGCCAATTGGTCATGGAATGTCATAGCACCGTCCAAAATACAATGTCGATCTCTAATCTCATAGCCAAACTGACCACCACCTTTCTTCTCGCAGGGCCCACAAAAGAAACATATATGTATAATTGGCCTTTTTATAATTGATTATTTTGTTTTTTTCATATTACATATTATTTGATAAAATAAAATAAAATAAATTTAATTTTTTATCAATAAAAACATAAATTGAATAAATTATACTTATAAGATAAAATGTGTAAAAGATGGGAACCAATTATCCCATTCTCTAAAGAAAAATGAAAAACTGAAGCTAGAGCCGAATTGTTCGCAGAGTGTCAGTAGTCAGTATTGGACATTGGATAAACTAATGCTCCTTGTGTGTTCCATGGCATGTGCTTAACCGCCTCTCGTGTATCCATGAAATCAGGTGATGCATATGTTTACTAACACCTACGGGTTTTGGTGTAACAATAATCGTTATTCCAACAAGTGGTATCAGAGCCAAAGGTCTCGAGTTTGAATCACACCCGGATCGCATCGGGGGGAGATTGTTGGACATTGGATAAACGAGTGCTCCCCGTGTGTTTTGTGACATATGCTTAACCACCTCTTGTGGATCCATTAACTCTAGCGATGCATCTGTTTACTAACACCTACATGTTTTGGTGTAATGACAATCATGATTCCAACAGTCGGGAGTGTTTAGAGAGACCATTCAAAACACAACGTCGACCTCCGATCTCATAGTCGGGGCCGACCTTCGACTTGATTTTAGTAGGAGCCACAAAAAAACATATGTGTATATTCAAGTGTAACCTCATAGTCAGCACGACATCTGAATTGCTTCTAGAAAGGCCCACAAAACAAACATACATCTATATAATTTTTTGTTATTTTTTTCACATAACACATTATTGAGTAAATGTAATTTAAAATATTTTATTCTTTTATCAATAAAGAACTAAATTCAACAAATTATTTTTATAATACATTTAAGATTTAATTTATAATATATCAACTCATGATAAACTTCATCATATACCTCATTTAAGTTGTTTATAAGAAATAATAACAATAACAAAAAATGAACCTAGATTCTAAGTCGAATTGGTTAGGGAGTGTCAGTTGTCGGGATTGTCTAAAGAGACCATTCAAACAACAATTTGACCTCTGATCTCATAGTGGGGGCCAACCTCCAGCTTGCTTTCAATAAGATCCTGTTATGCTCTTGACCTGCGAGAAGATACCAGAATACCAAATATGCGAAGAAATATACCCAGAACACAGAACAATAAGAAATCCCTGCCAAAGCATGAAGTGAGATAATTGGTTCTTCAGATGTAGCTGGGAGTGCATTGTCTGGCTAGTTGTCCTCATCTTCCTCCTCTGGTTCCTCAAATGGTGGGGCTTCCTCTAATGGACTGTGATCAGTAGCATCAATTTGAAAGAATTTGGGTTCCTTGCATTTATGCCCCAGGGAGTATTTCTTATCACAGTAGTAACACAATCCTTGCTTTCTTCTTTCCACCATTTCCGCTGGTGACACCTTTTGAACCTTAAGTGTATGGGTAGTGCTCGGAGCCTGGGTGGGGCAACCCTTGGCTATGAAATTTGGACGAGTCGATTGGGCTGCTAACATGCGTTCTACTTCACAAGCTATCTTACAAGCATCCAGCCATGAGATTGGGTGTTGCAATCGGACGTGGGCTTGTATGGCGTCTTTGAGACCACTGACAAAACATTCCAAGTAGAACTCATCTTGTAGACCTCCTGTGCGGAAGGCTAAGGCTTCAAGGGCTGTGATATATTCTTGCATTGTTCTTGTCTTTTGGAGGTTAGTAAGACGGACCAAAAAGTTAGATTTATGGTCAAAGCGATTCGAAAGGGCTTTTGCGAATATCTGCCAAGTCACATGCCTTCCATAGCAATGTTGATGCCACTACCACCATTGCCATCTTTCGTGGTCTAAGTACATGCTGCCCACACTTAGCCGAGTCACATCATATCTGATGTGATTCAATGTGAAATATTGCTCCATTTGTGCTAGCCATGTGGCCGGATGAGAGCCATCAAATTTATACATGTCTAGCTTGGGTGGTCGCGGCTGGAACTGTTGATGGTTTCCATAAAAGTGAAGAGAATGGATAGACTCGCCCTCAATGTTTTCATTAAAATCATATGCCTCCGATTGTTCCCTTGGCTTGCCCTTTGTGAGAGTTTCCTGTAAGTTCTGGATTTGTTTCGTTAATTCCTCCAACCTATGTTCAAGGGTGTCTATCTTCTCATTGGCCATAGCTTGAGCTCTGGTTTGTATCATGGAACGATCCAATGCACTTGTCGTCACTGTGAGAAAAAATTTGGGACCACCCGATTTTTTGACGCTGACAAGTGAATGGTACCGCCTTGCTCAGCTCGTCGACCTGATTCTTATGAGCTAAGTCTCCTATAAGCATCCCGGGAGTGTCTCAGACTTTTTTTTCTCCAAGAGGAGTTTTACTCCGCGCTTAGGAATACTGCAGTAGCCAATTCCCTGAAAAGTTACTTCTGCCCAATGTCTTGTGAGAATCCTGCCTAAGTATAGGAGCCACACAAATAGTCAGGTCTGTCGGAGAAGCCCTCAACTGTAGAGAGTAGAAATGTGGTAGTGATTGAACCCCTCCTGCTAGATCTGAATGGTGGATCTGACTATTGTGATTGCTATAGAACCCAACTGGTGGATCTGAATAGCAGATCTAATAGATCTGATTGGTAAATCTGATAGATTTGAGTGGCGAAACTGATTGTTGTTGCAGCGACCGAACCCAACCTGCTAGATCTGATCGGGCAAAGATGATGTGTGATCGAGAGGGAGACAAGGGAACTAGGGTCTCAAGGAGTGTCAGGTGCTACAGATTGAAATATACATAAGGGTATGACAGTAGCACTCGGCCCAATCTTTCAAGGCACTAACCAAGGAGGATCAACCATACCCTTAGCCGTACAACCCGACTACCTTATCGTACGCACGAGTAATCTCCCCGAGTGCTGTTCTCGGTGTACTGTAGTAGCAAGACATCTGACGGTTTATCTATGGCGAGGTTTCAAGAGAGCCTAAGGGGCTTTTGATATACCCAGAGGGTACTTGGAAGACAATCCATGCGATGTTTTGTCTAATGCGCTACTACTCGAAGGGGTACCCATAGGGGTTACAAGGGAGTCCAACAAGCGTGACCACCTCTTGTATTTCTTGCGTGCATGCCTCCCCAAATCCATAGGTTTATGCACTCAACGACAGATCTCGTGGTTTAAAGACGCCGGAACACATCTCTAGCCAAAAAAATTCTGCTAAAAATGGAGATCCCACCGGCCCTGGAAAGTGCTCTGATACCACTTGTTAGGTTCTCGACTTGCGAGAAGATACCAAAATACCAAATATGCGAAGAAATATACCTAGAACACATAATAATAAGAAATAACAACATGTCTTTTATTATTCAGAAAGGAAAGCAATGTTCACTTGCCTCTTCAAGGGGGCAACCTCCAATAGAGCTAATCTCAATTACAAAATAACACACGACACTCCTCAAGGGGAGTTTCTATCCTTTATATATGATTCATACATGCAGTACCATGGGTCAGTACCATGGTTCTTATTAATACCATCTATCTAATACCATGGCCCATTTGCAAGTAACTGTGGTCCCTTCTTTAAATGCGGGTCAACCACTTACAATTATTAATATGGGCTTTATTGACTCTTTACTTAACTATAACTATGACTCGACTAGTTACATATATAAGGGGGTTCGGGTTGGACCCTAACAGAGCCATAAAAAAAATGTATGCATATAGTTACGTGTGTTTACAACAACCACCTCTGACCTCATGCATAGCTTGACCTCCAACTTGCTTCTACGAAGGCCCACAAAACAAACATATGTGTCTATAATTTATTATTATTTTTTTCACACAAAATAATATTTAATAAATGTAATTTAAAATACCTTATTCTTTTATCAACAATGAAAAAAATTCAAAAAATTATTTTTATAAGACATTTATTTAAAGCAATTTTACAGAAAGATTATTATTCTTCCTATCTAAAAGTTTAAGATAACAAATCCAAAAACTACGCATGAATTAAAATAAAATTAAGTTTAAAATTCTTAAAAGATACGAAGCCGTCAACCCTCATCTAAAGAATAAAACAATCTGAATATGGTTCATATATTACAAAAGCCGAAAACAATTAACTTAAATGCCAGTTGCAACTTCAAGACTGCTTGAACCTCAGCCTTTACCAAGATGGCTCAAAGCTCGGTCTTTTCCTTATGATTCTTCTCCAAAGATATGCCAACTGCATGACCATAAAGTCGTTCCCGACCTCAACTACGGGTTTCCTCCAACTCCAAAGAAAACGAAAAAACTGAAATGGAGACATATGCCCCTATAAAAACTCGCATACATGTGTTCGGAGCATAAAAGTCATAAAAACTCACATACATGAGTCTGCTAAAATGCAAACATGCGCCAACTTCTGACATCACAATGCATCGCGCCCGATTGAGGTCAAACTTATCTTCTTCTCGAGCTAGTTGTCTATGTTAATAGAACTCTGACCCGACTATTTAAAACAACAGGATGTGCAGTCGGTTCTGCCGCCTTGCTCACGAGCCTTCTAAAAATGCAAATATCCCTATACTCCAAACTTTGCAAGTTTCATAGTAAATTCCAGGAAATCTTCGCCATAACCGCTGCATCATGGAATCGGGGTTGACATACTATTTAAAACCAGAATATATGGAATCAGGGTCGACAAACTATTTAAAACCAGAACATATGGAATCAGGGTCAACACCTTTCCCAAAAGACTTCTGCAAATGCAAAGATGGGCCAACTTATGACCTGGCTTTGGTAAGTCAATATTGGTTTATTCCTACAACATTGCATCCAAACAATCGAAACTTGAGCTGATAATGTATTTAACACTTCTGACCCATTAAACCATGATTTAAAACATACAAATAATTACATCAATTTATGTGATTATTAATCAACACATAACTATTCAACTATTTAACATAGAATTTCTAAAACATGAGTAGAGACGACCTACCTGTACGGACAATATTCTTTACTTGTGCCTTTAGAGTTCAATTCTCTTTTAATTTTGTTATCTGCAACAAAGTTTTGGGAATGACTCTCCACCCAACTGTAGGCTCATTTGCACATAATATTTCTACAACTGGCCACCCCTGAGTCCTCAATCAACGTACTACTACCAAGGAATCCTTTGTCTCACAACACATTTTTTCAAGAGAATGGATGACGGAATCATGAATCTCATCTTCTTCATCGTCTATTAAATAGACCAAACAATGGAAAGGGGTCTGCATGCACACATTCCATGTTTCAACATGCAACTTTTATTTCTTTATTTTAGGTTTTACTTAATTTAATATTTCTCTTAATTTAACTCTTTTCTATTTTATTCCTTTTTATTCTTTGTTAACTTTCTTTATTTTTACTATTTTTATAGTTTACTTTTATATATATTTATTTAGAACTCTAGTATTATTATTTACTATTTTATTTATTTATTATTATTATATTCTCTTCATTATTTATTATTTATTTACTAGTATCATTTTTTCTTTGATTCTTTACTATTTATTTACCATTATTATATTTTCTTTATTGTTTATCATTTATTTACTTATATTTTAATATCATGTTATATTATTTATTATTATTATTTGGGGACATTACAAACCAGAGTTTGATGACGAAGAGAACTCAAAAACTTACCAACTTTCCACCGCTAGAATCCAGTAATCCGCTTACTTGAACAACTCTTATGCTCTAAATTCTAAAGTCTCACCTGCAAATTCTACAAAACAACAAACCATTAGAACTCCAAATTATGCATCACAACCATTAAACCAGAAAATAATGTTCATACATTTACTTGTCAAATTGTCGTCGAGGAGGTTGGCAAAATTGCGCCCTGCCACATAATCAAACAACTTCAGCATTCCACACAAAAAGCTTACTGCTCGCATCCATTGAGGTAAAAAAAAACTCACCACGTAACAAGGAAAACCTGATAACGAGAAGTAATGTCGCACATAAAATAAAGGCACAGAAACAAGAAATCCAACTTCAATGAGTGCCACAACACCAAGAAAAGAAATAAAACGACCACTTTGAACAACAAAAACAAGTAAATCTGCTTTCCGATGATCCATCAACCATAATAATAAATTCTCCACCAACACTCTTAAAATGAAATTAACACCACCAGATGTCAAAGCAACCCAAGTTAACTCCCAGTTGTACGAAGAATCGCCCTTCCCTATACCTACACTGTTAAATCCGATTTATGTGCATGGCAGGATGACGTCAACCCTCGAAATTCGGAGCCGGGCATGCGGTGTCATGCTGACGTCACACAAAAATTTCAGCTAAATGCCTAATACTAACTATGGAAATTTGAAAAATTGTGCTAGTACGAACAAACTAATAGCTTGGAATCGATCATAGAGGTCACTGTGTAAGAAATGACATAATAATTTAAATTATTATTTCATCAATTTGAATTGTTTGAAGATGAAATAATGTGTAGTTCAACCGTCATCAATTCCATAGGTTTCATCAAAATCATTCATATACTTTATCATTCTTCATTCTTATAATTTTTTAATATGTTGGTTGCAGTAAAGTTTATCATATCATTTGTAAGAATTGAACCTCGTGTAGAGGAAAATAATCATTCCTTTCAACCACTTACAATGATCTAAATGACAAATTTTCATTAATATTTATAAAAAAATTATGGTTTTTTTATTGGTAGTTGAGAATAGAAATTATTTTATACATATTATTCCAAGTTTTTATGAGTAGACTGTTTAAGTCTTTTTTGGAGCATACTTTTAGGTTAATTTTGTCAAAATATTTGTAGAGATTTGTTGAAATTGAAGATTTGAAAGGTGTAGTTTATAGAATCTAAATATCTACATTGAATCCATTTATACATTCAAAAAACATTTTAAATAGCTAAAAATGACAATCTCGCTAAAATTATGTTTATTTTCAATAAAAACATAAAATAATTAAACTACACCCTTGTATAAATAATTTTTACAAATTTTAATACATATTTATATTTTATAATAAACAATATTTTATACCAAATTGTAGATTTTATCCACATATAGCTCTATTTTATAATTAACCATACTTCGTAAAACCATACAGAGTACTGCATACAACTCAAAGATTATAATGAATACATATTTTATTTGAAAAATATAAAAAACATTTTTCCTGTGAGATATTTTTGAATGGCTTTATGTTTTTTATAAATATAAAAACAATAAACGTAATATCAATAATGAAAATATGAATTAACAGTTAACTTCTTATTATTTAACTAAATAATCATTTAAGGGGCAATCCGTGTCGACTTTGGGGACCATTGATTTGATTTACAAATCTTTCGCTAATGACTTTGGGATGACTTTGGGCAAAAGGGACTACAAACCTCTCCACATATTTTACATATTTTATTTAGTCATCATGCTGCTAGGGGGGTTTTGACCCACAATGTTCTTTTGTCACTCTTTCGATGCCATAGGGGGTGGCAATTTTGTTTCTATGCCTATTGATAATCCATGGTCTCCTCAATCTCAGTTAGAGTTTGTTGTGGGCAGAGAATCCTCACTATTGTCTCCCAACATGGAATTGGGGTATTATTTGAATATTGGTCTATCAGCATAGAATCTTTGACCATAAAGAAGTCATTGTTCCAGTAAAATGGGGTTTTGGCAAACTTTGGTTAGCGGAAGTATGTGACCACCCGGATGAAGAAGAATGTTAAATATAAAAAGGTTAAATCATGCACCCAATTTAACCAGACTTTACAACATTCATTTTTAAAGGTAGATCCAAAGTCTTACATTAGGGGAATTTTGAGGTCTAAAATGGGCCTCCTAAGAAAAATGTACAACAAAAATAAATCTATAAGAACCAATAGGATTCAAGATGATGATGTCAACCATGGAGGGGACGATTCACCATTTTTGGAGTAAAAAAGTAAAAATATTAAAAAATAATAAAATAATAAAACTATTTTTTCAATTTATCTCCCTAAGGTAATTTCGAGCGAGAGTACTCGTTGGATGCAAAATTTAATTCCCCATCCAAGGAGTACCCATGTTGCATACTTTTGATGGACCCTGCTACACAAAAAATGATAAATACATGGAAAAACGTGATTGCAGACACATTTTTCATGTATTTCTAATTTTGCGTGTAGTAGGGTCCATTGAAAGTATGCAACATGGCTACTCCTTGGACGAGGAATCAAATTATACATCTAATGAGTGTTGCCGCTCAAAATTTGAGTAAAACCATAGGAAGATAAGTTGAAAATATGAGTTGAAGAAATAGTTTTTTCTTTTTTTCCCTCTAAAATTTGATAATGTAATGTAATCTTATTTTATTATTTTATAATTTCCTTAGGAGGCCCATTGTAGACCTAAAAAATCCCCTATTTCCTGGTCGTCGATCCTCACTATATCTCCGAAGAAATTATGATTACATATTTTTCTGATTCTTGGGTCCTTAGAGGGTAATTTCCCAACTCACAAATTCCCCCATGAATATTTTGTCTCTAAATGTTAAGGGGTTGGGTGTGGCCCAAAAATCTCACTCCCTTAGGGATCTTATCAAGATACATAAGCCCTGTGTGGTTCTTCTTCACGAAACTATGATTCCTTAGGAAAGGGCTTGGGAAATACTTCTTAATATATGTCCTGGATGGTTTGTTTACGCAACTAATGCATCAGGTCTCTATGACGGGATGGTCACAGTGTGGAACCCCTTGGTTATTAATTTTAAGGTCTTTCTACCAGTAGGTGTTATATTTTCTAGTTATATGAAGGGATCTTCATCCCGACTTCACATTATCAACACTTATGCTTCATATTCTGGTTGGAAGGTCATTTTGGGAACACATCGACAACAATGGGATTTTCGAATTGAATTTTCTCATTCTAGTTGGGGATTTGAATATGAGTATGGGGCAAGAGGAGATTTTGGGAACATAGGCCAAGCCATGTTGTATTGGAAGCATATTTCAAGGCGCTCTTTAGTTCATATTCACTCAAAGACATTGTTCCCCATCTGATTGTCCCCACTTGGATAAATGGTCGTTTAGGGTCTAAGGGAATCTTCAAAAGGCTAGACATGTTTTCCTTCAATAAGGCTTAGGCTGACAACTTGAAGGATCTAAAATCACAAGTCATTCCCTCTTTTTCCTTTGAACACTTTCTGATTCTTTTTTCATGGGAGGGAGAAACAGGACATAGGGCCTGCCCTTTTTAAATTCAACCATTCCTGGCTGAAATTAAAAGATTTCGAAGAGCTTGTTAGAGAAGTATGGAATAGGCCACTATCTCTCATGACCCGGAATTGTATGGAATACATCTGTTAAAAACTAAGAGATTTAAAGGAGGTTCTTTGTATATGGGAGAAGAAAAAAAAGGCTATCAATGTTCAGGAATTGATAGACATCGAAGAATCCCTGGGTAATCTGAATGATCCTTGTGACCCCTTATACTTCTCCAAACAATACAAGTCGAAAATTCTAGAATTGGAAGCAAGGAAAAGGCAAATCTTCTTGATGAATGAAGAAAAATGACAGATGAAAAGCAAGGCTATTTGGGTGGAAACAAGAGACAAGAACACAATTTTTTTTCACAATCATGCATCCAAAAGGAGGAAGGGAAATGCCATATGGGGAATTTGGGATAATGATGGTCATTACATCACCTCACAATCTGACATAGAGTAGGCAATTGCTAGTTTCTTCAGGAATCATTTCAAAGAAAGAGGTGAAATCTTCTCTTCCCAAATGGATTTCATAAACCATATGCCCCATATGTTTTATGCAAAAGAAAACGAACTATTGGGGAGGCTGATTTCGAAGGATGAGCTTACTATGGTATTATGTAAATGTGCCAAGGAAAAACGTCTCGGATTAGATGGGTGGGGGGTTGAATTGTTCATTAATTTTTTGGAGTTGATGATTCCTGACCTCTTAGTAGTGGTAGAAGAGTTTAGGACTCAATGCTACATATACGGGGAAATTAATGCTACATTCATAACATTTAATTCCCAAGAAATAGAACCCATCTTCCTTTGCGGATTATAGGCATGTATCGTTTTATAATTTTATCTACAAGGTGATATCAAAATTAATTGCTAACAGGCTGAAACATACAATGTCTAAGCACATTTCGTGAGAATAGTTTGGCTTCCTACAAGGGAGAAAAATACAGGATGCAGTTACAATCGCTCAGGAGTGCTTACACTCCATAAATGTGAGAAAGAAAAAGGCATGCTTGATGAAGATTGATTTAAACAAAGCCCACGACAACGTCGATTGAATTAAGGTATATATGTTTATGTGGTTGGAAATGTTGATCAATGAAGGAAGATCCACAAATTAAAGATTTTTGGTCGATGTTTTATAACCACACTCTAGGTCCATTATCAAAAATTAATAAAATTATGAAGAGTAGAGAATATATAAATAAATAGTAGATGGTTGTGTTTATTCTTAATCCTAATGACAGACAAGAAAATGAATAGTATCATTAATAATGTATAATATTAATTTTGTAATAATATGTAGTTAATAGTAAATAGTGTAATAATATTATAATTAATATATCAATAATAGCCTAAACATAATATGCAACTTTATATATATATATATATATATATATATATATATATATATAAATATAAAAGGTGTTACCTTATATGTTATAGAGTAAATAATTAAGTAATAATATATAGAATATTATAACATATGTGACTATTATAATAAAATCAAAAGATGGACTTAGTAGCAAGATGGAAGACTCACTCACCAAAGGTATAATAAAGGGAGTGTGGTTGATAAGGCATATCCACATCACACACTTGATGTTTGTTGATGATTTAATTTTTGGTGGTGAGACAAATATTGAATAATGGTGACATATGCATTCAATCCTTACATCCTTTGGGGAGGCATCTGACCGCTTCATGAATAAGGGGAAAACATATTTGATCACAGGTAATAGGGAGGACAGTGTGACCAAGGAGATATGTTGCATTTTTGGGTTACGTCCATTCATATAGATGAAGGCTTTGTTTACCTTGGTTTCAAATTAAAGCCAAACAATTATGACTACTTGGACTGAGAGTGGTTGTTACATAAGTTCGACAAGAAATTGATGTTGTGGTCAAACAAATGGCTATCTCCTGGCGGGCGATTGATATTGATCAATTTTGTACTTCAAAGTATCTCAGTGTTTTGGATGCATTTATTTATGCTCCCGATGGAGATCATTCACAAAACAATGCCATCAAGGCTAGATTTTTGTGGTCTTATCACAATCAGTTGGGGAAAATTCATTTGGTTCGTATGTCAACCATAGCTAGACTAGTTGAAGCGGGTGGATGGGGCATATTGGACACTAAAACATTTAATAGGGCTCTAATAATCAAGAATTTATGGAGAGTATTATCTGTTATTAGCATTTGGAAACAAATTATTAGTGGGAAATATATGAATTACTGGGAATATGATGTATGGATCAAAGAAGGAGAGGTATAAAATAATTGTTCTTCATTCATATGGCGTAGTATGATGAAAAACAAGCACTGGCTTCTTGGGAGTCTACGATGGGACATTGGGACAGGTTCACGGATTGAGGTTGGTTTTGATGCCATCAAAGGATTTGGGGGAAACCATTCATTATCAGTCCCTCTTCTTTGTCATTTACATGAAAGAGGTATATTCTTCCTTAACCACATATCCACTGTTCGATTTTTTTTACCATTTTTCATTCTTGGCTCAGGGCGGAAAAGGTTGGCTTAACGAGTTTTTTAGCAGTGGAGTGGGGAAATTACATCACACAACTATGTGCCACGGGTATCACAATTTCCAAGCAGGAGGATAAGTTGATATGGAATGGCTAGATAAAAAAGGTTCATATTGTGGCTAGGGAGATATATTATAGTCTGTCTTTGACATTGGATGCTCTAGTAACTAGGTCATGGTTTTAAAAATCATGGTCCTGGGAGACCCCACAGAAATTAAAATGTTTTTGTTGGTTGTCTTTGCACAACATAATACTTATGTGGGAGAATATTTTAACCCTGACTTATGCTCTATGTATGAATTATGCTGAGGATGTGAGGCATTTATTCCTAAATTGTCCCTTTGCATCAACAGTATGGAATGGTGTTTTACACTCATTAAGCATACTTTTTACTTGGATTCAAAGTTCATTGGAGGGACTGTCTACAACATTGGTTTGGAGCTCAAAAAGAACACTGTTCTCTACCCTTCTACATTATATGGGGCATCCGGAGAAGTAGGAACTGCAAGATCTTTAAACAAAAAACAATTGATGTTAGGAGCACCATGATTAAGATAGTGGTATATTATTCATAGATTGGACCAAGCAAGAAGATACAAAACATGAGAACAAAAAACAAAAGGGACATATGGAGAAACTTCCCTATCAGATTCTTTGATGGCGCATGTACACAAAGGAAGTGTGGAAGTGTTGCCTACATTGTAAAAAAGGCGAACATATACTATCAATTTTGGGAGGAGGGTGGAATTGGTTGCAACAACCATGCAAAAATCATTGCCTTATGGGGCGTACTCATCTACTCATCACTACTTTATGGGGCGTACTCATCTACTCATCATTGTTGTATGGGGTGTACTCATGTATTGATGTTTTACATGTGCATGGAGATTCAAAAGGCATCATTGATTGGGTCAATCATCACTCACAATTTCAACCTCCACTGCTCTCAAATTGGATGCATCACATTTGTACTCTGGTGAAGTCTTTCCAACGAATATCTTTCAAGCACACCTATAGGGAACAAAATCGGGTTGTGGACATTTTGTCGAAGAGAGGAGTTGCAAAGGAGTTGGGTGTGATCTATTTTGTTGCTTTTGTCCATGATTCTTTATCTAATGCAAGAAGCATTAATATCATATAGGAGCTCTTTGTAGAGTCTTATTGTTTTTGTTTTTTATGGTCTTTGATACAACTTTATGTGACGATAATTTCATACTGAACAATTACCAAGTATGATAGATTGGAATATGTAATGACTTGTAAAGAGTCAATGATAGATAGTAATGTAAATACACCATCACGTTTTATTAATTAGGAAGCCTTATTATGGAAAATAGGAGAATTTAGATGTTTTTTAACATATATAACGTACAATGAATTATAAATTATAGAAGAGAAAGAGCTATGTCATTTGTACTCTCTTTTATAAAATGAAAAGAAAATATTTTTTTTTTCTAATTAATTAATAAATAAATAAATGATATTGGTTTTTAAGTGTTAACCATATCTACATTCTTGAGTTGCTCTCTAATTTTTAAACATCCCATCTCAGGGTAGAGATCAGAACATTTATTGATCGGTTGTATTTACCAAAGAATGGGACGAATTTCTATATTAATTCGCTGATTGAGTGGAATTTAGTAACCATGATATAATTTTCCTAAGTTGCAGACTCTATAATGGTTATGATTGTTTATATGGCAAAATCAAAGTTTATCAATAAATTTTGAAGATTGAGATTTAGTGCATGAAACAAATTGCTAGTCAGACAGGCAAAAACTACTCGAAAACAAAAATCTGGTAAGAGCTACAAATCTGACCAAACCATGTGGTCAAGTTTGACTTGTGGTTTTGGCTACAGTATCTATAAATTGCTAATCCTAAAAAGGGCGCTTATTCCCATAAGTGGACCAAACTTGCCAACCGTTAGATGTGCAGTGCACACATGCATGCATATAAAGTCGCGCCTTCCCTGCTTGCAGTGGGATGGATGTACGAGCTACAAATAAACTTCCACCCACAAAGATATTGATGCCAGACAGTCCATACAACATTTTCACGTTATCCTTTCAGTCTGCAGACCCAACATTAACACTAAACTGCATCATTGCATGCATCCAAATGAAACCTTTTGGCTCACAGTGATGAAGCATGCCCCCTCAACACCCTAGCCCACAGAGTTGCTTAAATTATTGTAGAAACTGCACGTAGTAGCACTGCATTTGTTGCAGTGGGTACGGAAAATAGTGATAGTGGGTACCTAGGGAAGACACTGGTTTGGTTTTCATTGGAAGTAATAGTAGTGGGTACTGTGACAATGACTTTGGTTTGATTTTCTGGTTAAAAGTTTTATGACCAGTAGTTAAATCATCCGATCAGAACTCTAGTATGAGTTTGTATAGATTTTTAAGTGTCTGATGAATGAATGAATGGTTGGTTTTTAATGATGTTCACCAGATCCCAAAGTTTAAGGATTACAAAACAATTTAAACTATACTCAAATTTTTTTCCATGTTAATTTCGCTGTTGTGAATCTGGAGTAAGAAATTCACTATTTTGTGAAGTTTTTCCTCCTCAAAAAGCTCACTGAGATTGTTCTACACTGTTATGAGATTGTTCTACACTGTTATGGGAACTAGTACTCAAATGCACAATTAATATTTTAGCTTTTCCCTTCTTTGTGGATAGAAACTTTACTATGAGGTTGTATGGATTGTTAGTCAGATCAAAATCAATTTTCAATTCCCCAACCATGGAAACCCTTGAATCATTTCATTTCCTTGCCTTTTTCAACACAAGAACAAGAACATCCATTCTGGAATTGATCTTTAATAGAGATTTCCACTGAATGTTGTTGCTAGGAAAGTTTCAGGGGTAGTTCAATTGGCAAAAGTTATAAAAATAAAGTATTATGTATTAAGAAATTAGAGGTTCAAATTCCCTGGATTTAGGGGTATATCTAAGTAGGTAGGTAGCCACCCAGTGTTATGGAATACAAAATTGGCCCAATTGGGATTCAGCTAATCACCAACAAAAAAAACTGATATCACTATGAAGAATACTTAAAGCAATATTCCTAACAAAATATATTCAAAACTTCTTGTATAATTTTTTAAGGTTCAATTTTATATATTTTTATGATGGATAAAGTGTCCACTCTAAATGTCCCAACATTTTAAAAATTTAATTACAAAAATGTATATAATATATACTTTGGAAAAAATGATTACACTCCAAGGGTATTTTCCAACTGGATCAAGCTATTTCTTGATGACATGGCAATTTTCCCATCTGGAGAATAGCTTGAGATGTTGGTCTAGAAGGTTTCGGGACTAAAGAATGGGAGACATACACCGATTCTCAAAGGAGTTGGCCTCTGTAGATCTGAGGGGGGTGATCACATCACATGGGTTGGTAAGTTGTGGTCAACCCTGGTAGAGGTTGCAGACATCTACTGGTATCTTATTTTCTCTCAATTGTCTCTTTGCCATCCATGTTGGTTCTACAAAATCTGGAAATTAGATGTTCCTTTTAAGATTATCCTTTATACGTGGCTAGTCTAGCAAAACAAAACACTTACATGGGAAAATCTTTGTAAGAGGGGTTTTTGCGGGCCTGGAAAATGCCCTCTTTGAAACGATTCTAATGAAACTAATGTTCATCTTTTTCTAGAATGCCCCTCTGTTATTCTTGTCTGGGACAATATTTTCCTCTCCCTCAATATGCCTTATAGGAAATTTCAGAATATTGAACAATGTTTATGCTGGTGGATCGAGCGTGGAGGAAAATTTCAAGAAACACCTTTTTTTTACTTTATGGGAAATTTGGAGGGCCAGAAATGGACATATTTTTGATGGACTACATATTAACATTCACAAAATTGTTCACAACATTGTATTGTGGGCGGAGGCAATAAAGGTTCCCTCACAAAAAGACAAGGATCTTTCGCACAGGTATTCCCCTCCTTACATACAATTCCTGGCTGGGTTTTTCGACGGAGCTACTCAGAGAGGCAATTGTGGTTGTGGTGTGTGGCTAAGAGTTGATCATGATCGACAATACAAGATCTCATGGAATGGAGGCTCTAACACAAATATGAGGGTAGAAGTCTTGACCCTTTGGGGGCTTCTTTGGTTTTCCCATAGAATATTGATCATACAATACATGTTTATGGGGATTCAAAGGTCCTTATTGATGGGATGTTGGCCAATACAAACTTCCCCCCCTCATCTCAATTGATGGATATCTCAAATACAACTACTCCAACGATCCTTCTCTCTGATCATTTTTCAGCACATCTATAAGGAGGCTAATTCGGTTGTAGATACACTGTCCAAGAAAGGCCTCTCGGATGATCCTGGTCATATGCACTACATTCACCTGGAGTACAACATATCTAGAGATGAGGGTTCTATCCCCCTCCCCTAACTTTTTGTTCTTTTCTTGCCTCTTTGGGTGAGTTACTATTCTGTTGGCATTCTGCTTTAGGTTTTCACCGTAATATGTTTGCATTTTGGAGTTGTTGTTGAGTTTTGGCTGACTATGAAGATTTTCTGTTTTATTGCATATATTTCTCCTCTAACTTCTTTTTGAAAGATCTTATGACAAAATGTAAAAAAAATTGGAAGCATATCTGCGTGACTAATATATTAATATAAACCAGCATTTTTTTCTTCTGAAAAATAAAATATACGAACTATTCAAACCTCCACATTCATATTGAAAACTTATCTTCATCTTCAAACTTATCCAACATCAACGTAAAGGAAATTAAATAATATTATTTTAAAATATAATATATATATATATTTTTAATAGTTAATTTTCACATTAAAATATATTTATATTTTATCCCTAATTATTAATTATTTTTACTCGTCATGAGCAATTTTGTTAAAAAAATTCTAATTACAATTCTCCAATTCTGATTTATATACCTTTTAATATATATATATATGTTTTTTCCTTCCATTTGAAAACCCCTTAAAAAAAACTCTTTTAATAAGATAATTGTGCTCTTGACATAAATATCAAACATTGATACCTAGGCAGGTGGGGATCTACCACAAAAGTTTGATTATCGATACATATGATGGGATTTTACTACAGAATCCCATTAACCGGTTCCAAAATCGAGTACTTTGGGTTGAAGAAAAGTCTTCATCGATGTGTCACATGTTTCCAAGGATATTCTACGTTTCATTCGATTTTCATACATTATAACCATGTCCATGCACCTCTATGTCCTGTATTAAGTCCATATATTACTTTGTAACTTGTAGTGTACAGTCAACCATGTGACACTGAGGCTACAGCCTATTATATTTCAGGAATGACCCATCTTAAACTTGGGTCAGGAATGCTGGTGCCAATTCGAATCCCATTTTCTAGTGGGTCAGTCATGAGACTGGAGATTTCAAAATCCTTATATGGTTCTTGAGGTTAGAGATTTCAAAATCCTTATATGGTTACTGGCTGAAGTATCTACTGGTAGTGCTAATCCCAATCTCATTCCAGTGGGTCATTAACATGGGCTGAGAGGTTTCAAAATCTTTATATGGTTGTTGAAGTATCCACTTCCTGTGCCAATCTTATTCTCATTCTCTGCCGTAACAATGGAGAGGCTGGAGATGGCGATGTTTTTAATGTTGCTGATTATCTTTTTCTTTAGAGATTGTGAAGCCCAGGGCAAATCAGATTATCATGCACTGATAGCTTTCAAGGCCTCCTCTGATATCAATAACACTCTGGCGTTCTCATGGACACATAAGAATCCATGCAGACGAAAGTGGTATGGAGTTGGGTGTGAGAATGGCCGGGTAGTGAGGCTTGTGCTCCAGGATCTCGACCTCGTGGGTCCGATTGATGCCTTAGCAGGTCTCCATGAGCTCAGAATTCTGAGCTTGAAGAGAAATTCACTCAATGGCACCATTCCTGATTTTTTGAACTGGAGAAGTCTTAAGTTCCTGTTTCTCTCTGATAACTATTTCTCAGGTCCCTTGCCTTCTACCATTGCTTCTTTAGATCGTCTCTTGAGATTGGATGTATCGAACAATCATCTTAGCGGTCAAATACCATCGAGTCTTACTTCAATGACCCATTTGCTTACTCTGAGGCTTGAGAACAATGAGTTCTCTGGCAGCATTTCAGACTTGATGTTGCCCAATACTGTTGAAGAATTCAATGTTTCAGACAATAGACTTAGTGGCATGATACCTGCAAGTCTGTCTAGGTTTCCAAGTTCTGGGTTTGTGAATAATGAAGAACTCTGTGGAAGTCCCCTGCAGAGTTGCAATGAAAGTAACAATGCAAGCTCTGATTCTAATCCCTACATGGCTTCCAGCCCCTCCATGATTTCAGGCTCACTGCCAGAGCATAGAAATAATAGCTCTACGCAACTCAGCAAAGGTGATATTATCGCAATAGTTGTGGGAGATGTTGCAGTGTTATCGCTCATAGGTTGTGTAATCTTCTGCTACTACTGGAAAAGGAAGGGTGTGAAACAGAAGAAGCCTAAGCCTAAACCTGCCCAGAGATGTCCAACAGACAGGTTAGCTGTGCATTCTTCAGATCAGTGCCCTAATAATCAGTCTATTACTGCAGGAAAATGCAAGCTTATCTTCTTTGATGATGGAAGACCTTTTGAGCTAGAGCATCTCTTACGAGCTTCGGCTGAAATGCTAGGAAAGGGTAACTTTGGAAGCGCTTATAAGGCTATTATGGAAGATGGATCTGTTGTTGCTGTCAAGAGATTGAAAGATTTGTATGGTATTGGAAGGAAGGAGTTTGAGCAACATATGGAGCTCATGGGAAGTTTGAGACATCAAAATGTAGTTAATTTAAGGGCCTATTATTTTGCTAGAGATGAAAAGCTTCTGGTCTATGACTATATGCCAAATGGGAGTCTGTATGCACTTCTTCATGGTATGTATACATTCCCCACTCCCTCATTCCTTTAGCTTTTATAGGTAATCTTCTACCATGGAGCTCAGATTTCAATTCAAAGGCAAGTTCGTTTCCCTCTGTTTTATATTGTGAAACCATCTATAATAGCATCCAATATGTAGACGTGAATTGATTTTTTATTGCCTGCACCATAGAAAACAATATATTAATGGATGTTTACAGGTTGCTGTAGGCTATCATATTCATAGGGGTCATTTGTGTCCTTTTCTCGGTCATTCATTTTGATTCAGTGATATCCCTATATATAGCCCCATGCCCTTTAAATATTCTTCATTAGCAACACTACCCAACAAAGCAACGAACTCTAGTCTAGAACTTGAAACAAGAAGCTTTAAGAGCAATAGATTCAAGATTTGAAACAACAGATTCCAGTTTTTTTACCTACCTAAATATTTTAGGTTATCATCCAGTGATTATAACAGAATAACGAACTCTTTTATTACCTAACTTAATACTGACATCTATAGACAAGTAATCCCTTGACATCAGTCTACTACTCCATTGTGGATGTCAAGGTCAGCAATTGATGTCAACATCAATCCAACCATCTTGCCAGTACATGAAATTGGAAATTTACCAGTATTGTTAAACATCAACTTCAAGAATTTCACCAGCAAATTCAGTCTTCAATTGTGTGCAAGTTTGTTTACCTAAGTTTTGTGTGGTGTTGTAGAGGGTTTCCGCGATCTCATGCTGTGAAGAAATTTCAACTTGCCATGCAACCAGAAGTTTTGAAATAAATATTTTTCACTTGTTGTAAGCTATTGAAACTGTCAGTTATTTCCTTGTAAGATTTTGACCGAAACTGTTTTGATTGTTATTAGTGAATTTGGTTTCACTCTGATTCCTTGGCTTAACTTTTAATTTGCAACAAAAGTTACATGAGACCACATAATAGCTAGTTATAGAACTCTTTAGAAGAAACTTTTAAAGTGGAACTTTCCCTCATCGGAAAAAAATAAACTCACTAAAAAAATGAGTTTATCCACTAATTAACTCACTCTCTTTTTATAGAAAACTAGTGTCCAAGTCCAATCAATGAAAAACTGATAATAAAATCCAAATGGCACTGAGTCATTAACCATAAAAGGCCAAGGAAAAACAAGGACATTCTCCATCTTTACCAAGCCTTAAGAGTCATCCAAAATGAAATCTGCATTTTCATATTAAATCAGTTGCGAAGGGTGCAATGCATTCAATAATCTCTAAAATGAGAGTTAGGTATCCACTTCCTTTTCAACTTCACCTGTTGCCCTCCTCAATATTTGCAGAATGTCAGGTTGTCAGTCAGCTGACAAGCTTAAAATGGACAGGTTGGAATCATAGTAAAATGGGAAAGCAGGGATGTTGTGTATCTTTCTACTTGAAATAACCTGAAAGTTGGAGGATGTCCTATTTTTGAGGCCAGATGTGGTTTCTCTTAAATGTGGGCATAAGTATTAACCTGTAATCAACTAAACCTGTCTCTTAAAACATAGTGAAAACCTGTAATCAACTAAATCTGTCTCTGAAAAGTTGGAAGTAGGTGTAATATGAACCTTAAAACATAGTGAAAACCTGCAATCAACTAAGCCTGTCTCCTAAAAGGTTGAAGTAGGTGTAATATGAATCTTAGAAGTCAGCTGTGCACCATTACCATTAACACAGATCCATGTATCAAATTACTCTGAAGGGTCATTCTCAATGTTTTTGCACCATAACTTCTTCTGGTGAACAGAAAACTCCAGGAAGAATGTTTTCAGTGGCGCCTGGGGTAATGGAAGTGTCCACTTGAATGGTGGGTGAAATATTAGTCATGTTTTCTTCAAAGACATCAGTGGCAGGGATAGGATTCTTATACCAAGAGACATGTCCTGGGGATAATCATAAAATACTTGCAGCCATTTAAATAAATCGTCTTCAAGTGTGAAAGCATTGAGCTTACATCCAGTGATTTGATACGTTTAAGCGATTAAAATGGATTTATGCTAACATGTGCTAGTAATAACGTTTTTCATTTGCATTTCCCATGTTCAACCTCGTTTTCTTTCCTAATATTGTGAAACTGGCATGTCTCTAAAGTTTAAATAACTGTCAAATTGATATGCAATGAATTCCTTCTTTGTTCAGGTAGCCGAGGACCTGGTAGAACACCCCTAGACTGGACAACTAGAATGAAGATAGCACTTGGTGCAGCTAAAGGCTTGGCATTTATTCACAGCCACTGCAAGTCACCCAAGATTGGCCATGGAAACATCAAGTCTTCCAATATTTTGTTAGACAGAAATGGGAATGCTTGCATTTCAGACTTTGGCCTTGCACTGCTGGTGAGTCCTTCAGTTGCTGCTTCACGAATGGTGGGCTACACTGCTCCTGAGCAAGCTGCAACAAAGAAGATATCCCAGAAAGCGGACGTGTACAGCTTTGGAGTTTTACTGCTTGAAATGCTAACTGGCAAGGCCCCTGTTCAAGCTCACATGCAAGAGGATTATCATTCAGCTATAGATCTTCCCAGGTGGGTGCAGTCCATTGTCCCAGAAGAATGGACATCAGAGGTATTTGATATTGAGTTGATGAGATTCAAAAACATTGAAGAGGAACTAGTGAGCATGCTTCAGATTGCTTTGCTCTGTGCCTCACAATCTCCTCAGCAACGCCCTAAAATGAGCCATGTGGTGAGGGTGATTCAAGACATTAGAGGAGATCACCACTCTCCCTCCATGCAGAATTCTCTTTCTCAATCTCCTTCCATGCAAGAACCAGGTCATTCTATATCAGATTCTCCTTCTGTATCAGAGGACTCGGGAATAAGAGGCCTGTGAGTTTGTGTATTTGTTCTCATTAGAATCCAATTTGCTTGAATTTAATTGCAGGTATTCTTTAGCAGCATCCTTTTGGATGGGCATTTAACTAGCTGTAGCATAAGAGTGTAGCATATGCTTAAATGGGCATTTAAGTATATGCAGTGTGTATGAGGAGGTATATTTTAGAAGACTTGGATTTGGTTTTTTCTTGAAGTATCCATTTGAAGTATCCATATCCATATTAAAAGAGTTGGTATTCTGGTTAAGATCCATAAAGATATTTTAGTTGTATCCTTTTTTCATCTTGATTGTGTATACAAACTTCATATTAATTTGTCACAATTGATAGTTGTTACAAGGCCACTCACTCCTATTTTATGCGTAATTATATTCTTTAAGCCTCTGATCAGGATAGTTGTGATGCAAAAGTTAAATTTATCATGAACAGAAGTAATTAATGGTATTTTTTTCTCTATGTTCGATGACTTTAAAATTTTACAATTCCTTAATTCCTCGAGTGCTGAAATTTGAAATGATTTTTTCATATGGTAAAAACAAATGAAAATAGAGAAAAAAAAGTAGTTGTGAGACAAATGGATTAGAAAATGTTTATATAATGAAATCTTTTTCAATATAGAAATTGACTTTGAGATATAATTGATTAATAGAAATTGACTTTGAGATATAATTGATTAATGTGATCATTAATTGAAATAATATTAATTGTTTTGTTAATGTTAATTAATATTGAGGTGTTGTGTTAAGTGTTTAAATTGATGTGATGAATAATTTTAAAAGATAAATAGCTTATAAGATATTATACAAATCAAAATTTTAATGAGATAAGAAATTTGGTTTTAAAATACAAATTATTGCATTGATGTGATTCACAATTATGAGAGGAGTGATTTTCTAAATATTGCATGCACTAAAGATTTTTGAAAAGTAGTAATTTATGAAGTATTGCCTACACTGCTTTTTTTTAATTATTTAAGGCACATTGGGTTATGAAGTACCATAAGTCCTCTGAAAGTCTGCGAAGAACAAGATTTAGATTAATGTGATCAACAATTGGGAGAAATAAGGTGACTATAAAGTATAAGTCCTCAAATTAATGTGGTCAACTGTTACAAAATATGAATGGTTTATGAAGTAATACATATACTAAAGCTTTATTGGTCACAAAACTAAATCTAGAACATAAGTTCTTTCAATCTTGCAATAATATAACTTAATGATGTATGTATGTTATGAGAATCATTGTTTCTTATGCCTATTGTCTTTATAATAATTTCTTTAATAACATAAGCTTATTAAAATTCATTTTAATTCTTTTTTATTTCAAATTAACAAATTGACAATAACTTTTAACTCAAAGATGTGAATCTTAATTTAACAATTTTGTTTAATTTTGACTCCTCTATCTCTACACCAAAAATTTTATATCTTTGTAAATTAACATTTGTTCCCACTCAATCTCAACAATAAAGTTATATTCACATGTTCATATATATATATATATATATATATATTAAGTTTTCTCTATTTGAAATTAACAAATTTACAATAACTGGTAAGTTATAAATGTGGGTCCTAGTTTAATAATTTTACTCATTTTTTTTTTGTCTAAATCAAAAGCTTTTGTCTCCTTGTAAATATATTTTCTTTTACTTGATCTGAACAAAAAAAAATTATGTCTCACATGTCTATTATGAATTATGATAATAGTAGATAACTTAACATATCCTTTTTGTATTAGTAGGTACTTTTACAAAGATTTTGGTATAAGATACTCTATTAAAAATCTATATCTATATTGAGAAAAACAAAATTTTGAATTATTGTGTGTATAAAAGAATATCATTTTCTTTATTTATATTACTATTATTTTCTTTTATGAATAAAAGTTTTTTTTTTGGGTTATATATATATATATATATATATATATATATATATATGATTAAGAGAAATGATTGTTATGATTTTCATTTAAATTCAATTTCAACAAATCAAGTATTAAATATATATTTTAAAAGTAAAATTTTATTATTTTAAAAATTTAGTAATAATAATATGATAACTTAACACACCTTTTTAAATAAAATTTAAAAATTCATATACATGGTAATAAAATAAAAGTGTAATTTATTATTCAAGAGAATTGAGAAGTTTGTATATATTTATTTCATAAATATTCTTAACAAGATCTTCACAAGAATGGGATGACAATTTTTATCAAAACATTAAACGTTTGTATAGATATCTTATAATTTATAGTATTTTAGAGTTGTGGATGTTATAGAGAACTTTAATTATCAAGTTTTAATGTATTCCATTTGTAGATGCCATAAAAAAACTCTAAAACTATAGTCCAACAATGTTCCCTTGTCATTGAATTTTACAAAATTTTGTAATGTTTAATTAGTTCTTTTTCTATATTCCTGTTATCTATGATTTATAATCTATGTAATGCATTGTAATCCATTTTGTAACTTTATATGTGAATAGTGTATTTTGTACATCTAATATATTTTTGAAAAATTATGAGAATTAAATCTGTCACAATATGACTTCCACTAATTAACTTACCATATTGAAAAGTCTATAATTAGATGTAAATTAAGGTGGTAATATTTAATAATTATTTTATGGGATGACAATTTCTATACACACACATACAAAGGCATACATACTCTATCCCCTCTGGTTTTGAATCTATGACCTCTTAAGACAAAATCAATACTTTTAACCATTAAACCCATCCAAGATATATTGTATATAAAATTATAATTTTATTTTTGCATAGCAAAATATCTCAAATAATAAAGATAATAAAATTTCAACTTATTATAAGAAATATTCACTATGAATTTAATAGATTACATGTAAATTTTAAACTAAGGTAAAGAATATAACAATATTTCCCTAAGAAAAATAAAATTTTGACTTTTTCATTTACTTATTATAATACTTCTATAAAAAAATTAAAATTAGAATTTAATAATTACAATTTTCAATTTTATATCATTTTAAAATGAAAATTTTGACTTTTTCATTTACTTATTATAATACTTTTATAAAAAATTTAAAATTAGAATTTAATAATTACAATTTTCAATTTTATATCATTTTAAAATGAAAATTTTGACTTTTTCATTTACTTATTATAATACTTTTATAAAAAATTTAAAATTAAAATTTAATAATTACAATTTCCAATTTTATATCATTTTAAAATGAAAATTTATTATTATATTAATTTTAGAGTTAAACCAATATAAATTATTTATGATTTCAAATGGATTTCTGCTATTTTCTTTCATAAATTTATATATGAATGATTTTTAGTTATAAGAATAATGATTTTAATAGTTATAAAAACACTGATAAATTTAAAAATAAACTTGATAAACTTGATAAAGTTTTATGATTTAAATTTATTAATTAATATGTTTTTAATATTAATAAAATTTTAATTAAATTTGGGAAATGAGTTAAAATTTATTAATTCATATAATTTTAATATTAATTAAAATTTAATTAAATTTGGGATTAATGTTTTTTTACGTAAACATATGTGGGAATTTGAACTCTTGAAATCTGGGAACAAATATTATTATATATAAAAAATAAATTTATTATTAATTTGTTTCGTTATTATAATATTTTTAAATATACAATGTTAGTTGATAATGGAAGGAGTTCTAAAACATTTGCAACAATTAGGGTTTCACTATAGTCATCTAATATTTGTTTTGTTTGTGTGGATTTTCCGTAGATCCCTTATGTAGATCATTGAATTGTGAATCCCTATGATTCAACAAAAAAATTGTTTATTTTGCAGGTATGGCTTCCAGTTAAGCTAGCTCTTCTTTGGTCTCGTATAACTCTATGCTAAAATTTGGTTATGGTCTTCTGGTGGTTTAAGAAATTTCTTCCCTCAATGTTCTTGTGGATGAAGAAGCTTTCTCTTATGAAAAATATTTTTCGGAGAATGGCTTGGTTTGCAGGTTTAATGTGTACTAGTGAGGGCTAGTCGATCTACACAAATGGATCTCTAAGTCTTGGAAGCGTCTTTTGACAAATGAATTGAATATTTACCCTATGGGTTGGGGATTTTTCACTGTGTTTTTTGATAATATAAAGGACAAGAAAGCCATCTATGAAGTTGGGTAGTCGTTTTGGGGTAGTGTTGGTCTCTTCATGTAGCCCTGGACTCCCACTTTTGATCTGGTAACAACATCAATCTCCATAGGCCCATTTTGGGTAAGGCTTTAAAACCTTCCCTTGTATTTCTGGAATCTTACATCGCTTTCCTCTATTGGGAATGCACTAGGAAAGTTTTATCGTCGTTGTTCTAAAACATAAAATTTTTACAAGACTACTTATGCTCGCATTTTTGTGGAGATGGACTTCAACAAGGGTTTTATTGCAAAGATTAATTTGATGGCTCCAAACTATGTTTGGGTCCAACAATTCGACTATGAGAATATTTCATTCTAGTGTAGAGCATGCCATGAAGTAGGGCATGTAATTAAAAACTGCCCCAAACATTCTCAGAGTAACAAAGACTAGGAAAAACCTCGTAGGCCCAAATGGTGGGAAGGAGCGCAAGGTGATTAATATACAATATAAAAAGAGGATGAGCTTAAGGACAAGAAATATCCAGAAGACAAGAAGGAAGCAGACATGGCCAAAGAAATCACATCCACGGCGACAAAATCTAACTAGGAAAACTTGCAGGCCAATGTGGATCTTCTGGTTATTAGTAAGAATTCCTTGGATGCAGTGTTAGCAAAACAACATCGATCCCTTGTGGAAAACGAATCTCCTCTAGAAACCACAAGGAATAATGTTGAAAATGAATCTTCTTAGGCAGATCAGGCAGATGAGGAAGATCTCAAGAATATTATCATGTACTTGCCGAAGAATGATCTGCTAGAATTTGCAGAAAATGTGGGTTGGACTCAAGTTGGGAAGAAAGAAAAAAAAATCACCTAGAAAAACAAGAAGTCAGACTAGATCAAAGTAAAATTAGTGAACAATGGAATGCAAATATGTCTAGATATTGGGGGTTTTTTGAAATTCATTTACTTAGAAAGGGACTTAAATTTTTGTGTCTTGGGAAACTTGATTAAGGATTTTGATTGACCTCTGTGCTCAATCTCAAATTTGTAAGTCTTAGATATCTCTAAAACATGTAAATGATTATGGCCATGAATCCAAATGTTTTAATATAAATGATATCCATTCCGTTTAATATATATATATATATGAAAATATAATATAATAATTTTACTTTCTTATAAATATAATTATAAAATAAAAATTTTTAAATAAAGCAAATTAATATTTTAAGTTAAGTAAAACCAAATTTAAATTAAATTACTTTTATTTATATATATCTTCTTTCTTCTTCTTCTTTTGTTTGTTTGTTTGTTTGTTAAGTGATGTGAGTCCTTAGATGATTGCAAGTTTAACTTTTGGCTTAAGAAATTTCTACCAAGGGTATTTAATTCATCAAAATCACCCCAGATAATAGCCAACCTAAACCACAACCAACCCTTTAACATAATTAAAAATTTTCCTATAAACATTTATACATTTTAAATTTAAAATAAAATATATTTTGATTTCATTTCTTAATTAAAAAAGCAATCTTAAATTATTACTTTTAATTGTTTTCCTTAATAATCAATTTAAATTGAACCATCTACAATAATATAAACATTAAAGAATTAAATGTTTTTTTTTTTTTTTTTTTTATAAAGTTAAAGATAAATTTCGTATCACATTAATACAAACATTAAATAGTTTGATTGTTTATTTCGAGAATTTGAACATGGGTCTAAATTGAATTTCCTATCATATGACTATAGCAGGCGTTTATTTTTTATTAGTATGTCATGTTCCTATAAACTTATTTGATATCACATAAATATGAATTTTTTTATTTGATTGTATCATATTCCTATCGTTATTTATTGATTTAAATTTATTTAGTTTAAATTTTAAATATAATTTAATTAGTAATAATTTTTAATATAAAATAAATATATTAATATTTTATAGATATATAAAAGTTTGGTTAAAATTTTAATTTCACTTGATAATTTATTTGGAAATGTATATAACTCACATGTAAACAAGTTCGAAGAAGAATATAGTTTAGTCCTCATAAGTTCAAACTTCATAGGAAGGGGTTGAGGATGGAAGCCATTTTGGGGGAATTAAACTTCCTAATAGGTCTCTAGGCTCGATGAAGCTTTGCACAATCTTGGCGATAACCATCCCATTGTGGATGATGGATACTTCTTCCATCCAATATAAGGGTTGGACCCAACCTAAGCTCAACCTAGACACAATAATAATAATAATGATGATGATAATAATAATAATTCATATACATATCTTCTTGGGGTTATCTTATAATAATAATAATGATGAAAGGAGTTGTACATGTATCTTCTTGGGGTACTCAAATACCTCCAAAGCATATCGTCTCTATGATGAAGTTAATAAGAAGTTTATAATATATAGAGATGTGGTCTTTCTTGAATCTTCCAAGACTCACAATGTTATTGAGAAACAACTTGATCACTTGGATAGATTCAGACATGAAAAGTATTTTCAAGAGTTTGATAATGAGATTCCACATCTTGAAGGGGGGATCCCTATACTAGATCAATCTATGGAATATTCTTCTGAAGTACTCTCTCCCCTGCATGAAGCTCCAACCACTGATGACACTTTGAGTGATGTGATTGACAGAATTGGGAGACTAAATCTTGATTTAGCCCTATCTTAGTCAACTAAGCAGCCTGGGCCATCTCAGAAAGGTCCTCAAAAATGGCTGACAAAGACACTTAAAAGTGTTTTCCCTGATGAAGTTGGAAAGACAGGAACAAGAAGCTCAACCAGACAAACTGGAGGTGATGATCTTGATTCACATATTGATATGGATGTTTCTTATGATTATGAACTAAATTTGTCTACATATTTTGAACCAACTTCCTTCAAAGAAGCCACTTCTCATGATGAATGGAAAGAAGCAATGTAGAAATAATATGATGCTTTGATAAAGAATGATACCTGTAAGTTGGTTGATCCTCCATTGGGAACCAAACCAATAGGCTACAAGTGGGTCTTTGAGAACAAGTATAAAGCATATGGCTCACTTGACAAGCATAAAGCCAGGCTTGTGGAAAAAAATTTTGCACATAAGGAAGGGGTCGATTATGAGGATAATTTTTCCCCCGCAAAAAAATGGGCTACGATTCAAACACTCTTTGCCTTGGAAACTAAGAATGGTTGGAAAGTCCATCAAGTGGATGCAAAAACTACTTTCTTGAATGGAGATTTGAAAGAAAATGTTTTTGTGTCCCAACTAGAAGGATTTGTTGTGCAGGGTTAGGAACAAAAAGTATGCAAGCTTGTAAAATCCTTGTATGGCCTCAAGCAAGCATCGTGAGCCTGGTACAAGAAATTAATTGAGCATCTTTTGAAGCTCAATTTCAAACATTATGATCTTGATGATGCAACTTTGTTTGTCAAGAAAGTTGGCAAAGCAATTGCATATCTTGTGGTGTATGTAGACGATCTTCTGATGATATGGAACAATGAGAACTACATTGAATCCATAAAGAAAGAACTGAGGAAAGGTTTTGAAATGACATATTTGGGCTATGTTCATTACTATCTTGGTATTGAAGTAACCCCTCATCTAACGTTTATATTCCTCTCTTAGAAGAAGTACATTGGAGATTTGTTGAAGACGTTTGGCATGGATGAGTGCACTCCTTTGACTACCACAATGGAACATAACTTAAGTCTCACATACACTGAAGGAAAATAATTTGAGGATGCAACAAAGTAAAAACAATGCGTAGGAAGTCTCAACTACCCAATGACAACCAGACCTAACATGTCATTTGTTGTTGGAATCCTCTCCAGGTTTATGAAAAATCCTTGTGAGGGTCATTGGTCTGCTACAAAAAGAGATCTAAAGTACTTGAAGGGAACTCAAGACTTTGGAATCAAGTATACACATGTGGGTGACTCCAACTTGATTGTATACTCTAATTCAAATTTCGATGGAGATGAATAAACTGGAGTATTTGCTTTAGGTTATATTATGAGCCTTGGATCAAGAGTTGTCTCCTGGAGGTCATGCAAACAATTAGTTCAAACAGATTCGACAATTGAGGCAGATTATGTGGCAGAAACTCAAGAAACAAAGGAAATTGTGTGTTCCAGGAAAATTCTGGAAGATTTGCAGGAGAAACAAATTCATTCAACTCCTCTTTTGATTGGAAACACTTCTGCAATAAAGTTGGCTAAGAACCCAAAGTTCCATGATCAAACAAAGCACATCAATACAAAATACCATTTGATTCGACATCATGTTGAGGCCAAAAGAATCCATCTACCACATTTTTCCACAAATGAGTAGATTGCAGAATCCTCACCAATGCACTTGGAAGGGAAAAGTTTGAAAGATTCAGAATGATGCTTGGACTCACCAACATCCCTTCAGATTAAGGGGGAATGTTAACACCTAATATTTGGGATTAGGAAAATTATGAAAATATTGTAAATAACAAAAATAGAGGAAGTTAGAAGACAAAGATACTTTGAGAGATGAAACCCAATAGTCTCCCTCTCCTTGTATCTATCTATGTTCTATCTCAATGCAAACACAACAATTTTATTCAAAGTTACTCATGGCCTGAAAAAAATATTGTCATCATATAAATTAATTAAATATAACACAGTGTATTCAATGAAATAAATATGAGAGTTATTTTTTCCTTCCTCTTTGACTTGGTTAATTACTCCTTTTAATATTTATAGAGTGTCAAGTTCATATTCACAATTAGATGGTCATTTTAAAATGGAAAAATTGGAAGCATGGTTAGTTGCTCTTTTTAATGTTCAAGTTCAAAATCGCAATCAGATCGCCATTTTAAAATGAAAAAATTGGAATCATGGTAAAGTGGGAAAACAAAGGTGATGTGCATTTCTTTACTTGATATTAGAAAAATTAAACTAAATTTTCTATAGATGTAAAAAAGTTGATATTGATTGGTTACATCTTAACAAATAAAATACCCTAAATTGAAATGAATATATTAGCATATGATAGTTATAACCCTTTTCACTTACCTTTTTCTCAAAAAAAAATCTCTCTAATCATGTTTTCTTGATAATTATGTGAATTTAACATGTCTTAATTTTTTTTTAAAATTAATTGTAATGGATTTCTTATTTGTTTATATAATCAAGGACATGGTAGAACACCCTTATACTAGAAAATTGGAATGAAAGATAACACTTTGTGTGGCTAAAATCTTGGCATTCATTCATATCCACTACAAATCACCCAAGATTGACCATGGGGACATCAAGTCTTCCAATATTTTGTTAGGCAGAAATGGAAAATTCTTGATCTCATACATTACCCTTGTATTACTTGTAATTCCATGAATCATCTCTTCATGAATGGTAGGATGTATAGATATTGAGCATGTTGCCACCAAAAAGATATCCCATCAAGCAAACACATACAATTTCAAAATCTTATTGCTTGAATGCTAAATAGTAAGACCACTATTCAATCTCATTTTAAAGAGAATTACCATTAAACCACAAATATTTCCGAGTGGGTGCAATGCATTGTCCTAGAAAATGGACAACAAAAGTATTTTTTATTCAATGGATGAGATTCAAAAATATTGAAGAGGATTTAGTGAACATTCATATGGTTTCTTTTCCATGTACCTCTTAATCTCCTCAACAACACACCCAAAAATGTTGTGTCAATATTCAAGTTATCTTAAGGTTTTTTTTTCCTTGCACCTCTTTATCTCCTTAACAAAATGTGGGGAGATTATTCATAACATTATAGAAGATCAGTAGTCCCTCAATGTAGAATTCTCTATTTCAATATTCTTCCATGTGGCATGAACTAGGTCATTTTATACAAAACTCTCCTTTTATATAAGAGAACTCAAGGAACTTGTGAGTTTTGGTGTTTGTTCTCATAAGAATGCAATTTTCTTGAATTGTATTATAGGGATTTTTCTTAGCAATATTCGCTTGGTCAGGCATTTCACTATCCATAATATAAGAATATATTATTGTGTCCCCAAATATTGATGAGATGCAACCGAAAAAAAATGAAAATAACATAAACAATATGGACATCTACACACCAAAATATTGGATATAACCTACTAATTTGAATAAATGGAGGAAGACATATGCATGAATAACAACTTGACATTGAATTTTATATTGATAAAGATAGTCAAATATATAAGTTAGGGGAACAAGTTCTAATAATAATAATAATATGCATAAATTATTATGAACTAACGCCTTGAAAAATAAAAGTGAATGAATAACAATCCACTTCAAGGGGGAAACCTCCTTTTACAATGAATGCAATACACGAGAAAATATGATGCATATACAAATGAATCTCCTTAAGGTGACATGATCTAACCTACCAGTAGGCCGACCTAATCATAATTAATAAACTAGTAATTAATGCTTATTGGGGCCTTAACATAGAATCCATAGGGCTTTAACGTACCCCCCTCTTTAAAAATTATTTTTTCTATAAGCTTGTAGTTGAGGATGCTTCTTCTTTAACTACTCATTTTTTCCATGTAACTTCTTCTAGAGGCATAGTTTTCCACTTGATTAGATACTCCATAATGGTTCTATTTCAAAGAGACAGAGAACATTGATGTATGATTTTTCACGATTCAAGAATCAACTTTCCTTCTTCATCTAAAGTTGGAAGTTTTGTTTGCACCACAATATTTTGCCCCAAAACCTTTTTTAGGCAAGATACATGGAAAACCTTATAAGTGTGAGAAGAAGGAAAATATAACTCATATGTCACTTGTCCAATTTTGTAAATAAACTTCTAGGGTCCATAAAATTTTGGAGCCAATTTTTATTCTACTTTTGATTGAGTATAGATTTCTTATAGGGTCATAGTCTTAAAAATACCAAATTACCCTTCTCAAATTGTCTTCCACTTCAACGTTGATCTACTTACTACTTCATCCTTCTTTGCTTTGTACCATTTGAAGGTTTTCCTTAGTAATTGTCAAAGTCTCTTTAGTTATCTTCATATGTGTAAAAAATATGAGATAATATATCCATAAAGAGCCTCAAATGGGGACATTTTACTAGATGTAGGATAGGTGGTATTATACCACCATTTTTCCAAAGAAATCCACTTCATCCATTGAGATTGTTTTTCTAAAGAGTAACATCAGAGATAACTTTCTAAACATTTTTTAATTATCTTTGTTTACCAGCTATTTATGGGTGATATGGCGAACTCGTAACTAGCGTTATTGCACTT
Source organism: Pinus tabuliformis (assembly GCA_031772625.1). Lineage (NCBI taxonomy): Eukaryota > Viridiplantae > Streptophyta > Pinopsida > Pinales > Pinaceae > Pinus > Pinus tabuliformis. The sequence goes on along the minus strand of CM062819.1, from coordinate 1,990,428,506 downwards.
GCCTTCCATAATTCTTTGAATTTTGGATCTATGTCACTTGCTATTACATTAGGAAAACTGCCAAGTCTATGAAATTCCTTCAAGAATGCTTTTGCCACTTTGTTTGTTGTATATGTACTTTGAATTCCAAAAAAATGGCATCCTTACCTTCCAATTTTGGTGACCCAATAATGAAATCCATTACTATATCCTCCCATCTTTGATTATGTATGTATAATGGTTGAAGTAACCCTAGATATTTCATTATCTCTCCTTTATTTCTTTGGCAAACTTGATATTCTCTTACAAATTTTTGAATATATTTCTTCATTCCTTGCCCCCCAAAAACCTTTTTGATCCTTTGATATGTTTTAAGGAACCTTGAATATCCTATCATTGGAGAAACATGGGACTCCCTCAATATTTTTTGCTTCAACTTTGATTTAGGGCATAAGAATATTCTACCCTTGTACCAATGTACATCTCTCTTCCACTCCTAATGTCCCTTAGAGTTCATTCCTTTTTTATACAGTGTATGTTCTGCCTAGTACCATTGTCATTTTCCCAATCATAGTGAGTTTCTTCTTGTCGTACATGAATAAAATATATAATAACATACAAACTTGAGGCTTCTTCTATCCTAGAAAGTGCATCTATTACTACATTGTCCTACCCCTTTATTTTTGTAGATTATTTCAAAATCAAACTTTTGCATTTTTGCTAACCATTTTTGTTGTTCTTTTGATGAAAATTTTTGCTTCAAAAATTAATTTAGGTTATCATGGTCTACATTGAATTTAAAGTGCCTCCTAATGAGATAATGTCACCATTTTTTAATTTCATGCAAAATTGTTTCTATTTCTTTTTCATATACAAATTTCACCAAATATTTTCCCCTTGAAATGCTTACTTTAAAAATCCAATGGTCTTTGAGCTTATGTGAATATTGCTTTAATTCCTTTCCCTAACACATCACATTCGACTATGATTGTTTTACCAAAATTAGATGTTTCTAATACTAATGTAGAAGATAAAACATCCTTAAAGAGATATAATTCCAAAGAAGCCTCATCATTCCAGAGAATGAATTTTTCTTCAAGAGATGTGTGTGGATTTGCTATGCATACATAATTAGTAAAAAAAAATTAATAATATCTTGTAAGACCGAAAAAAATTCTAGAAGACTCTTGATTTTCATAGGAATAGACCATTTTAAAATTGCTTGCATCTTTTGATGGTTCACCTTAATTCTTTCCTTTGAAAAAATGTGACCCAAACACTCATTGTTTCCCAAAAGCACATTTGGATCTTTTTACATATGATTGATTGCTTTCAAGAATTTTTAGAATTGTAGCCGTTTGTTTAATGTGGTCTTCCTATGATTTCTATAAATAAGTATATCATCAAAGGAAATCAACAATTTTTTTTTGAAATGTTATCAAAAAATTTTGCTAATAAAACTTTGAAAAATAAAAAATCTTTAACATAAACCCTAACCTTAAATTTATATTATATCTACGAATTTATTATAAAAATGGTCTTTATACAGATGACCTTAGTCTATATATATATATATATATATATATATATATATATATATTTGGTTAAAAATCTATGTTTTTATTCAATAGGATTTGGTATTTTGATTGAAAATACATATTTATAAATAAGAAATTTTCAATTTTTCAAAATCAATTATATATATACATATATATGAAATTTATATTAATGCAATAGAGTTACTAGTTATTAGCAAGTTATTCTTTTTATTTCTATGTATAAGTATACTTTTGTATCGTTTGTCCATACTCGATATAACACAAATAACACAAATGTTAAGCCAATTATGAATAAAAGTGATGATGTGTATTTGTTTGTTCAATCATTTTTTAAGAAATAGTTAAAAATGATTAGCATTGAAAATTGACACTAGAGTAAAAATATAATAGAAAAGTGAGATATGTAATAATGTTATATTGAAAATGGTCGTGAGTTATGTGTGATCTTTTTTGAAAATTTAGGATTTTGTTTTATAAATTTTGATTTTGGATGTATTATATACATTTGAAAGTATCAATGGTTTCAGTGTACTTTTTTTAAATGTATATCATGATTAATAATTGTAAAATAATAGAACTTAATATAATTTATATGGTATCTTTCAAGTGCAAGTGTTTAGATGGTTATAATCACCAAAAATAAAATATAGATGGTTTATAAAATATTGCACACATCAAAATATTGATGTGAATATATTGTAATATTGGTTTTAGGTTGTAAATTCATGGGCCAATGTGATAAACAATTATTAGGAAGGAAGGAGTGGTTTGCAATGTATATATGCACCAAATTCTTTGTTATTTTGGATTGATGTAATCAACTCTCATCTTTGAGTCGGTGAAAGTTTTCAAATTGACGTGACAACAAACTGCGAGACATGAGTGCTCAATGAAGTACCATGCCCACCAAATTCATCAACAATTGTGAGACACAATTAGGTATGAAGTACTATACACACTAAAATCTTTGCCCATATGGAAATTGATTTTTGGATGGAGATCATCAAGTTGATGCAATCAACAATTGTAAAAAATGAAGTAGATTTGGATTAAAAGTCCTCATATTAAAGTGATGAATAATAACAAAACACAAATATTTAATAAAATATTACACACACCAAAAATTTTGTCATTCATATAACTAAAATTAATTATAAATTATTGAATTAATATAATATTTTTCAATCTAAAATTAACTTAACTAAAAAATATATATGTATATTTTATGAATATTTTTATTTTTTTCCATATTTTTTAAATATAATAAATTTAAAATAATAAAATTAGCTCTCACTTATATTTTATTTAAAACCAATTTAATTTCATCACATTATTTAAAAAAACAAAACCATATATCCTTATAAATCAACCTTTTCTTTAATTGAATGCCAAGATGTCAAAAAGAAGTTATATCTTAGATCTCAACTTTAAATCACTAGATACTTTGATAAAGACCCCTCTGTTATTTTGGAAAAGGATCAGTATCCAAAAGCTATTATATTATATAAAGTCAAATTCCTAAAGAAATATTCACTCTTGAAATAAAATAAAAAGCATAGTGAATGTTGGAAGGGGAGTGGAAATCTAATATATTTCAAATAGTGGCACATATTTATTAATATAAACAAAATGATTGAGGTTTATTCGATCACTTTCCACTTAGGAAAGCAAAAGTAAAACCACGGGGTTGATAGGAAAGGGAAAAAACAATGTACAAGTTTTTTGAAAGCACCCTAAAGTTAAAAAAGGCAAATGGAAAAGTGGAATGGGAGGTAAAGGTGTAGAAATATTCCAAACAAAATGATTGGTGTTTATTGCTCAATTGTCACTTACGAAGAAAAAGTAAAAAGAATATATTAGCTTTTCGAGAGCACCATAAATTATGGAATCAAAATATCATTTCAATCTAACGAATTTAAATTCAAATAAAATACTATTTAATTAATATTATTATTAATAATAATTTGTAATAGAATTGTATGAGCAAGTCCTAACCAAAAGGGACACACCAAACAAAGTTGGGACACACAAAACAAAGTCAATAAAGTACTTGCCATAAGCAATTGGAAAAATTATCCAACAATGTTTATGAGAAAAAACTAATGATAACGGTATATGGTTTAAAAACTTAATTTGAAAAACTATTTTAACAATGTCTATCTCAAAAAGTTAATAGTTAAGGTATATGGTATAAAATTGTAAAGGGATATTTTTTTAATTATTAAATTAGTTTTTTTGAGTTTAGGTTTTTGTGATGTGAGTAATTTTATTAGAATATTTTTGAATCAGTGAGTGTGGTTTATTATTATAATATTAATGAGAATTTAATCAAATTTTAATGGATAAATAAATGAAAAATATTAGATGAAAAATTTTAAAAATTCAAAAATCTTATTAATATTAAGACAAATAAATATTCAATTTAAAAGTAAAAAAAAAAAAAACTAGAAATAAGAAAAATAGTAAATAAAAACTTAAGAAAATATATCAATATCTTAATATAAATAACTAAAATGTAATCCAATCAAATACATTAAAATGTATATAATTAATACAAATATATTAATATACAAATTAGTATAAATAATTAAATAATAAAAAAATTATGCTGGTATGAAAGAATAAATAAAATTATTAATATATTGATATATTAATAATAAACTAAAATATTAATAATAAGTTATTAAATTATTAATAATCGTGCATTAATATATATATATATATATATATATATATATATATATATATATATATATATATATATATTTCTTTGTTGACTTAACTCACAAGGCATTTGAACTTTGAATCTCTTGCTTTACATAATACTTCATAACACTGTAATTGTCAATTAAGTTGTCCCACGGGTTAATAATAATATTATTATTATTATTATTATTATTATTATTATTATTACTGCATACTTAACCTTTGGCTTGAGAAACCACAATCCAGGGGCATCTAAGCCATCAAAATCACTTGGGGATCGCACCTGGTTTTGTAGAAATTTTGAATAATATGACACATATTCACAGAGATTATCCCGATTATACACTATTGCGGAATACATGCATAATACATAACCTCCTCTACGTTGATCATCAATTTACAGAAGCAGAAACAATAACATGCGCACATAGAAGCATCAATCACACATATCAACACAGTATTTTCCAGGGGAAAGAATCTCGCTAAAAACCCCAACTATCTGTATATTATATTGATTGAGAACATGTAACAAACATAGTACAATACTCCTCTCAAGTATCCAGCACTATCTCCACCTGTTACACACAAAACTAGCTCAGATTTGATCTCCAAATCTCCCCCGCTGCTTTGCCTGCCTCCACTGCATAATCCTGCAAGAGAATGAATGAGAATGGCTGATCCAAACTCCTATTGACCTTGTGAAAGTCACCCACACTGTAAATCATGTGAGCACAAGATATATTTCACTTGGTATTGGCCCACACTGCGCAGAGATCATTGGCATAACTCAATCCCATGCATGTGCACAATCTCATGCACAACTGATAGCAATCTCAACCTCTAACACCTGTCTCCACTGAACTGTACATGCACTGAGTTAACTGATGTATTCTTCAGTTTTATTATGAGTTAAGAATTAGTGAATTAATTAATAACTAATTCACACAACTCATCACTTAGTCTATTGATCAGTTAGACTAAATACAACTAGTTCAACTAAGTCAAACTGAACACAACTCCATTAACTGCTCATCCAACTCCACAAAACTCACATGCATGAGTTCTAACTGATGTCCTGCATGCAATAACTCAACTGACTCATAAAGAAAGCATATTTCCTTCTGACAGTTGCATGTGCCACATCTGTAGCTCAAACTGAAGTGCTCCAAGAGAATAAGATAAAGTTTATAGTCTAAATATTATTATGAGACAATAATATTTGACTTTTCTATTTTTGACTAGCAGTCTAAAAATAGACTCTGATCACTCCTGCTGTGATCACTCCTACTGTGATCACTCCTGCTGTGATCACTCCTGCTGTGATCACTCCTGCTGTGATCCAAAAATAGACTTTGCGCCATAATTTTCCTGCGGGCCCACTTAGTGAAGGCGACTCCTTTCCACTAAGCTCCATCATCTTGTTGCATTCTCAAGAAGCATTTCTTGTTGCACACTTTTCAACAGGTTTGGGCCACACCATCCCTTAACATGGCTAGATTTTTTCTTATAGAGTTTCGAACCGGTGACCTTCATATCACAAGGTGCCTTAACAATACACCCTATCACCATCTATTCTATGCCACATAGGAAATATAAATAAATTTAAGAAATATAATAATATTTATATTCAAAATTATAAGATTGTAAACTAATAGCATAAGAAAAAGAAACAAAAAAATGCAAGGTGATGACCAAAAGAATAAATTTAATATCATTTGGGGGATAAGGAGAGGATTACTGTAAAAAAAAAAAGTTAAAAGGAGAAATACAAGAGAGGAGACTTAAGGATCAACTGAAATTACAGAGAGATTAGAGAAAAATCAGAAAATAAATGATCAATCTTGAAAAAATGAAGAAAACCAAGAAGTGGAAAAGGAAAAGAGAGGGCCTTAGGATGAAGCAAATTCTGAATTAAGGGTAGGAATCCAATTCGTATTGATTTTCTAGTTGTAATCTCTATTTAGATAGCCCGAGTGCTTTTCAATCTCACTGCCTTCTCTAAATTTCCTATGATGATAATGTTTAGTTTTGGCAAGGACCCTGTAGTATTCAATGCAAATATGGTATTTAGTTTTCTCAATGTGGTCAGTAATAGTTGAAGAATGAGACCAATGTCTGCCACATATTCTTAAATCCTCAACTTAATGGACCTGCCTATCTCACCAACATAGGGAACCCAACACAAACATGGTATTAAGTAAACACCTTTCATGTTTTAAGGGTTAATGGGATCTTTCACTGACCTCAAGATATTATGAATGGTACTCAAGGGTTTGAAGGTAGTAGAAACCCGATTCTTCCTTAAAATGTGAGTAATACTATATGCGTTTCCCTAGATAAAGGGTAGTTGAACACTAGAGACATGATCACTAACGTCGCTCTTTGATCTAAGACCCTTGCTAGATTTTTGGAAGGATTTGATGCCTTGGTATTTATTATAACCATTTTCATAAAAAATCAAGGAGGTGGGCGTTTTCCTCATTAAGATGGTTCTAATTAGAAATACTTAACGCCCTGGTGGCTAAGGTGTTTAACATGCCAAATTTTTGGGTCGGATAATGATAAGACTCAATGTGAAGGTATTATTTTGTGTGAGTGTTTTTATGGAACACCTGTTGCGAAATAGAACCATCCACATTCTTAGATATCATGACATCGAGGAATGATAGGTTTCTATTAACCTCGACCTCCATAGTAAACTTGATAAAATTAGACTGATCATTTAGATGTTGCTTGAATACTTCTAATTTATCATGACCATGGGGCCAAATAATAAAAGAATCTCAATAAATATTTTCATAAGCTTATGACAGAATGGTGAAGAAGCCAAGGCTTTGGTTTCGAAGTCATCCATAAAAAGGTTTGCTACAATAGAGGAGAGAGGAGAGCCCATGGCAACCCCACATGTTTTCTCATAGAATTCACCCTAAAAACCGAATAAGGTGGAATTCAAGCATAACCCACCTAACTTAGTCGTTTGAGAATAAATTAAGCGGTTAATATTATCAATGAATTCATTAATGGAGATCTTCATGAACTTAGAAACAATATCAAATCTTACTACAATGTCAGAGGGATTGAGTTTGATATCTTAATCTCATTCAAAAATGAATAAGAATCCTTAACGTAAGATTTGTTGAGGCCCACCAGGGGGTAAGCTTTTGTGCTGACTGCTTGGAAAGAAGATAAGTGGGCCCACCTATAGTATTCATGATAGGTCTCAAAGTGTAACACACCCCCTCCTAATCCCACCCCAAACATATGTTAGAAGGAGGTAGTCACTATGTTGACCCAAGATCCAAGGTAGTGCTATCGAAATGGGGTCTAAAAATTTTGATCTTTTTTGACTTCCTCAAAACTTTAAATGGATGACATCGTTGTGTTTGCCTCATTGAGATGGTTCCAATGATATAAATTTTATCTTGACCTGATCTCTAGATCGAAAGATATGACTAATTAAAGTTTAGAAAGTTAGTAGTGCCATGTCATCAACCTACCATGTGGTATCCACATGGTCCCATGTGGCGCCCATGTGGTTTTTTCCATCCAACTTCCTCACTGCCACTTGGCATTCATGTATTATTTGTCGACCCATTCATGTTGACCACTTATAACCCGTCATGGGTTATTACCAGTATATATATATATATATATATATATATATCCCTTTTCCATTCGCCATCCGATAGTCCTCATTAAATGACATGATTGATGATGTTTGATCAATAACATAACCCATTCTTGGGAGAGACCCACTCGAAGGAAACCCCTCAGAAGAAAATCTGAGAGAATAAGTTATGAAATCACCGATATTGATATTTGTGCACATCACCCGAAGATATCCATCTCAAAAAACCATCTTGGTGAAAATTCCTTCTTGATGAAAACTCCACATTGGAGAAAACTCCTTCTCGGTGAAAACTCCCTCTCAACATTAAATCCATCTTGGAAAAACTGCATCTCGAAGAGAACTCTATCTCAACAAAACTCCATCTCAACGACAACTCTTTCTCGGTGAAACTCCATCTTGGTGAAACTCCATCTTGATGAAAACTTCTTTTTGGAGAAATATGTTCTCGATCCCACTTCTGCCACGTCATCTTGGAGGAAACTCACCTCAACGAGAGCATATCTCAAAGAAAACTCTGAAGAAACTATGAGAGACTAAATTCTTAATCGCTAAGATTTTTATTTTTGTCTGCAATGACAGAAAATGCTTCAATTAGGTAACAATATTACTTTCTTTCTTGGTGTTTGACGAGTTAGGGTGCGGTGACATAGTCTAAGAATGATAGATGATAGGAACCCATTTCCTGCCTCGAAACAAATTCTTAGAGGTTTTTCTTAGCGAAAATGATCTCAGAGGTTTCCAAAGGAGGCGTGAGAGACTTGGTTCCAAAACACCGAGGTCCATGATTCTAAGGCCTTGATCATGAGGGAAGGGTGTATGGTCTGGAGGTTGAAAACATCAAGAGCTAATCCATAGTGGGGTGGCGCTTGATATATGTTATACGTCATGCTTACAAAGACTTAATCTACACCTTGACTACGGTGGTTTTGCGAACATTTGAGCATGCTCTAGGATTCAACCCATCTCCCTTAAGGTCATCATATGGCCTACTTTGGAACTATCTCTTCTAATATTTCAACAAGAGTTATCCCTCCAAATATTTCATCAAGGATCTTCCTGAAGCATTCACCCTTCATATATATATATATATATATATATATATATATATATATATATATATACCTTATGCTATCCTTCGTGATCTTAACAATGACAAACATTGTCAACATAATAAATAAGACATGGACTTGTTCATTTCATTTTAATGAGGCCATTAAGAAATTATTGACCCATAGAAACTCATAGGTATGTCATCCTCTTAGGTTAATAGTAATCAGATAAAAAAATCTCTTAACAACCAACAAAACACTATGCAATGCCCCGAATTCCCACAAGAAAAATCATCATTTCATAGGTAGACATGATATCTCATTCCTAATTTAAGTCATAGACATAAGCACACATCTAAGCGTTAGCATCATTGTAGGCATATAGCCAACACATTAAACACATTTTAGACATTTAAATACAAGAGCTAGAGCAATACTTATCTTATAAAATGCAGAAGTGTTGCAATAGAGAATGGGACTTCAACTCTCCACCCAACCATAGACAATTATAGCCAAGTTTTACTTGCAACTTTCACCCCTGATCCTGTTGTCACCTAACCATAGGGATTGGATGAAAAATTGTAAATAGTGTAAATAATTAATAAGAGAAAATGAAGAGTCATCGAGGGATGAAACTCAAGAGTCACTCCCTCATGTATATAACTATGAACCACCCAAATGAATAAAGAGATTCTCATTTGAGGAGTTACCTAATGACCTGACATGGTATTAGAGCCAACACTAGTTTTAGCATTCCTGCAGTTGTAACTCCTTTTCTTCCTATTCTGCCTATGTTCTACCCATATTGCAGAACTGACACCTCTGAGTGTAATGTGGTGTGGTAAGTGCATATTTTGTGATATTACATTACGACAAAGGTTGGATTGTACGCAAAGGTTAACAACCACAAGCTCTAACCAACTGAGCTATTCCAGTATTTGATATTGACACCTCCGATTCGGAAAGTAGCACTCCAAAATCCATTAAAACTCCACTGAGTCCAAAACTTGCAGAAGCAGAATCGAAGGCCGAGTCGAGAACACCGCTGCGGGACATGAATCGATTGCTATGGTGCCATTGTGACTTTGAGCAGCACAGTTTTCAACGTTGTTGACTCTCTGTTTCTATGTAAAGGAATCGATTTCTCCCTCATGTTGTTTGGTATTACTCTAGTATCATTCATAACACCTCCCTCATGCTGTTTAATACACTGCTTTGTATTGTTATGAAAGTATACGCTCTTACCACTTTCCGCTGGCCATACCACTCTCCCCACTGCATTTGGAATCATAATATGTTGTTATCTCTATGTATAATACACCATATTAGCCTCCTCCCATAGTGCATGTGAATCTCCCACACCGTCGCTCCCACTGCTGCCACCACCTCCCACACTCGCAGCGTTAAGTCTCGGTCTGCGCACTATTTTGTGAGCGCTACCTTGAGTTCCCGTCATACTCCTTGACCCATTTTCCATACTCCTGTCATTGCTTTGTTGATATTCCAAGCTGTTATAAAACTTCACAGCACTCCCTTCACTCCCTCTTAAATCGCAACGCCAGTCCCACCATACAAATGCGTTGCCCCTCCATACAAATGCGCTGCCCCTAATCCATTGTATAGTAAATACCTCCCTTCCACTGTTCGGTCAATACGTTGACCCTCCTCCATATACCCCCTCCCCCATATACTCCATCTCCCAAATATACCCTCCCCCACTAATACCTATGCTCTATACATATCATATTGTAATTTTTTTACCACCAGAAGTACAAATTTTATACATTGGTAGCAGAAGTATTTTTACAGTACACAGATTTTTAAAATGCATTCATTGATATCTATTGTGGGAGTGGTTCTCACCGGTAAGGATAACTATCCAGAACGGTCACGGAAAATCAAACACACTCTCATTTTTAATGAGTTGTGGAAAGAAGTGTGTGTTGGAGACGGAGACAAAGAACTAGAACAACCTACCTCAGATTGATGTGCCTCATCATTGGGTAATTATATGGGTCTTAATTCACCTCCTAGCTAGTCAAATCAACTCTTCTCATAATTTATTACATGTTTTGATTATATTTTGTTTAATGAGATGAGTTAAAGTGAGATATTATGCCTAGTGGACTAATATGCATTGAATGCAGGTTTGGAAGAGAAAATCAAGGAATTTTGGCAAGACTAAGGTTTGAAACTCGAATGGGACAAGGAAGAGAGATTGTAGGAGGTAAATCCTCCTCATTTACTCCTCCCCCATTCAAATATTCCTCCATTAATCACACCAGATTGGAGTGCAATAAGCCAAGTCATGAAGATCAAAAGGAAACCGAGCAAGTGATAGACAAAGAGTTAGTTCATCTCGAGTTTGGGAGACAAGCCTCCCTAGATTTAAGGAATTCGTTGGGGACTTCAGTTGTATAAGTAGAGAGGCCTAGAGCCTCATTAGGATTTGAATTTTGGTTTTAAAAACACTAGTTATTTTCAAGCTCTAGACTTGTGGAAGACATTGAAGTAATTTTCTGTTTTGATAATGAAATGTTAGCCTCACTCTCTTAAAAATCAATAATAAATCCAATTATTAAATTAAATAAATAAAATCATGAGAATTCCTCAAACTAAGGAGTCTAGTTTGGATGAGAGATTCTCTCCAACTAGCTCTCCTAAATTAGTGTGTAAGTTGAGAAATTGTCTCAACCAAGTGAGTCTAAGATAGACGCATTATCTTAAGACCACTTACTCATGTATTTAAATATATTATTAAATTATTTGAATAATGTGAATTACATGAGCATGAGAGACCACATGATGGCTCTCTGCCTTTTCCGCTAGTTTAATTTTTATGTGTTAATTTGTTGTGCATATGGTTATATGGATTTGTGATTATTCTTCATGTGGTATCAGAGCTCTATGGCCTGGCCCCTCATGGGAGTGCTGAAGGAAATAGAGAATATGTGTGTTTGTTGAGAAGTTTTTCATTTGCTAGAGAGTGTGTTAGTTTGTCCATCAAATGCATGGTGAGAAAGAGACAACTGCATAAAGAGGAGGCGACCTGTTGTATCCCTGTTTTTGAATAGTCGCCAATGTGAAAGAGAGAATTGACATATAAAGCCGAGCACCCATTACAAGATGGATCCACCCACGTGGAGGTGTGCATGTTCTCGAGTTTGGTATTAATCGATTTGGTGTTGTCCCGCATGAATTTAATACTTCTCAGTGCTACACTAATCATGAAATTGATGTTGTTGTTGAAAGCGGATATCTCTGTTTCAATAGGAAGGATCTGCACACTCTGAAGCTGTGTTGGGGTCTCACTTTTTCTATTCTCTACACGAGTTCTTTGATTACAGCTTCGGGTCTCTTTCTCCCCTACAAGAAGAGGATTCCTCTTCTTAACCTTTTGAAGGATTTCTATGAGTCTTCTAATCTCGTTTGCTGGCTTTAGCAACAACCCCTGCACTTTGCAATCGAGGGTTCAAGTAGGGATTTCTATGATAAGTTGGGCGAGAGCTCGCATCATCCCGCTTTAAGCTTCTATTGTTGCAATCAAAATGCTGCTGACTTCTTCCTTTTAATTTCAAAAGAAGCTACCTAATCTGAACTGATGATGATGGTGATGTTGTGTGTTTCACAATGCACTTGACCTCTTCACTGTGTAATGGACGAGATGGGTTTCCCGAACGTGATCCACCGGTTGAAAGATTATAGTTGCTCCTCTGCAGAGATCGACACATGAGTATGTAAAATGCCAGAGTGAACTGTCATCTACAACCGCATGGTTAATTTTGAAGCTTATGATGATTCCATGGTTGAAGCTTTAGATGATTCCATCTCCCAGCTTAATCCCTGAACCTTAGCAATATCGAAACTAGAGCCCACCACTGGCTGTCTATTTGGGTACCCTAATGATCCCTTTTCTTTCCTTGAATCAAATTTGTTACATTTGGACTGGTTGATGTCGACCGAATTAGCACGCACTGAACCACCGCCGGAGGCGACGCTGGCGCAGGTGTGCGGAGCTGTCGTGCTCAATCCATCCCTCCGTCTCGTGTGACCAATTTAAAAGCCAACTTGAGTTTGTGATGAAGGTTGAATCTGTCATGCCGCGAGTCTTAGCTAGGTTTCCATGGAAGGAAGCGGCAGTACCATTAACAAAACTGCCATCAAAATCAGGGTGTTTGGAGTCTGACGATCCTTTCAGATCATGGCTTTTCTGTTGACTATTTTGATCTTCTTTCTCAAGTCCTTTACTAACCCAAAATGAACAGATCTGAGAGGATCATTCCAAAGATCCGGTGGCTGCTTTGCAGCAGTGCCTGGCACTGCCACACACTCATCTGTTTGATTTTCTATAGCAAGTTCAACATCTTCAGGATTCGTGTCATATACTGATAAAAATAATTTGTGCTCTTCAAAATCAGGGCTGGACAAGATTCCTCATGAGTAACAACACAGTTTCAAGATCAATTGGATCCATTTCTTTAAGCTTCTTCAAGTGATCAGTTGTGCTCGGGTCAAAGACACTGCCAATGAACTTATAAACTTGTGAAAAATCTGGTTTGACTTTCTCAGGGATTTCAGAACAGGGTGGCCAGGTAGGAGGAGAACTCTCAATGCTACCACTACTGCAATTATTCCCTGTTTCAATGCTTGGAGGCACACCATCATCTTTGTCCACAAACGAAACATCTATTGATGGTATGGTATGATGAACCCATGAAGAAACAGTTGGGCATGACGAGCCAAATCTGGTGAGCATGGTGATTTCCACACTTTCCAGAGGAAAGGAATTGAATGTTAGGGAAAACACCTTGAAGATTTGGACAAAGACCACCACGAAAGCTCGCGCAGGGGACACGTTGTTACCTCTAAAGATTTGAGATTGTTCATCTTAAGAGCTTGAGGTAAAACAAATATTAAAGTTAACTTTGACGCTAGAGCTTGGCATTATCATTGTTTTAGAGTCAGTTTTTGAAGACAATTTGACGCCAAGGAGTTCTCAGTCTGTGCTTGAGACGCCTCACTGAAGACATTGTCATGATGATGTATCTTGAAGGTTAATAAAAACATATCTTTTTGTGGTGATTGTGTCCTAGATCCACCCGAAATTGAATAAGGGGATCATAGGTACACTCTGTGTCGTGAATGTGCTTGCATGATTTGAGTCGAATTTGTAAAACACTCTCTTTATTATGCTTAAACAAAACAACTACATGCACATAAGAAAGTTTACATATACAAGTCATCGATCAAGCTCCTGAAATCAAAGCTCCCATAATCAATTAAGTTCATAAGCACAAAGCGTCACATCATCAAATTGATTAAAGTGATATTCTGCAACAACATTTCACAACAGCTAATTCAAGCCATTAAGTTAAGGATGCTACAAATCAAGCACTTCAAGTCTAACGACATCAACAACACTTTTGTTTCACTTGCAAATAAACATGTTTTAAACTGAATTGTCCAGGTGAATTTTCGGTTGTAACCGACACCCTCATTTGATTTGTTACAGTGCATAAATTAAGTCAAGTCAGTTGTCACTTGAACATTTATCATTTCAGTGCATTTTCGACAGTCGAATTTCAAGCAAGTACAATCAAGCAAGGAAGCGTGAGTATTTCATTCAAGTACGCATAAAACAATCAAGCAAGTTCAAGCACATAAGCAAGCAAGAAATCATATTCAAACCAGCGTGGACTGTAATCTTCAAGTAAGCATCAAAACAAGCATGTGTCTACAGCAAGCGCTGTAAGATCAAGTGAGTGTGTCAAGTAATCAAATCAAGTACAACAGTTCAACGCACAACAAGCGAGCTTGTGTAAAGTTCATTAAAGCATTCATAACGTTTCATTCAAGCAAAGCGATCATCATCAAGTGAGCGTACAATCAACAGTTCAAGCAAGTGTTTAAAAGCATCAGCAATCAACAACCAGTACAAGCGAGCGTGTCATTTCAGTGATCGACTCAAGTGAGCAATTTTTTCAAGCACGACTTCTACGACAAGCGAGCCTGACTTCAAAGTAAGCAAGGCAACATGGCGACACACATTCAATTGTCCCAAATTATTAACAATTTAATGTTATCATCAGTCGGTGACATGGTGCACATCAGCAAAACCACTCTTGCTGACATTCAAGTGCATATTCAACATGCACATGAAACGATTGAGTTCCTTCAACTGGAGTCGCAACTGCAGAGAAATGAGTTGCAAGAGAAGCGTGTTGCTTCCAAGTCTTTGACCAATCTAGAGACAACTGATCATTCGACTTCATTCATCCAACCAGCTTCAAGTGTTGAAGTTGTTCCAGTTCAACTTTCTTCCAAACCCATCATCAAGCCATGGGAATAAATTCAAGGTAATTGAAATCGACACGGCTTAGGATATGTCAAAGATAATGACAACTTACATATCCCTGATTATTCAAAGCCCATTCAGTTCGTCAGTGCCGGATTACTTGAACAAATCACCTCAGCAAGTTCTCAGCAACTTGCAGACCGACGTCAATGCACACAAACTGAAGTTGTAGACAAACAAAAATGCACACAAACTCAAGTTGTAGACAAACCGAAATGTTCTTATTGTCAAAGAACCGGTCATCTAGAAAATCAATGTTTTAATCTCCATCGTTGTAGCCATTGCAGCAAGTCAAATCATACATCAGAGAAATGCTGCAACCAACGACAGTCAGCCAGATTGAAGATAAATTATTCATGGATTGATCCCTGGGAATGGTCATCCACAGCCAGAAGATTGTCCAAGTTTTACAATTGGATTCACTCACACATATTGCAGCCAACAGTCAAATGAAGATGGTACTCTTGTGCAGTTGAATGGGGGAGTACACCAGTGAAATACTCCTCCACCTACATGGGGGGGAGTTCAGATATATTTTGGAGAAGATTGCCTCTCCTTTCAGCTAACAAAGGGGGTAAAATGTCAATGAAATTGACAAGTGGTTGTCAGACTGAAAGTCTCGACAACATCAGCGAAGCAACCAGTGGGCATCTTCATTAGCCAGTGGGCGATCATCATCAGCAAATACACCAGTGGGCGTTCATCAAATTGTGTTAGTGGACACCGGATGTTGTTTTCAAGCAAAGGATAGTTGGATCCTTTTGTGGCTTGGCACATGATGGAGTTTTCAAGCGACATTCAGAGATGAATTAGTCATGTAGCTGACTCATGGTATCTTCATATTGTAGTTTCTTCAACATCTAGCTTTGGCGGTTTTTTAGGCAAATGTTTTTTGAGGATCAACTTGAGGACTTGGAAGATGGTTCCTTGTTCGTTTTGGATTTATCATTGAGGGGGGGGGGTGTTAGTCTCACTCTATTAAAAATAAATAATAAATCCAATTATTAAATTAAATAAATAAAATCATGAGAATTCCTCAAACTAAGGAGTCTAGTTTGGATGAGAGATGCTCTCCAACTGGCTCTCCTAAATTAGTGTGTAAGTTGAGAAATTGTCTCAACCAAGTGAGTCTAAGATAGACACACTATCTTAAGACCAATTAATCATGTATTTAAATGTATTATTAAATTATTTGAATAACGTTATTTACATGAGCATGAGAGACCACATGATGGCTCTCTGCCTTTTCCGCGAGTTTAATTTTTGTGTGTTAATTTGCTGTGCATATGGTTATATGGCTTTGTGATTCTTCTTCATGAAAATGAGATTTTTCTTGATCCAGCACTGATTTAACTCAGAGGGTTGAAGCTCATGGGTTAGGGCCTAACCCTAGCAGCAAAGGCTCCTCTTCTTGTATGTGTATGCTTGGCTTCATTTCATAGGTTCATGGTTAAATTGTCTTTTGAAGTATTTCAGTGCAAGTAATGTGGATTTGATTAGTCATTTATTAGTTTGCTTCCATTTGTGCTTTAAATCAGTAGAAGGTTAGAAGGGATAAAAGGAGAAACACAAAGCTGTCTGTAGGTGTCTTGGCCTCACCTCTTCCCTCAGGGATCATGATTTGAGGAAAAGACCCTTATGCAGCCCCAAAAAGGCAGATTTCCATTTTATCATAAGATTTAGAGTTTACTGTACTTGAACCAGCATTTGATCAATTTTGCACGTGTAGTATTTAATTACCATCTCTTCCATCTTCATTCTTACAGTAGATCTCATTCAAGATTCCATTTTATTCAACAATTTTCCTCATGCATGAAGTAGACAACTAGTTCATTAAATTATGCTTTTTTAGCTTATTAGAATTCTTATTGTTTACATGACTTTTTGGAAATTATAAATGTTTTATGCAGAGAAGGTGCTTCAGAAGTATAAAGAGATCTCATAGCAAGCAACCACCTTCCAACTTCATCCATCCATAATCATTCCTTGCTTTCACCAAGACCTTCACCAATCTCATCACTTTACATAGAAATTCCTCCAAGCATGTTCAGAAAATCCAACCATCTCCTAACCTTGGTTTTGATTTCTGAGTGATCCTAGGAATTTTATCACCCCATTCCACCCATCCACCACCTTCCCTAAGCCTTCCATCACCTCTAGCAACCATCGTTTTGCTCTCGACTGTATCCTGTAGAAATATAGGGAATCCTGTAGGCTTCTGGTACATCCTGTAGGTTTTCTTGTAGTGGCCTGTTTCAAGGCCGAAATGAGGGAAAACCTCTAAGAAGCCACACCGGGTCACCCAAGGGTCTCCCAAACCTTCCAACCATCTCCTAAACCTCCCAACCATCCACCAGCATCACTAAGCCACCTGCCACATCACCAAAAGAGATTAGGGTTTACACTTGATTTTCCATAAAAAGAATAAAAAGAACAAAAAGAACAAAACAAATTTATTTCAGTCCTTTACATGCACAGTAGTGATGTTTGATGTCTTGAACTTCCATGCTTTAGATAGTAGCATTTCATATATGTTATCTTGGAATTCTTGTAAAGCATAGTTTCTTAGTAGTTAGTTAGAGAATGGTGTGTTTCTAGCATAGGATTTCGGTCATTTTCCTTATTGCAGTAGACAAGATTTCTCCTAGAGTAGATTTCTCTTTCTTTCATCAACAATCAAGATTCTTCTGAACCCATAGAGTTTGGCTTGAAAACCCTAGTGGTCTCTTGCCAGATGAATAGTGACGAAAGACAGAACCATCACTTTTACTTGTGTATACAACACTGTCACCTCCAATTTTGTACGAACCCCGGGTTGATAAAGTAAAGCTGGTAGCTCCAGGAGTTGCAGCATTCTTGCTGCAATATTGGTGCTCATCACTTTTTGGTGCCATTGCTGGAGAGGTGTTTGAGTAATATGTGATTAATACTTTCTTTCTTCTATTTCTTATTTCTAATATTCTGCTCTTAGTTTCATTTCTGCAAAAGTAATTTAGTTTGCTTCATTTTTCATTCTGCATTCTTTGCTTTGCTTTCCATTCTGCAAGTAGGATTTCACTCAAGAATTTTTTTTTTTCATTCAGTCAGTAGTTTTCATTCAGTCTGCAATTTCAATTATGCAAATACTTTCCAAGTTTGAAAAAGTAAAAAAAAACAAAAACATTTATTTTCATACCTCATAGGAATAAGGATAACTTAGGGAATTTTTTTCCAAATACCCCCACTGATTTAAACCACCAACCTTCCCTCTTCTTCGGTGGCTGTGAACTGGAGGAACCCTTAGGTGAGCAACCAGACATATTTGAAGAACCTACAGGGGAAGAAGAAGAAGGAGAACCCATTCCTACTGAACCTATGACTGAAAACATAAATGACAGAGGAAATAGAGAAAGAGTTGAGGGTGCCTTCCCCATCATGGAAACCAATGGGGATACTAAGATGAAAAATATAATCCCTTCTACCCTTCCTCATTTCCATGGCCTGACCACAGAAGACCCAGACACTTTCTTATTTGAGTTTTTTGTCATATGCCGAACCTATGACTATACAAATGATGAGAAGAAGTTGAAACTATTTCCATCCACTCTCAAGGATGCAACTTTGTGTTGGTTCATGGGTTTACCTGGAGATAACATCACAAATTGGGCTCAGATGCAGCAAGCCTTCAACAATAAGTATCAGGACTACTGTAGGTCTAAAGACACTAAAGAGGAAAATTTTAGGATGACTGTAAGAAATGATGAATCCCTAGAGGATTATGAAGAAATATTCCAACTTAGCTACAAAAGGGCCAGGTGCACACTTGACCCTGAGTCACTGAAGTTGGTCCTGCTTAGAGGAGTAAGGGAAGATCTTCTGGATACCCTACACTTGTTAGCAGGAGGGGATATCTACCAGTTACCCTATGAGGATATCAAGACTGTCTTTAGAAACCATTCTAGGGCAGCTAGGAAAAAGGGTAGGGGTAGTCAACCTATGGTCAGTCCATCCTCTTCCAATTCATCCATCAAGGGTGAAATTGGAAATATGCTGGAGGATTTCAAAAGTGAGATGTTGCAAACCCTTGCCCTACATATGGACACTATGCACATTAAGAGAAAGCAAGAGGAAGCAGAGAGAGACTTGGCCATTTTTTGTCCTAGATGCACCAGGAGGCACCCTAGGAATGAATGTCCATTGAATTCTATTCAAATTTTCTCAGCCTGTGAAGAAAACTACTCCACAGACAAGTGCCCCTCTTTACCTGGACTCAAAGTTGTATATCAAGGAGTTGAGGGGATCACTGAGCAGCTCTGTTACATAGACCAAAGGAGACCTCACGGGCCTAGGCCATACTAGTAGGGCATGCAAGGGTCATCGCATGCATATCACAACCCCAACCAGACCGCATTCATACCTTCTTGGGGTCCCCCTGCTCACCCTTCCTGGTCTACACCTCCTCCTTGTTCCTTTGCACCTTAGTATCATTCCCAGCCAGCCAACCAATCATTTCAACCATATGCTTTGCCACAACCTCAGTGGAATGCACCGCCCTAGGGGTGGAGGCCCCCATATAACAATGCTCCAGATTTATTGCCTTCACCACCTTCCCAACCACAAATTTTACACTCTGCTCCACCTAAACAACCCCAGATTCCTGCCCAGCCAAATCCAAACCCGAACAATAGACAGGCATAACAAATATATAGAGGAGAGACATCCTTGTTGAAGTTTCTAGGTCTAGCAGTTAGAAACCCTCCATGTACTTTCTGATTTATTCCTTCCTAATTGTTTTGATTAATCAACAAGTTATTTACGATGTAAATACTGAAAATAAACACAAGTACATGCTCAACACATTACAGATCATCAAATGAAGGAAACAGAAACAAGCACACAAATGACTAATGTCCCCGGAAAAACCCAATGTGGGAAAACCAGTGCAACAATCCAACTGTTTGATTTATTAAGCAGTTTCAAAATACAATCTGGGTGCCAAATTCGTCTCACCCAACAGAGAAAATTCTTGGCAGTAGTACCTCTCCTTCAGAGACAAAGGCTACGGCTGAAACCCTGGATAAACACTTCGACAGCTCCTCGGCTTCAATTTTCCCCCCGAAAAACCCCAACGTCAGCCTCTTCTGCCCTCTACGTCAGCTTTCCTGGGAGTTCCGGCAGTTCCGACTGTTCCCAACAGTTCCAGCTTTTGCCCTCTGCGTCAGCTTTCCCGCCAGTTCCGGCAGATCCCAGCAGTTCAGGTTGTTCCCAACAGTTTCGGCTTCTGCCCTTTGCGTCAGCTTTCCCGATAGTTCCGTTTGTTCACGGTAGTTCCGACTTCTGCCCTCTGTGTCATCTTTCTCGGCAGTTCCTACTTCTACCCTCTCTGTCAGCTTTCCTAGCTGCTGCGCTGATCCTCCCGGCACTATCTCTACCTCTCTACTTCTGTATTCATTTCCCCTTAGTTGCAACTCTAGATCAGTCTCTCAACTTTCTCAGCAAACCCAGCCCCAGAAAGTTGAAATCTTGATCTCTTGGTGTGTTATCCAAGTGACCCTCAAACCTCCTCTTATACTTTTCTTTTTGACAAATCAATGGCCGAGATTAAGTCCCTAATCAACGGCTAAGATTAGATTTGGCTTGATCCATGAATTTTGGACCATTCTACACAATTTTATATTAATTCACATTAATATTTTATTATCCCTAAGTTAGACTTAGGGACTCCATTAAAATATTAATTATTTTAATATCTCCCAAACTGTTTAGAATCTGCCCAAACCCTTTCTGGGTATTGGATATCTCATGTGCCTTCACTTCTCCACCAATTTTCATGGCTAGAGCACATCTGATGCTACCCAAAATAAACACTCCATCTTAGCAAGGACTGTGCTTTAGTAATACTCCTCACTGAGCATCACTCTGATCATCTGGCATTGGTCCCTGTGCTGATGCTAGGCCTGCTGCCCAACATCCTCTGCACTACTGCATCCTGTACTGCTACCCATGGCCGTGCAACTGCCATTGCTGCATCTGTACTGCAACTCGCTCTGCATCTGTGCTGTTGACCATGGCCCTGCCACTGCCACTGCTGCATCTGCACTGCAACCCCTCTCATCGTGCTGCATCGTGCTGCCCATAGTACTACCACTGCTAACTGTTGCACTGCAACTCAGTTACTGAGAAGTAAGTAACTGATTTCCCAAATATGACATCTTCGTTAGGCTAGAAACACTCCTGATGCTGAAGCTCCCTCTCTGAACTCTGTGTTGCTGCAACAACTTTGTGCATCTCGCACCATTGCACACCTCTCTGTGCCATCCTGCACTGGTGCAACACTCTTGTGCCTCTCGTACTGTTGCAACCTGCTAGCCTCGCGCTGTCCTAGGAATCCTGCACTGTAGCTCCCTCTGTCGCTCCATCTGCATCAGTCTCTATTGACATCCGCTAGTACTGCTACTCCTCTTCGGGGCTCCTGTAGCAAGGTCTAATCCAAGAAGCTGGGTACCTCAAGGATCCTGCCCCTCATCGCTTGTAGTTTGCCTAACTACAGTTCAATGTCTCCCCACTTCATCTAAAGTGGCACATGAGCACTCATGGCACAATCATCGTCTGTCTCCACTTCCTTCTTTTCCCTTGCTGGTGCTGCCTTGGTCTCGAAGGCCTCTCCCTTACTCTTCTTCCTTGGACACTAGGTTGCATAATGACCCAGCTCCTTGCAGTGGAAGCATTTGACCTTGGAGAGGTCCTTTTTCTTCCGTTTCTCCTGTTTTCCCTCAAATGCTAGGGCAACATCTTCCTCCTCCTCCTTCTTGATTCTGATCCCCTTGCCGCTACTTCCCACCTTGCTCAGCCTTTTGATATCTTCTTGGCAAAGAGTAGCCCACATTTCCTCCCAATCTAGAAGGGTCGCCCTCCCTAGTATGTTCTGGACAAACAGCTCCCAGTCTTATGAGACTGCATTTAGGGCTTTTCTCACCATCAATTCTGGATCCGGCGTTGCCCCTATGGAAGTTAGCTGATCCTAGATCTCCTTCAATCGACCGAAGAATAGATCGATTTGTTCTCCCTTCTTCATCTGGTATGATCGCAACTGATTTTCTAGTAGCACCTTCCTCTGCACGGAAGTATGCTGATACAACTTGGTCAGGGCCTCCCACATCTCCTGTGCCATGTTCTTCTCGGAAATATGTGGTACTATATGATCCTTAACCCCATTAAGTATGATACTCTTAGCCCTCGCCATTGCATCCTCGTACCTGTCGTTATCAGCTGGATCAACTAGGATAGTTATCGTCCTCAAGGCGAAGTGCTTGACACGATTCCTGTCTGGTACGGGTAAGATTCTGGCCTTCCAGACTACAAAGTTTGAGGCTCCGTCTATTCTGTCCTGGTCTCTTACTCCATGTAGTGCCATTCCACTACTCTTCTACTTCCCTCCTAGAAGTTCTCGATGTGACTCCCTCTGAGCCTCGATTTCCCTCCTGGAAATCCTTCTGCCGATGTCAAGATTCCCCCTACTCTGATCGTTTGTGAAACCACACCACCGATCCGGATTTCTCGGCTAGAAACCCTCGGTAGAAACTCCCTCCTCCTTAGCCTTGCCCTGTTAGGTACTGTTTTGACAATAGTACCCCACTAGCTCCACTCTGCAACTTATCCATAACCTCCTAAACCCCAGCAACCTGAAGGTGAGAGCTCCTAGGCTCTGCGTAGTCCTAGCACCGGCAAACTAGCTCCCTAAGTCAACTGTGTTAGCCCTCTTGGCCTTTGCGTGGCTTTGTGTGAACCTGTCTTTGCCTCCCTTAGCCTCTGTGCAACCTCTTCTTGGCTCGAACTTGATGACGCAGACATTGCGTCATCCCTTCCTTACTATTTTGCTGCTAGGAACAATTTTTGTCACTCGGGACAGCTGCTTTCTATTGCTGCTGCTCTGCTCAGTTGATGTCCTTAGTTCTCTTATGATCTGCAACCATGCTATGATACCATGTTGAAGTTTCTAAGTCTAACAGTTAGAAACCCTCCATGTACTTTCTGATTTATTCCTTCCTACTTGTTATGATTAATTAACAAGTTATTTACCATGTAAATACTAAAAATAAACACAAGTACATGCTCAACGCATTACAGATAATCAACTAAAGGAAATAGAAACAAGCACACAAATGACACCGTTATTTTTGGACTAATGTCCCCGGAAAAACCCAATGCGGGAAAACCGATGCAACTATCTGAGGGTTTGATTTATTAAGCAGTTTCAGAATACAATCTTGGTGCCAAATCCGGCCCACCCAACAGAGAAAAATCTCGGTAGTAGTACCTCTCCTAAGGAGATAGATGCTTCGGCTGAAACCCCAGATAAACACTCCAACAACTCCTCGGATCCAATCTGCCCCACGAAAACCCCCAGCTTCAGCCTCTAGGGACTGTGTCAACCTCTTCTACCCTCTGCGTCAACTTTCCTTGTAGTTCCGACAGTTCCGGTTGTTCCCAACAGTTCCGGCTTCTGCCCTCTGTGCCAGCTTTCCCGGTAGTTCCCTAGAGTTCCAGCTGTTCCCGATAGTTCCAGATTCTGACCTCTGTGTCAGCTTTCCTGGCAGTTCTGGCAATTCCCAGCAGTTTTGGTTGTTCCCGACAGTTCTAACTTCTACCCTTTGTGTCAGCTTTCCCGGTAATTTCAGCAATTCACGGCAGTTTCGGTTGTTCCCGGCTATTTCGGCTTCTGCCCTCTGCGTCAGCTTTCTCGGCTACTACGTTGATCCTCCCGGAACTATCTCTGCCTATCTACTTCTATATTCACTGCCCCTTAGCTACAACTCCAGATCACTCTTTCAACTTTCTCAGCAAACCCATCCCCAGGAAGTCGAAATCTTGATCTCTTGGTGTGCTCTCCAAGTGACGCTCAAGCCTCCTCTTATACTTTTCTTGTTGAAAAATCAACAGCCGAGATTAAGCCCCTAATCAACGACTAAGATTAGATCTGGCTTGATCCATGAATTTTGGACCATTCTAACATAGTTTTATATTAATTCACATTAATATTTTATTTTCTCTAAGTTAGACTTAGGGACTCCATTAAAATATTAATTATTTTAATATATCCCAAACTGTTTAGAATCTGCCCAAACCCTTTCTGGGTATTGGAGATCTCATGTGCCTTAGCCTCTCCACCAATTTTCATGGCTAGGACACTATTATGAAACCAACTCACAAAAAGATAGAAAAGATAGATGAACGCCTTAGAATTCAGCCTCTTCGAGGGGGCAACCTCCTTTACATTACACAAATGAACAATTGTTGGATGATACAAATGACAAATCCTCCTTTCTATATATAGGAGTCTAAGGGGTCACAATATAACCAAGCCGACCTAACAATAATAATATAAAGGCACAAAAATAACAATAGAGGGATTCTATGGGGCACAGTAATAACAATATGGGGACAATAGGGGCACAACAATATTAATAAGGGATACAACTACAATAGTAATGGGGGAATCACTAGTATTATAGGGACCTAACATGCCCTTATCCTTCAAAAAAGTGTTGTCCTCAACGCTTGAGTAGTTCTGGATGCTTCTGTATAAAATTCTCATCCTCCCATGTGGAATCTTCAGCAGATAAGTTCTTCCTCTTGATGAGATACTTTGAAATTGATCGATTTCGTAGCTGTCGAGTTCTTGTTTCTGTGACTGCTTCCGGTTCCAATATAATTTTTCCTTCCCCGTCAAGTTCTGGCAATATTGTTTGAACTAGGAGCTTGTCGCCTATAACCTTCTTTAAACATGAAACATGGAAACTGGATGCACTCGAGAAGCTGCAAGAAGCTCCAATTTGTATGCCATAGTACCAATCTTTTGCAACACCTTGTACGGACCATAATACTTTGGTGATAATTTATTATCCTTCTTAGCTTGTTTGAGGGACAATTGTTTATATGGTTGTAGCCATAGGAATACCCAGTCACCTACATCAAAACTTCTTTCGCTACGATGTTGATCTGCCTGTTGTTTCATTATATTCTGCGCCAACACGAGGTTATCCTTTAAGAGTTGGAGAACTTGTTGTTGATGCTCGATGTGATGTTCCACTGCTTGAACCTTAGAATTTTCTCTTAAATATGATGTGATGGATGGTGGATGATATCCATAAAGTGCCATAAATGGGGTCATTTTTGTTGCAGTATGGAAGGAAGTGTTATACCACCATTTAGCCAGAGGCAACCATTTGACCCGTTGTGTCTGTTTATCAGATACAAAGCAACGAAGATATCCTTCCAAACATTTGTTTACTATCTCAGTTTGCCCATCAGATTGAGGATGATAAGATGAGTTATGAGCTAACTGAGTACCAAGACAAGAAAATAATTATGTCCAAAAATTTCCAGTGAAAATGGGATCTCTGTCACTTACAATAATCTTTGGGTTTCCTTGTAGCTTTTGATTTGTTTCCATAAATGCAGTAGAAACTATACTGGCTTTAAATGGATGTGATAATGCACAAAAGTGTGCATACTTGGTAAGTCTGTCAACTACCACCATGATGACACTCTTTCCCTTAGACTTGGGTAAACTTGTGATAAAATCCATTGAAAACTCATCCCAACGTTGGTTTGGAATGGATAAAGGTTGTAATAGACCTGGGGTCTTAATTGTTTCAACTTCATTTTGTTGGCAAACCAAACATTCCGCCACAAACTTTTGAATATCCAATTTAAGGCCATCCCAAAAAAATTCCTTCTAAACCCTGTGGTAAGTTTTTAAAAATCTTGAGTGCCCTCTTAAGGGAGAAGTGTGCAATTCCATAAGAAAATTTTGTTTGAGTTGGGAATTCTTACAGAGGTATAAGCGATCTTTGTACCATAACGAATCATTTTTCCAGCTAAATGTGTCAGATGTATTGGAATCTTGTTGTAACTTTCGAATAAGTTCCCACACTTCTTCGTCATTCTTCCATTCCTCCCTTGCTTCATTTATCCAATCTGGTTGGATAATAGAAATGGCGCACAAAAATGCTTCCACATCCTCATCCTTTCTTGAGAGTGCATCTGCGACAACATTTTTCTTCCATTTTTTGTAGATGATTTCAAAGTCATAACCAAACATCTTTGTGACCCATTTTTGTTGCTCTTCAGAGGATAATCTTTGTTCTAAAAAGTATTTAAGGCTATCATGATCCGTTTTTACCTTGAAGTGTCTTCCCATTAGGTAGGGTCGCCATTTCTTAAGTGCATGTAGTATTGCCAACATTTCCTTCTCAAAAATAGCTTTGTGTAAATACTTTCCCTTGATTGGATGACTTTCGAAAGAAATGGGTCTTTCATCTTGCATTAAAACAACACTAACTCCATTTCCTGAAGCATCGCATTCCACAATAAAGGATTTCGTGAAGACCAGTGTAGCTAAGACCGGTGCTTGGCACATTGCCTCTTTAAGATGTTCGAAGGCCGTTGTTGCTTCTGGAGTCCATGAAAATGCATCTTTCTTCAACAATGTTGTTAGAGGTGCTGCTATTCTCCCATAATTCTTAACAAACTTGCGATAATACCCTGTCAACCTGAGAAATACTCGTAGATGCTTTATGGCTATGGGGATTTTCCATTCCTTAATGGCTTTAATTTTTCTAGGGTCTACCTTAACTCCTTCATGAGATACAATATGACCTAGATATTCCACCTCTTGTACTCCAAAGAAACATTTGGATCTTTTTGCATATAATTGTTTCTCCTCCAATAGTTGTAGCACCTTGTCAACATGTTCAACATGATCCTTCCAAGACTTGCCGTAGATTAGTATATCATCAAAAAATACTAACACAAATTTTCTAAGGAAGGGTTTGAAAATGGAATTCATCAAACCTTGAAATGTAGAAGGTGCATTGGTAAGGCCAAAAGGTATGACCAAAAATTCATAATGACCCTCATGAGTTCTAAATGCTATTTTCGGAATGTCTTTAGTCTTCATTCTGATTTGATGATATCCTGAACGAAGATCCAACTTGGTGAAGTAAATTGATCCATGCAATTCATCCAATAATTCATCAATGACAAGAATGAGAAACTTTTCTTTAATAGTGAGCTTGTTGAGCTCCCTATAATCCGGACACATGCGCCATGATCCATCCTTCTTGTGCACCAATACTACTGGAGCAGAGAAAGAACTTTGACTAGGTTGAATTATATCGGCCTCTAGCATTTCTGCAACCATACGTTCAATTTCACTCTTTTGGGCATAAGGATATTTGTACGGCCTAATGTTTGGAGGAACACTTCCTAGAATCAAATGAATAGCATGATCATGATCACAAATAGGTGGGAGACCTTTGGGAGTCTCAAATAACTTGGAATGATTGTCCAAGACTTTTTGGAGATATGGAGAAATAGATGATTTCGATGTGGAAACATCTAGTGAACATAATTGTGCAATTACACCTCGTTGTTCCTTTTTTAGAAGCTTTGTCATACTGTTAGAGTTGATTATCTTTCCTGGTTTCCCTTCAATACCCCTTAATTCAACTTCCTTTCCTTCCACAGAAAATTTCATGAAAAGTTCTTGAAAATTAAAAGCTATTGTACCCAAGGATTGTAGCCATTGGACTCCTAGTACAACATCAGCACCTCCCATTGGAATGGAAAGCCTTGGGTTATTCAATACATATTATCCTATGGATAGCTTGATATTATGGCACTTTCCAGAGAAATTTATGGTTCCTCCACTTACAACCATCAATTGACACTCTGGTGCTGGATATAGGAAGCAATTCGATTCTTTTGCTATCTTACAATGAATAAAATTGTGGGTACTTCCTGAATCAATCAACACTATTTCCTTTTTGTTCTTGATATGTCCTTCTATCTTGATAGTTTGAGGAGTGGTAATTCCAGCCAATGCATTACAAGATATGGTTGAATTCATTACTTATTTATCTAGGGTTTGTTCCTGGAGTATATCCTCTTCTTTTGACATTTCTTGTTCCTTTTCTTCCTCCTCTTCACAATCTATGTAGAATAATTTCTTTTTAGCACACTTATGACCTTTAGTGTATTTGCTATGACAATTGTAACAAAGCCCTTTTGCTCTTTTGCATCCAATTGTTGTGGTGTCAACCTTATAGGTTATGGAAGGCTAGGGGCAAGAACACTTCCATCTTTATAGTTGTGAGTGGTAGGCTTCCTGGTTGCCATAATTTTGCTTTCCATTTTTCTTTCTAACCTAAATGCCTTCTCTAATGAATCAGGTTCCCAAAGGCGAACCTCATGTTGGATATTATCCTTTAAAGTCCCTATGAACACATCAATCCTATGCTCCTCTGGAATATCTTTTACCCTTATGTTCAATTTTTGGAAGTCCTCAATGTGCTCCATCATTGAACCCTTTTGTTTGAGACTTATAAATTGGCTAAAAAAGGTGTTGCTTTTTGTATCCTCATAATGTGTTGTCATTTCTTCCGTAAAAATTGCCCAAGTGACAATTTGTTTACGAGAGAAAAGCCATCGATACCATACAAACTGATTTGGTTCCAAATATAAAGTTGCAATACGTACCTTTTGTGTGTTTTGCACATTATGGAGATTGAAAAATTGCTCCATTTGTAGTATCCATGTTGCGGGATCCTTGCCATCAAACTTCCTCATATCGATTTTTGGAATATGGTGGTTCTTCAATCCAACGTTAGAGTCTATGAAATCATGATTAACATTTATTTTGTTCTCATCATGAGTTTCTTTTACTACCCTTTCACCATTAGTAAGCATTTCTTGTAGAAACTTTGTCAAATCTGTCTTCAAATCTTCCATGCCTGCCTTCAAATATGTCTTCAAATCTATCTTCAAATAGTACATCTTAGCTTCCACACCATACATCTTAGCTTCTACATCTCTCTTTAAACCATCCATCTTAGATTCTATTACTTTTCTTGCGAGTGACATTTTTTGCACTTGGTCTCGTAATTTTGATATATCATGTTGCATTTCTTCCTCTTCTTCATGAGTCATGCTAGAGCTTTTAGGTTGCTTACTAGGTGTTTGCATTTTGTTTCCTCGGGGAATTAGTTACCGATAATAATGCTTTACTATGCCCTTTGAATTCCTTCAAACTAATTTTTCAAACAAAGCTTATGCAAAAATTTAAAAAAACTACACACCTTTTTTTTCACTTTGTAGGAGCTCGATATTGAATCTGATGTATCTCTGTAATTTTGGATCATCTAGTTCTGAAATTGCAACCTGCAGTAGCCCTCTGCATCCTCTTTCCAATGCCACCAGTTTGATCAAATTTAGATTCTCCAAGAAAGAGTTACGCACAATCTCCCAAGATGACCCGATTATATACCTTTTCAGAAGAGCGAAATTGCATGAAGTGCCACGTGTCACTTATTTGACCTTCGGATCTAAAAAATATACACCGGAAACTACCATATGTCCTAGACTTCTATAACTTCTTAAGAAATTTTAATCTGATGGTTAGAACAAAAGTTATGAGGATTTTCCCCAGGTCACCTGTTTGGAATGTAATTCGAGAGTCTGCAAAAAGGCAAAATTCCTCTGATCATATCTTCGTAAATATAGCGCTAAAAGCTCTGAAATTCGGACTCAAGGTTTAGAACGATTTCGATCCAAATGGGTTTTGTTTTTAGCATCTGAAACATTGCAGAAAAAAATTTATAGCGCAAATTCCACGATGAACTGTTTGGAGCAGCAAAGCCCTAGAATCCAAAGCTCTGATACCAAATGTTATGAAACCAGCTCACAAAAAGATAGAAAAGATAGATGAACGCCTTACAATTTAGCCTCTTCAAGGGGGCAACCTCCTTTACATTACACAAATGAACAATTTTTGGATGATAAAAATGACAAAACCTCCTTTATATATATAGGAGTCTAAGGGGTCACAATATAACCAAGCCAACCTAACAATAATAATATAAAGGCACAAAAATAACAATAGAGGGATTCTATGGGGCACAGTAATAACAATATGGGGACAACAGGGGAACAACAATATTAATAAGGGATACAACTACAATATTAATGGGGGAATCACTAGTATTATAGGGACCAAACAGACACATCTGATGCTACCCCAAATCAACAATCCTATCCAGCTTATGCTGTGGAAATTCAGGAAATCAACCTGAGATCTAGGAGAGTACTCCTGGACAACCAACCTCTACCTCCACCTAGGGAGGTTGAGGAAGAAAGAGAGGAAATCATGCATAAAGTAAATCCACCACCCTTTCTTTAGAGATTAACCCAACCACTCCAGCCTAACCCAGAAGAGACTGAACTTCTGGGAGAATTGAAAACCCTATGTGTCAAAATTCCACTCATCCAAGCTATTAAAGATGTACCTATTTACAACAAGTTGATTAAGGATAAGTGCTTCAAGCATCCAGGAAGGCAAAGATAAGATGTTCCTACCATTAATGTCATTGGACAGTTGTCTGACTTAATGCTAGGGCAGGTAATAGGTCCAAAGTACTTGGACCATGGAAGCCCTGTAGTAGATGTGTGCATCAAAGGCACCATCGTCCCAAACAATTTGATCAATCTTTGGGATGCCATTAATGTGATTACCAATGACACCATGCTCAAGATCAACCTCCAAGGTTCATTGAGAAAGACCACAACAGTTCTGCAACTTGCAGACCACTCCACAGTGACCCCTGAGGGGATTGTGGAGGATGTGATGGTCTCCATTGATTCTTGGGAATACCCTGCAGATTTCCTAGTTCTCCAACCTAAGGCTAAGCTTACTGGTTAGCCTCTCATCCTTGGGAGGCCCTGATTAGCCACTGTCGATGCTTACATTAGATTTCGAGCTGGAAATATGACCATCAAGAATGGGAATATTTCCAAGTAGTTAGTCCTATACCCTCTTGCTTAGCCATCTCTAGAACATGACTTACCTTTGTGGCTGGAAGAGGAGGAGGAAGATGAAGTTTATTCCACCCAACTCTATACTTTAGAAACAACCATGGGAGGGGGACAACAGGATGAAGATGATTTGATCGAACACATACTCCAAAGTCCAACTCCCAGTACATTGTCCTTAGAAGAGGTAGTAAAGGAAACCCAAAACAACCATCAAATTGATCTATGCTTAGCCGATTCCAACCCTATTCATGTCAAAACCATAGAATTCGACCCCGAGAGAACTTTGAAAATCAATCCATCTCTTTCTGTTCTCCAAGAAGAAAATTTGTGCAACATGCTAAAGGAACATCTGGATGCCTTTGCTTCGAGTTAAAAAGAAATGAAGGGAGTGCACCCCTCGGTGTGTACTCACCATATTTATATCAAGGAAGGTTGCAAGCCAGTCTGGCAACCCCAAATGAGGATGAATCCAGCTCTTAAAGATATAGTCAAAGAATAACTGCAATAACTACTAGATGCAAGATTCATTTACCCTATCTTAGATAGTGAGTGGGTCTCTCCTTTGGTGTTGGTTCCAAATAAAAATGGTAAGTGGAGGATTTGTGTTGATTACAGGGAGTTAAACAAAGCCACAAAGAAGGACCATTTCCCTCTACCTTTCATCGACCAAGTGTTAGATGGCCTGGCAGGGAAAAAGTTTTTCTCTTTCCTAGATGGATTCAACGGGTACAATCAAATCCAGATCAGCCCAGAAGACTAGGATAAAACCACCTTCACTTGTCCTTGGGGTACTTTTGCCTATAGGGTCCTTCCTTTTGGCCTATGCAATGCTCCTACCACTTTTCAGAGAGTAGTCCTGAGTATCTTTGCCGAGTTAGTCCATGATGTGGTAGAAATTTATATGGATGATTTCACACCTTATGGAGGTGATTTCAAGGAGGATCTGTCCAACTTAGGTAAGGTGCTGCACAAATTCATTGAAATGAACCTGTCTCTCAGTCCTAAAAAATATAAATTCTTGATGACTTTAGGGACCGTGCTAGGTCATTCAATATCTCAACAAGGACTGTAGGTGGACCCAAAAAAAATAGCTATCATCCAAAGGGTCCCACCTCCACAAAAGCAGAGAGATGTCAGAAGTTTCCTAGGGTGTTACCGGGAAAAGTGTCTATTTAGAACTGCTCTATCCCACTAAGGTGTGACAACTGCCTTAGAAACAAACAGAGAAAACTACTTTTGTATTTCCTTTATGAATTAAAGATAGAGGGGGATAGAAAGAACCGACCTGTGTCTTGCGCTAATCCTTTGATCCAATCCCTCTCTCCTTTGACAGCTTCCAGCTACCTGCTCCCTTACTTGCCTAGCTTCACCAAGTACCTGTAAGATCACAGAAGAAGAAAACTATACAAAGACATGGATCTATATTCATAAACAGCTTAGGATCAGATTTAAGCTAACCATACAAATGTAACAAGCATCAATGATACACAAGAATGGAGGAAAAACTAAAATAGTTTTATTGATATAACAAGAAGATCCAGGAGGAGTTACAACCGATGATTCCTGACCCAGCATCAACCTCCCAGCAAAGAAGCCCCTCTTCACCTCCAACAAAGCATAAATCACCCAATACTCTAATCTTTATCTCAAAACCAACAGCAATTCCTTACAATGTGCCAAATTCCAGCCTCTGGATCTCTGGGATGAGGGATCCATATATAGATTTATGCAAGGAGGATGAGTCAGCCTGTGATTTGATTAGTGTATTCTCTCTGGCAGTTCTTGCTTCCACTTGGAGACTGAGAGCCTCTTACTCATCCTTGGTCGAATTCAGTGAGGCAAGTGTCATAGGAGAAGATTCTGGAAGCTTCCATTGTCTTTCCACCTCGCGGAATGGCACTGCCATTTGTCATTTCCCACTCAACGCACCCTGATAGTGCATTTAGGTGCGTTGCAACGCACCCAGCTAGTGTATTTAGGTGCTATGCAACGCACCCAGCTAGTGTATTTAGGTGCTATGCAACGCAACTAGCCAGTGGAGCAGCTGAAATGATCCTGTTTTGACTTATTCTGAGCAGTTTTTGGTGGAGAACTTCTGGGAGAAGCTGTAATTTGTTGATCTTGTTCCTTTAGGGGTTAGAACAACACTTTTAGGGACTTAGGAGCCCTTGGTTTATGGACATTTCATGCTTGGTGCTGCAAGGCACAAAAATGTCTATAACAATTGCCCCCTAAAGTATGAGGCCCTTAATCGGGTGAAATGCTTTATTATGAGGATCCGAAGTTCTTTCAATGCTGGGAGGAGACCTGTAATAAGATACAATACAATACATTATCTTCATACTGTTTTTTCATGATCTAGCTGAGGCGGGCATTCCCATGCTCAGCTTTATAAATTCATTTTCATGTACATAGGATAGACAATCATCTGAGTGTAGACCGATGATTCTGATAGAGCCATCATCCTTTTGGTAAGATGATTATCTGTGCTGCAATGCTGTACATTTAATGTCTTTATTTTCCTGAATATATATCGCAGCCCGGATGGATGAAACTAGATCCGGGGTCTTCAATCTCGTCCGATCTTCACTCGAAGTACAAGTCGATCCATGTGAGAAATGTTTTGAAGTCGAACATGGAAAGACATCGCTTGATTACCAGTCAATGATGTAAACTATTAACAAGCGCGAGAGGAATCACCGATAATGATAATGACCCTCAAGGTACTACAGTACAATTCACGTGGTGTGAATAAAGGACTTGGTGTCGAACACCACACAAAATCTTTCGGTCGAAGGCCATTGATGTAAACCTGTCGCCGGAAGTGAGAAACTTGCCATTGAGGCATGCAAGCTTCAAAGTACTGAATGGGGTGTTCCTAGACCAACTTCTTGGATAATGAGCTGATGTCGACAAGAAGTGATCCGTCAAAGGAGGGCCTTAATGAATCCCACATCAATGACACGGAACGGAGCAAATGATTTTGATGGAGGTGAAAACAATCTAATGATATACGGTTCAGGGTGGCGGTCATGAAAGTATGGAGTATAATGTATGGTAGTGGGTGGGACACAGGTGACTTCTCTGGATGACTTCTCTTGAACTTGTCGGTGACACTTATGTGATGGATTGGTAGCATT
The DNA here is from genome assembly GCA_031772625.1 of Pinus tabuliformis. Classification (NCBI taxonomy): domain Eukaryota; kingdom Viridiplantae; phylum Streptophyta; class Pinopsida; order Pinales; family Pinaceae; genus Pinus; species Pinus tabuliformis. The sequence continues at coordinate 1,990,394,235 of CM062819.1, read as the reverse complement.
AACCCCAAATGTGGATGGTATGGCGTGACCATGGCGATGTGACTAGTGAATGAAACAACCCAACCCGACTCGGACACGGAGTGGAAGTGTCATGTTCAAGAGCGACTTGCTACCAATAAAGATTCTTTGAGTTTTCTTCCCAATTTTTCCCCAGTCATTGCTGACCAGTACCTCTTTATTTTTGTCAAGCTTGAGGAGGATAACATATGCTTGTTCTATAATTTTCCCTTCGGGCAAACCCATCGCTATGTTTTAACGAGCCTAGCGATAGTGAAACTCGTTCTTGTCTAAAGACAAGTTTGTCGCTATTAATCTTTTTAACGAGTTTAACGACAAAGATAACTCGGTCCTTTTCATTTTTAGAGAGTTTGAAAAGGTACGTAAAGGTAACTCCAAAATTCCTTTTTCGTCATCTAATCCCTTAAGTCCGAAAAAGTATAAAACAATACAGAAGGGATGAATTTTCGATAGTTTTAACGAGCCGAAAAAAACAAGTGCTCGATCTTTTTGTGCAATAATCCCTCAGGTCCAAAAAGATTAAAATCTAGAGGAGGGATAGCACTTCCTGTCCCTTTAACGAGCTGGAAGGCCAAGGACTCGACAATCTTTTCATATTTTACGAGTCAGTTGAAAAGAGCTTAAAGAAGACTCGTCTTTTGAGGAACGAGTGATAAAATGGGTAGCAGCTGATTCCAGGTAAGGTTTGGAATTTTCCAATCACGGCAGTGTCACAAGGATGGCTAGCGAAATCACTCTTCGCAGCTGTTCCTCAAAATGGGTAAACAATCAGTTGGAGGTGAATGATCGGCCAATGTAAAAGTGGAGGTGACGGTGCAAACACGACCAAGGCTTTAATGTCTGATGTACTACATTCACGGTGGTTATTTACCGGGGAATAGTTCATTCTTTAACGAGCTTAAATGCGGGTGGAAACATTTGCTCGGTCCGGGTTTATTTTTTAACGAGCTTGAACCTCGCGGTAAACACTGCTCGATTAATCCAGTCATATGATAAGAATGTCTCATATAAAACGACAATTTTTAGAGTTTTTCCCCACATCCTTTCTTTATGCAAGTTAGGAAACGACTAATCCTACGGGTTTAAAGGGTTAGAAGTCCTAAAAAAAAAAAAAAAAAAAAATAGTCGCTCTTCGCTTGCACTCCAAAAGGTTTGCATGCCCCCAGGTATAAAACAGAGTTTCAAGATTACCTCTACTTCTATTCGCCAAAACATTTGTTTTAACGAGAGAGACCTACCTCTTACAGGTTACCCAAAGATTGTTCTATTCACACTGCAAGCAAAACACTTCTTCGACGATGTCTATCGAAACAAACAAAGGTGAGCGACGATGCCCGCCAACCCACATAACTTTGACAAAAGAATCTTGTTCCAGAATAACCCCCTCTTCCAATCACGGACGGGGGTACAAACTAGTCATATTCTCCCACGGAAACCTACCCTATACCCAAAGTTTTCCTGCCGAAGCAGACCAGGATGCATGCCCCCTGGGTTTCAGTCATATCCCTCTGAATTACTCGCGCTCATCGGGAGGACGGACTGGAGATTGAGACACTTCTTGCGTGAAAAGACCATTCAGGGATGGTATATGACTATTTTCTCTGTATTATCCGGGAAATGAAAGCTGGTCCACGAGCTTGACCACTCTTCCTTCGTGCGGAAAACACATTACTCTAAAGAGTGAGGAGACAATTGCTTCCATGCAATAAATATATTCTCGTCCAAGGAGTAGATTGTAATCTAGGGGTCCTTGAACTACCATTACATTCAGGCAAACGATTTTCCCTCTCAATGTTATGGGCACATCTGGAAGGATCCCTAAAGGTCGACTGGTTCCTTTATCAAAGCCTGTCATATTTCTCATCTCACGCAAAAGCGATGGCGAACCAAGCGCTTTCCAAGCAGTCAAGGAAAGGATACTCACAGAAGCCCCTTCATCTATGATGGTACCAGCCATAACCATTCTATATAGACGATAATTCGGAATGGTATGCTAGCTGGTAAACGAGGTCTGCCTAGTTGATTCCAGTCGAAGGAGACAACTAGGTTGCTTGGAGGTGGGACCGAATAGACGGCCGGGTATGACTCTGACGAACTTCCTTCCTGCGGTAAAGGAACGGGTAAATTGCCCCCATGTTCGTTAGAGTCTGTGCTTATGAAGAGAATTTGGACGGTGTCATCCTTGTTCTCCTCAGTGAGTGTATCATCTGAAGATGAAACCTCTGGAGGCAAGACCGGGTCAACTGCCGCCTCGACCTTTTGAATTTCGTCTGGTATGGATCCAGATGGTTTATCTTCAATGATAGGTGCTTCAGTCGACCACTTGAGCGGGCCAGCCGGATTTTCAACTAGTGACGGACTCGACAAGAGTTTTTTATATCCAGGAGGAAGTCGTAACGGTGAAACCGGACGATCATCCTAAACTCTTTTGGCTTCGTCTAAGAAGGGACAACGGTGAACGACATGATCGCCTTCACACAGTTTACAAGGAAATCTATATTTTCCTTTTTGTCCTGGGACTTCACTTTTACTAGTCGACGGTGTGCTTTCAACATGATCATCAGAGGTTGACGACACCGAGTTGTGCAAACGATGAGACCAGTCCCTTAATATCCGAGGGATGCAAGGACAATCTCTGTGAAAGTGGTCTCCTTTGCAAATGACACATGGCGATTTAGGCCTGGTCGGTGCAGTGTGTGGATTTTCGTTAGACGACACTCGTTTTCCCCCATTCGCCTTTGGCTCCTTCTTCTTCTTCTCTTTCTTCTTCTTTTCCTTCTTCTCTTTAGGAACTTGACTTTTGGCTTTACCAGCCCCATCAAGCGAAGATAAAGGAGGAGAGGAAGAATTAGAGGAAGTAGAAGGTTGGTGGGCAACTCTGGACTCGTCTAGTTGCTGATTCGATTGTTCAGGAATAGTGGTGTTCTGAACAACAGAGGTTGAGAAGAGCCATACAGGCAAACCAATTGTCAGTCCTGGAAGCGACAATGTGGCCATATGGGGTGCACCAACATCTCCCCAAGAGGAGAAGGGACTAGGATTTCCTCCAAGGGGAATTCCTTGGTTGGTAGACTCCATTTTCTCAACCCAAGATCAACGTAGGAAAGGGGTAATGAATATTCCGTTTAAAATAAATTTTTAGACGCTTTGACACAACTTGTTTTTTCAGTTTTTAAGAGTCGAGAAAAAACAAAAGATGACTCTAGTCTCCTTCGATTTTTAATGAGCCTAAAGTGACAAGTGCTCAGATGGACCTTTTCCGTTAAAGAGTCTGAAAAGGAACGAAAGGGACTGCTCTGGAGATCTAGGTAGAGGGAGTACCAAACCAATCGCAAAACTGCAGAATACTTTTTACGGTACGGCAGTCAATCTTCCCGAATGCTGTGTTCAGTGCATTGCGATCGATAGGGCGGCAGACACGGCTTCCTATGGATAAAGGATTTAAGCCTATAGGGGTCTCCCAAAATATACTCGATGGTACGTGGGAGCACAAGTCCGTACTGGCACTTATCGTCTCAAAGTGGAGGAATCACCCAACCATCAGTGAGGACAACAGTTACCAGGCTTTACGACGCCGGAATACGTCTCTAGCCTAGACCTCTAAATGTTGCACGTTAAGTTCCAAAGCATTGTTAGATTCATTGAATTTATTTTAAGTTGATCTTTCTTATGAAGTTTTCCTTTTGGGTTCACCACGAGATGTAGATGTAATTCCTAAAATGCAATCTAAAGATGATAAACAAACTTTTATCTCTTTTCAACAATGAAAATCCTAGCTACTAGGGGAAAAGAAAGACACAATCTTTTCACAAAGAGCAAAGAGCACACTGTAAATGCACTTTCCTAAATCAAGCCAAACAGACTGTCAATATGCAAATGCACATGTGCATGTATTTGTTTTTCACTTTCTTAGTATTGATGCTAAAAAGAAAGTTTGATGTAAAAATCTGAATATGCTTTCAAGCGACAAACACAAACAAGCTTCTTTTCAAAATCAAAAGGTAGAGATGATTACGACACTTTATGATTTTGAAATAAATACTTGTTTTGATACTAGAAAGTCACAAATTCAAACCAAAGGCAATAGTAAAAGCATAACCGACTATCAACAGCAAATAAACTTTCTCCTATGATCGAAATCGACACTTGTGACAGATCTAAATCAAAGGACGACAATACGATTATTATACTTTTGCAATGGAAAACTGTAAACGACTCAACAAACACACAAAAACATCTACAATTCTTTTGTACAAATGAGGCGGAATATCAGTAAGGAAAAGGGGTTTGAAACAGTCATATACTGATCACAGGCTGCAAAAATCAGAGACAAAATTGGAAAGAATGAAGCACAAGAACCTCAGCTGCATAGGGCTAGGCTGATCAGCGCACCTGTTACACAGAGAAACTGGATTGCAGCGCAGGTTGCCCTTTCGGGAAGTGCGTTGAAATGCAGGATCTCTTCACAGTGCCTGCGCTGGGGTAGAAACGAGAATTCTATCCAGGTTCTGGGTCACGGTTTGTAGTTTAGTCTTTGGTTTTTGGCCGAATAAAAGCAATCAGTAATGCACAATCAGGGGGTAGATCTAAGGAGGGTCTAAGAGCTATCACAAAGGGCAATCAGATCATTTGTGAATCAGCTGTTCAAATCATAAACAGATCCAGTGAATGGATTGAAGCAGCAGATGTCTACTTTGCATTTGTTATGGCAAATGCAGTTCGAATGCTACTTATAAGTTTATGAAACAAACAACAAAGAGATACACAAACAAACTAATTAGAAAATCGTCCCCAGTGGAGTCACCATTTTGTTACCGGGAAAAGTGTCTATTTAGAACTGCTCTATCCCACTAAGGTGTGACAGCTGCCTTAGAAACAAACAGAGAAAACTGCTTTTGTATTTCCTTTATGAATTAAAGATAGAGGGGGATAGAAAGAACCGACCTGTGTCTTGCGCTAATCCTTTGATCCAATCCCTCTCTCCTTTGACAGCTTCCAGCTACCTGCTCCCTTACTTGCCTAGCTTCACCAAGTACCTGTAAGATCACAGAAGAAGAAAACTATACAAAGACATGGATCTATATTCATAAACAACTTAGGATCAGATTTAAGCTAACCATACAAATGTAACAAGCATCAATGATACACAAGAATGGAGGAAAAACTCAAATAGTTTTATTGATATAATAAGAAGATCCAGGAGGAGTTACAACCGATGATTCCTGACCCAGCATCAACCTCCCAGCAAAGAAGCCCCTCTTCACCTCCAACAAAGCATAAATCACCCAATACTCTGATCTCTATCTCAAAACCAACAACAATTCCTTACAATGTGCCAAATTCCAGCCTATGGATCTCTGGGATGAGGGATCCATATATAGATGTATGCAAGGAGGATGAGTCAGCCTGTGATCTGATTAGTGTCTTCTCTCTGGCAGTTCTTGCTTCCACTTGGAGAATGAGAGCCTCTTACTCATCCTTGGTCGAATTTAGTGAGGCAAGTGTCATAGGAGAAGATTCTGGAAGCTTCCATTGTCTTTCCACCTCGCGGAATGGCACTGCCATTTGTCATTTCCCGCTCAACGCACCCTAATAGTGCATTTAGGTGCGTTGCAACGCACCCAGCTAGTGTATTTAGGTGCTATGCAATGTAGCTAGCCAGTGGAGCAACTGAAATGATCCTGTTTTGACTTATTCTGAGCAGTTTCTGGTGGAGAACTTCTGGGAGAAGCTGTAATTTGTTGACCTTGTTCCTTTAGGGGTTAGAACAACAATTTTAGGGACTTAGGAGCCCTTGGTTTATGGACATTTCATGCTTGGTGCTGCAAGGCACAAAAATGTCTATAACATAGGGTTAGCTAGATACTACTAAAGGTTTATAAGAGACTTCAGCCAGTTGGCTTCTCCTTTATTTGGGTTGTTGGCCAAAGACTCTAAGTTTTTATGGTCAAAAAGCTGTCAAGAGGCCCCGGACACCCTGAAGGACAAGTTAACCACTACACCGATTCTCCGAGGCCCAAATTGGGCCCTTCCTTTTCATATTCGTGTTGATGTCTCACACAAAGCCATAGGAGTAGTCCTAAGCCAGATAGATGAGAAATTTCCTTACGCCATTTACTTTATCAGTAATAATCTGTCAAAGGCCGAACTAAACTACACAGTGACCGAAAAGGAGCTCCTGGCTGTTGTGCATTCATTGAAAACATTTAGGCATTATATTACAGGCTATCAAACATTTGTACATGCTAAACATGCTGCAATCAAATATTTAATGAATAAACCTGATGTGAATGCATGGATTATTTGATGGTTACTTTTATTACAACAGTTTGATCTAACTATTGTTGATAAGCCTAGAAAGGAAAATGTTGTTGCAGATTTTTTGTCCAGATTAACTTTGCCTGCAGGTGAGGAGGGAATGGTTGATGATTAGTTACCAGATGAGCACTTATTCACCATCTTAGTTCTCTCTCCATGGTTTGCTGACATAGAAAACTATTTGGTATCTACACAGTTCCCACCAAATTTTTCCTCCAAAGAGAAAAGAAAGATTGTGAGGAAGAGCGCCCCCTTCACCTCGATTGGGGGCAACCTCTTCAAACTTGGCTGGGATCAAATTCTGAGAAGATGTGTCAGGGAGGGGGAAGTCTTTGAAATCCTTCTGACCTATCATGATGGGCCTTGTGGAGGTCACTTTGCAGCAAAGAGGGAAACATTTAAAGTGCTACAAGCTGGGTATTATTGGCCCACTCTTCATGAGGATGTGAAAAGATATACTAGTCAGTGTGATCGATGTCAAAGGATGGGAAGGCCTACTCCAAGAGATGAAATACCTTTGTAGCCTCAAGTGACTTTCGAGCCATTTGACAAGTGGGGCATGGACTTTGTTGGACCTATTGACCCTCCTTCCAAGAAAAAGCAGTACATCATTGTGTGCACTGAATATCTGACTAAGTGGGCTGAAACCAAGGAAATTAAGGCAGAAACAAAGAAGAAGGTGCCTGAGTTCTTAAGGGATAATGTATTTTACAAATTTGGGTACCCTAGATAACTGGTCACAAGGCAGACAGTTTACCTCCAACATGATTGAAGACTTGCTCAGCCAACACAAGATCAAGGATAGGACCTCCACTCCCTATCAACCACAAGCTAATGGGCAAGTGGAGGTGACCAATAGAGCACTAGATCACATCTTGACCAAAGTGGTTAGCAGCAACAGGAAAGACTAGGAAGATAGACTAGTTGAGGCCACCTGGGCCTATAATACCACCTGGAAGACTACCACTGGATTCACACCCTATGGGCTGGTCTATGGGAAAAAGGCCCTGTTGTCCATTGAATTTGAGTATAACTCATTAAGGATGGCATTCTGCTATAGCACCATTTATCACCCTTGGTATTTGTGATGCTTGGTTTATGGCCTAGGGCAATCCCTCCTTCCAGACTTGGTCCAAATATATTAAAAACAATGTTTTATTCCCTGTACACTACTTTTCCCTTAGACAAAAGCATGTACACGCGGGTTAGTCAATACCCAACCCACATATATGTGTTAAAACACTTAAAAAAATTAAATTTCCTTATTTATGGGCAGAGTTCACAGGTTTTACCTGTTGATTACCTCCTATTGCCCATGGCCTAACTGTTTCCCAACTAAAAAACTAATTGGGAGAAGTATAAATAGACTTCTATGGGAAGGTCTAAAGGAGGAGAAGAAATAGAGTTATGATACTGAGATTATCCCTGACTGAGTCTAATGAATCCCTGTGCCTCATGCACTTCCCCAAGCTTCAGGAAACCCTTGTTTCCTTGATTATAGATATTCTCCCTAGTGCTTGAGATATCATGGTGTTGGTTATGGAAGAATATTGTTGAAGGCTACGATAGGACCAATCCGGAGGACGGTTCTGCTTGGAGCCGAAAAAAGAAGACTCAGGTGAATTCTTTCCATGTTATTTATAATTTACTACAACAAAATAAATGTTGTCCTGTTTCCGAAATTAACTTTGTTTATGCATAAGATAATGTTGTAATTCATGTATGAATGTTGTTTTGATGTATAACTGATCATTCGCTTATATGATATGAAGTCAAATTTCATAAATATGCTTTACTTCTATATTGCTATGTATGTTCGAATTGAATGATTTTCAGGTTTGAAGAACATCGGGAGTTGCAGAGGGTCTGAACCTTGTGGGACCTACTCGAACGAAGGAAATCCGGGTACAACCGCTCTTACGTAGTTTGTTTATATAAGCATTTTGCCTGTTGTATGAGTGTTTCTTGTTGTAGTTTGCTTCTGCTCTGTTGGGGTTCTAACCCAAAGCCATAGGGTACTTATTCCCGTAACAGAATTGGTGACTCCACTTGGGATAACAATCTTGTTATTCCTAGTTTGGGTTGTTCAGTGTCAATCAGGGCTTAGTCTTTGGTTTGCTTGTTATTACAGTCTTATTTGGTCTACTAGAGTCTCAGACCTTAAGTCTGATCTTGTTGATATGGCTTTGTTTTTTAATTTTCTTGCAAAGATTTGTATACAACTTTTACTCTGTTTACAGTAGCGTACACACGCTTGTTTTTGTGAAGTGAGCCCATGTATACGCGATTTCCCTTTATCAGAAGCGCGTGTACATGCCTCTGTGCTTGAACACAGTCGTGTATACCATTTTTTGCATTGTTTTTTCAAATCTCTCTACCCAGAAAGATTTGTTGCCTAGTCTACTTAGTCTCTGAGTGGTCAATTTCTGTCTGAAGAATTTCATTATTTTGCAAGCTTACTATTTCGAAGTCTCTTCCTCACTGAAAAGATTTGGCATAGGTTTGCTTTTTGAGCAAGTTTGTAATTAGTGTTTTGGCACACAAGGCTTCGTTCAGAAGTTCTTGATTGTTCTGGTCCTCTAGAACAGGTGATTGTTTTCAACCTTAGTGTTAAGCTCGATTTTTGATCTACTTTCTCTGCTTTCCGTCATTTTGTGGCCTTATAGGTTTTCTTGCTTTTTGAAAGTCTTTTTGATGAATTTGAAAGTATTTCTTTCCTGGATTCTTGGTTAGTTTGTCAAGATCTTTGCTGTTGTTTGGGTCATTTAGTACAAGATGAAGCCTTTCTGCTCAAATTTTCATTCATTTTCGAGTTTGTAACTTGCAAGGACTCCTTGTTCACTTCTTTCGGTCTTTGAGTTTTGGTTGTATTTAGAGTGATTTCAAAAAGTTGTTTTGGTTGTTTCTTGAAAAAGAAAAGATCTCAAAAAACATTGTTTTTGTTTTCTTTTACCAAGTTTGATTTTGGTTTCTTTTGATTTTTGAAAGTGAATTGCGATCTTTTGCGATTTGTCCTTCTTGTTTGGAGAGAATTTTATATTCAAAATTTGTATCCTCTTCAATAATTAAGTTGGCTCATTAATAGTTATAAACAATTGCTTTCATTTTTTAGAGTGATTTAGGATCTTGCATCTTCATTATACCTTGCATTAAGGTAGTTTGCATTGTTAAAGCATTTGTAGTCTTCTTAGTTTTTGTATGTGTGAAGTGTGTTTCAAGAAAAGAAAAGAAAAAGTATTTTGCTTTATAGAAGTTTCATAGAACCCACGTAGAGATCTCTTTTCATCGAAGAACAAATGATTTCATTCATGTAGTTAGTTTACCATTAATTTCTTTTGCGTCATATAAACACCATTGGTTTCACCTCCATATATACCATTGACTTAAAAGAAAATCCATTAAAATCAAGCGCTTAATTAAAATAAACTAGAAATTTTGTATTGTCATGAGAATACACCAACAAGTTTAGGTTTATTAGGGCCTTGGATTAGGCGAGAGGAGAGTTAACTCTCAAAGGCCACTCTAAATTACAAAACATAGAAGTTTGATTAATGAGTGAAATCCAATAGCGTTGGGGTGACCGAGAAAGCTCCGTGACTGGGAGTAAAGAACGAGGGTTAGTGAAGATAAGGACGAGAGATACCCCTTCTCTTACTTGTCGGATCCTACCTCATGACTGTTCCGCCCGACTTCTGATACGAGTTGGTGACCATAGTTGCCTATCCTAGGAACCACATAGGTGGCTGCGGAGGGGAATCCCGTGGCACCTGAGGTTGACATTGTATCACGTTCAGTAGTACTTTTGGAGGGCACCCTTGCGAAGCTTGGGGGCTTGCATCGGAAAAGGTTGTTGTCTGGAGGTCAGCGTAACTACCTCTAATACCTTCGCTAGTAGGCCTGGGGCGTAATTACCCCAGTCTATTTTCAGAAGGCCCTTTTTATTAACTTTCTTGTATTTTTGTGTCCAATCCTAATCACCCGGAGTGGAAATACTTGAGAGTTGTTTGATTGCTGATGTTTATGGGGACATTTTAGTGACTGTTCTCTACTCCTAGTCGGCCTAGCTTTATAATTTTTTTGAGTCTTTAAGTAGATCTTTTAAATAATTCAAAGTGGTTGACCGACCATCTCGACGGTCTAGGAGACTTCATGGGCTATCACCTACGAGTCTAGAGCCTTCTCCTAGAAGGTGTAGGAGCGATTCTGCCAGTGGTTTTCAACCAGTGGCAGTAGGCGCATCAGAGATTGATCCTCCACTTAAGGGCATTAGTTCACAAGATAGACATGGTACCAGTACAGAGTTAGAGAGGAACACACCAGTTCTTTCTCAAGTACTCTTCCAGTAGGAAGATAGTATCAAAGTAGAATAGCTTTCAGAGTTGGTTGTGGCTCTGAATTCTCCTCTCCCTCCTGACCATCCAGACGTTTTGTTATATTTTAGAACTCTGACTCATAGGCCTTCAAGCCAGGTTTACATACATCTATTCCTTCGATGACCACTGTTGGAAGCATGGCATCTACGATGAGTGTTGCGAGCATGCAGACTCCCATATGTGCATAAGGGGGAGGAACTATTTCCATCCCTTTTAATACTCCCAGCACAACTATATTTGGGTCTACTTCCATTTCGTCAACAAGTGGAAGTTCTCAAGCTACTGCGTCCAGTTTTGGATTCTTCCCTTTTGGAATGCCATCTCAAGGTATTCCTTTAGTTCCTTTGAACATACCATCGACCGCCTCTACATCCATGATGAGTGGATCAAATTCTTTTTAGGGTTTCCCATTTGGAAGTGGTCATATACTACATTCCAATCTGACAGTAGGGTCAATGCCTTTTCCTTTTACAAGTCAAGGTAGTAACCCCTTCCAGAATTGGACAAACCCTGTAGTTAGGGGGATAGGAGATGGGAACCAATTTTTCGGCCAAGAAGGGAATATGCCATATTCTTCGGTTAATTCATTTCAAAGTTTTCCACCCTTTGCTAATGCATGGAACCCTTATCAGGGGCTGTCGGCTCCTTTCAATACTTCGTTAGGGGGTAACTTCACAAGTTATGGAGGATTTTCGGTAGGAGTTGGTCAAACTAAGAATTTCGCTGGACCATAAGGATCACCTTTTGGTTCAGTAGGTTCTACGAGTTACTTCAGGAAACCTGGTGCCTTTCAAAATCCAGGTCATTATTTTCAGACCTTTGGGAACCCCGCCTGCTCTGGATGGAATTCCCAAGGTCCCCCACGACTTCCTTTTATGGCCACGCTTAATTTTCCAGACTTAACTAAATTGACAAATGATCCAATTAGGTAAAATCCAGCTTGGCCTCCAATCCCAACTAAACTTCCCTCAGATATTCCAAAGTTTGAAGGGAAGAGTGGTGAAGACCCGGGAGACCATGTGACCATGTTTCACTTATGGTGCTCATCCAACTCCCTGATAGATGATTCGATCAGGTTCAGGTTATTTCAGCGCGTCTTAACCAAAAATGCGGCCAAATGGTACACAGAGTTTCCAAGGGGCACCTATACTTCTTTCGCTAATTTGGCTAATATCTTCTTGAACCATTTTCAGTTGCCTGTCCGCTATGAAGCCAGAACTGAACTTCTAGCTAACTTTCAGCAAGACACCGCAACTCACATTTCGGATCACATCCAGGAATGGAGAAGGAGAAAAAGGCTTATCAAAGCCGAAATTCCACCAGAGTTCCTTCTCAAATGGTTTCTCAAATCATTACAACCTGAGATCTCAAAGGATGTTTCTCTTTCCGGTGTTTATTCAGAAGAGCAGGCTATTTTTCAAGCCCAACAATTAGAACTGATATATTCTTAGTCTGGGACTCTTTAGAAAATCCTACCTAACGCTCCTAGATCTAAGGTTGATTTAGCTAAACCAAAGCCAGGCCCTCACGCCGATGGTATAGTTGGATCAATTGACGCAAATATGGTGAACCTTTTGAATCAATTGCAGCAGTTGTCTCTACAAACTGCTTCTTCTAACCAGGCAGCACCGTCTACACCTACACCTTCCCAACCTACCTCTATAAACGCCATCCAGGCCTCTAACCCCAAAGGAAATCAACAATCCGATGGGAAGAGGAAGGGACAAGGTAAGAAGAAGAACTAGGAAGGGAAAGGCAATGCAAACAAACTCGGCAACGGTGCTGGTGAGGGTAGAAAAGAGTCCAAGAAAAAGGTTAAGTTTCCATGCAAGTTATGCAATGGAGATCATTTGACTCACCTCTGCCCTAAGATACAAGATGCTCAACGCTTGTTAGTGCAACAAGGGTCCTCTAGCTCCCAAGCTATTCTGACTAACCCTTTTCCCCAAGGGCAACAATTACTTGCTGGCGCGAATTCGAACGCTGGTACCTCCACAGGGGGCAACCAGGAAGGGGAAAATTCCTCAAATGTTTATATGATGAACTCTCATGTCGACGTTGCTATGCGAGCACACGATTATGGTGAAACGGAAACATCTAAGGCTAAATCTGTTCTCGAAACCACAGACCCACTTCATATTGAGCGACCCTTTGCTGAGTCTATACCTCGGATACCGAAAGGTTCTGCAAAGTGCTCGACTATTAACCCTAATGCTAGGGTAGCCTAGAACTACTCGATTGTAGAAGATCTGGCTCAAAGTCCTTGTGCTATGTCTGCTTTGGAGGTACTCCAGTCATGTCCTGCTCAGAGAAGTGCTTTGCTTTCGACAATCGGTGCAGTAGATCCAAAGAATTCTTTAGTGCTCACTTTTGATATGCTGAATGTCAAAAAGAGACTTCCTCACCATATGGCTTTCTAGATAAAGTCCACTTACCGAAAAACCAATATTTTTCGGACAGTTATAGATGAGGGAGCTTCCACATGCGTAATGTCTATGTCATGTTGGAAGGCCATTGGATCACCTTCAGCTGTTCCTTCACCGACTCTCTTGATAGCATTTGATGGACATTCTCATAGGCCACACAGAATTATCCCGGCCTTTCCTATATGTGTTGGGGGAAAGGTCGTAAACATTGAGGTAGAAATCGTTGATGCCAACCTGGATTATAACCTCCTCTTAGGTAGGAATTGGATTTACGAGATGGATGCCATAGTTTCATCTTTATTCCACATCCTCTATTTTCCTCATGAGGGGAGAATTGTTAAAATTGATCAGTTAGATTATTCTCTAGGTGAATCCCACACAACTTCAGATTCTACCATTCCATTGGTGGATAATCCCCGTCAACCTATTGAGAATTTAGGAGTTGGGATGTACTCTTTTTTAATGGGTATATTTGACATTCCTGCTCCTACAACTAGAATCAATGCAATTTCATCCTCCAAGGGACCTTCACGGAAAGAGTTCTTTCGAACTCATTATTTTTCAAACCCCTGGACTTTACCTTCAACTACCACCAAATTAGATGGAGGGCGGGTTGGTGGAATGGCATTTCCCATGTCTGCAGCAGAACTTAGCTATCAATCTATTTTTAAATCTACAGAAAACCATCCCACTCCTTTTTCACAAGAGGAGTTAGATGGCGATGTAGCTCCAGCTTGGACCCTCAACTCTACTTCAGCTCTGGATTGCTTAGATACAGTTTTACCATCTGAAGAAGAAATTTTGGAGGCAATGATGGGTGTGGATCGACCATGGGAAGATTTACATCATCGTTCATATTTTCTTCCTCCATTGCATGAAGTTGAATCTAGGTTCTCCAATCTGCTTACTAGTGATGTTTGTATAGTTTCAAACCCTTTGGCTCCAACACAATTATCTGCCGAAGGTAATATGTTAGTTATCTCAAGAACTATACCTATAAACATCTCTAGGAATCCTAACGTTATAGAAAATGTCTTCATCGGAGCCGATTGTTCCCCTGAAGAAATTCAAATTTACACCGACCTCTTTAAAGAGTTTCGAGATGTGTTCGCTTGGTCTTATGAGGAAATGCTTGGAATTGATCCATCTATAGTCCAGCATGAGATCAAGACGTACGAAAATTCCAAACCTATTCGTCAGAAGCTTCGGCCGGTCAATCCTCAGAAAGAAGAAACTATTAAAGCTAAAGTTGAAAAGCCGCTTAAGGTGGGCTTCATATACCCCGTTCCTCTAATTGAGTGGGTTTCCAATCCAGTCCTGGTAGATAAAAAGCAAGGAATGATCCGAGTATGTATCGACTTTAGGGATTTGAATAAAGCTTGTCCAAAAGACAATTACCCAACGCCTTTTATTGATCAAATTGTTGATGAATTTGTGGGTAATGAAATTTTTTCGTTCATTTATGGATTCTCTGGTTACAATCAAATTACTATCCGTCCAGAGGACCAGCACAAGACAACCTTTATTTGACCCTAGGGCATGTTTGCATACAAGAAGATGCCTTTTGGTATTAAAAATGCTGGAGCTACTTTTCAGCGAGCCATCTCCTATGCTTTCCACGACATCAAACATGTTATCGAAGCATACTTGGATGAATTAGTTGCTCGTTCTCAAAAGAGAATCGATCATCCCAGCCACCTTCAGTTAGTTTTTGAGAGATGTCATTTTTATAAAATCTGGTTGAATCCAAATAAGTGTGTTTTTGCGGTCACATCTGGTCGGTTGTTAGGATTCATCGTATCGATTGAAGGGATTTGAGTTGATCCTTTCAAGGTTGAGACAATAATTCAGTTTCCTCCCCCGTCTTCCATTCGTCAACTTCAAAGTCTCCAAGGAAAGGAAAATTTCTTGAGAAGATTTATAGCAAATTACGCCGAGATTACCAAAGGATTTATCCGTTTGCTTAAGAAAGGAGTTCCATTTTTATGGGACAACTTTGCGCAACGATCTTTTGATGCTTTCAAACAGGCATTAATCTCTGCTCCATTGTTGAGTCCACTAGATTATGGCAGAGATTTCCTTTTGTATCTCACTTTGGTAGAATTAACCATTGGTATGGTTCTGGTTCAGGAGGATGATGCTCTTAGTGAGCATGTAATCTAATACTTGATTCGAGGCTTAGTAGGACCTGACCTACGCTATTCACCTATCAAGAAGTTGGCCTTGGCAGCTTTCCATGCTGTCCATCGGCTTCGTCATTACATTCTACTACGCAAAACGTTCGTCTTAGCGGCTGTCAATCCTTTTCAGTTTGTCCTTAGTAGGTGAGTGATTGGGAGCAATTATAATCGATGGATTGTTGTTTTGCAAGAATTTGATCTCGATTTCTTTTCAGCCAAATATAAGAAGTCATTGGTTTTTGCGGAATTAATTTCCGTGCTGCCTTGTAAGGAAGCCATTGTTTATGAGGAAAATTTCCCCCACGAACATTTATTCCTCATTTCTTCACAAGATCCATGGTACGGAGATATCATTATATATCTCCAGACTTCGAATTTCCCACCTGCTTCCTCCAAATATGAGCATTGAAAGTTACGTCACCTTGCCAAAAACTATGTTATCATTGGTGATACATTATATCGTAGAGGGGTTGACTCAATCCTTAGGCGTTGCTTAACTTTGGAAGAAGCGGAGTCTGTACTTAATGATTGCCACAGTGGAGCTTGTGGCAGTCATCTATCAAGGCTTGCAACAACCCATAAAATTTTGCGTGCAAGCTAATTTTGGCCTTCAATTTTCAAAGATTGTATTGAAGCAGTCAAACATTGCCACCCTTGTCAAATTTATACTCGGAAAATGCACGCGCATCTAGCTCCACTTTTTCCTGTTATCACTGTCGGTCCATTTATGAAGTGGGGCATTGACTTCACTACTTGTAATCCACCTTCAGTGGTGAATCACAAGTACATCATTGTGGCCGTAGACTACTTTACGAAGTGGGCTGAGGCCATGCCTACTTACAAAAACAATAGTGAAACAACAACCTTGTTTCTCTTCAACCAGGTTATTTCACGATTTGGTATCCCAAGAGAGATTGTCACTGACCATGGCAGTCACTTCCAGAATCAACTGATGACCGAATTGGCTCTCAAGTTGGGCTTTCGGCAGGAGCATTCATCTCCATATTATCCTCAGGCCAATGGGCAAGTCGAAGCCGTGAATAAGTCCCTTAAGACTATCCTGCAAAGGACAATTGACAAAAATCAATCCAATTGGCACATCATGTTGTACTCGCACTTTGGGCATACCGAACCTCGGTGAAGACTGCCACCGGTTTTACTCCTTTTCAATTAGTTTACGGGCTGGAATCTATTTTTCCTATCGAATGTGAAATTTTGTCCCTTAAGCTAGTTGTAGAACTTCTTCCAGAGACATCTAGTCTTGAAGAATGCCTCGTTCATTTGGAACATCTCGATGAGCAGCGTCGAGATGCCGCCATAATAAACGAAGCCCATAAGAAGAGGGTTAAAACTCAGTATGATAAAGTTGTCCGTCCTCGGGTTTTTTTTGAAGGCGACCTTGTCTTAGTCTATGACCAAGACAAAGATGCCCTGGGGGTAGGAAAATTCAAATCTATGTGGTATGGTCCCTTTGTAGTCAAGCGAGTTTTGGGGAAAGGGGCTTATGAATTAATTGATTTTGAAGTGAAAAAGTTGGCAGAGCCTCGGAATGGGATCTACCTTAAGAAGTATTTTGCTTAGGTTCCGGCCGAGAAATTGCTTGTTTGTATATATTGTATTTTTGTACATATTTGTTTGGCATTTTGTGATATCGACATTTTTTGATCTACTTTGGCAGGTGTTGATGGATGATTCGATATATTTTGGATTCACCGATGGTGCTAGTCGGCACACTCGAAATCTTGCTTCCGCAGCTTGGGTGATTTATTATCCATCTGGCCAGTTGATGGTGTCGAGGGGAGTATGTATTGGCCCTACTTCGAATAACATTGCCAAATATACTGCCATTATTAATTTACTATCTAAAGAAATTTCTTACGAGATTGATTCGTTGGTAGTTTATCTAGACTCACAGCTGGTAGTGTCACAATTAAATAAAATTTATTGGGTTCGTGATCCTTATTTATATCATCAATTTTTGAGAATGAAAATGTTGCAACGATCATTTATTTATATTACATATGTTCACATTCCACGATCTGAGAATTCATTAACAGACTCTATTACTAATCAAGCATTAGATTGGCATATTAATCATTCATCTAATCAAACAAACATAAAAAAATTTGAATCTGTATATACATCATAAAATCACCTATATATAGATAAAGTGTTCAAAAAATAATACACAAAATTGGAACGAAATGCCCTCAAAATTTGGGTTCATGCCCATAATCATGTCCAGTCATACATCGGTCTGTCTATCAACCCAGCTCAGGATGAGTGGATAAAAAGTTAACTACTGCATTGGCTACACGCCGAAGTATGTGGACCCAGTCCTGTGGTACCCCTACCATGCGGCGCTGCATCTCCTCAGGTAGATCCTCTATGGCTATCATTGGTACCTGGTGAGTCAGTCTCACCAAGTTTATATGAACTACATATTGGACTCTCTCTGTCTCATCTACTGCCTCTTCGACACCTCTTCCACGACGTCTGTGCCTTGGAAATCCATCTAGTCTTACTGGACCCACATCTAGAACATGGTATTTTTGTCAGTATTTTGTCTCATCAAAAATATTTCTCAGTTCATTTCATATTAAAAAAAACTTAAAAATTTACAAAAAATTAAAAAATTGTTACCTATGTCTCCCCATGTTGCGTTTGGTGGTAACACCAAGTTTGGATCTCCTCAAAAATCCATACCAGCATACGGATAGTCGTCGACTGCGATGATCTGTTGGTCCCACTAGGTGAAAAAATCATCATCAAAAGTCACCCTAGGCACGTCCCCACCTCCAAGGCGTTTCATCAAGTCAGCCCATCTGTCCATCCGAGGATCTCGAGGGCTTCTGATGGAGATAGATACTTTGGGACGTAGCCGAGGTACCTTCTCAAAGAAGAATGAGCATAAGATAGTCCCATATCAATAGAGGTCAATTGGCTCTTCATGTTGGTCAAAAGAGGCGTGCACCAGTCGAAAACCGTGGTAAGGCATTCTACTGCCAGGCTCATGGACACTTGTGATGCCTGATGCAGTGAAGCTGATCCATTTACCCTTGCAATGGTAAATAGAAGAATCCTCAGAGATAAAATTTCCATGTGTTTGATTGGAATCTGGCTTCCAATCTTCTCTGGGTGTCCAGGACAGTATATATGTACATAGTCTTCTACTGAAAGACTACTTCTTGTCCTGCCAGTCGAATGCACGACCTCCCCTCTTTGGGAGAGACCTATAATAAAGTAGATGTCTTCAACCTCAATTCGTAGAGGCATCTGGTCTATCATGAAGGCATCATCCTCTGCACTCTAGTAGTGGATCAGCAGTTTGAGCAGGCGTGTGTTGGCTTTCATGTTTGGCATTTTGAAGAATTTCAATTAGCCATAGCATCTCAATGCATCTAGTGCATTTTGGTAATTCATTACCTCATTGTTAATTGTGGTATGCTCTCTTTCTCTCCATGTGATGGTCATCCTGCAAAAAATTTGAGTTTCAGCCGTTAGGTTTTGTGTTTAAATTTTAACTCATGTACACGCGAGTTTCCTTTACACATAGTCGCGTGTAGGGCTGTCGTATATGCGGGTTGATCACTTCCAACCCGCGTGTACACAGAGTTGGATTTTTGGGTATAAATTCCCACGATCAAAATTTTAAGAGAACTTATAAAAACTATCACAAAACATTACAAGCATGATTTGAGGGTTACCTGATAAATTTGGTGCGATTTGAATGGTCCAAATGTTCAGAGGCAAGCTTGCTCCTTTTTGATCCACAACTCTTTGCTCCAAATAGAAATAATAAAACTGTGAGTCCAAAAGTCATTATATAACTTTGAAATTGCAAAATATTTTTTCAAAAATTGATTTTTGTCTCATGGATTTTTTGACCCGTGGGCTTGGATTATCGAGAGTGGGTTGCTTTTTCAGGATATTTTGGAGACTTCTTTGAGATGTTATTTCGGTCCCATGACCGCTGACCCGTCATGGTAGGTATTGTTCACTCACTGGAATATAGGTTAGGGAAAACCATTTTTCCATTTTCATCTTGCATACTAGCCTCCGTTCAGCGATACATTAGCCATAGAGTCGACCCCAGCGTATCTTGGTTAGCAAACCATTTTCACTCGACGATTTTTAAATGATGATGCGATGGTAGAGCCATCCTTTACATGGGCATCTTAGTTAGAACCTCACTGACATTGATTGCCCATGCTGCTATACTGAGTAGGCTCGGGAGTCCTCTTTAGTTCCGCCATGACTTGTGCATTGAAGACACATTCTCCTTTCTTCTGTGGTGATTTCTGGCCTTATACCTTAGAGGCTCCTTTGTGTTGAGTTGTATTGCTGCATTGCATTTTGACTATTTTCACCTTTTGGCCTTGAGCCGGCTTCACTTGGACTCGTGTTTAAGCCACTTATTTGACCATGTCTTCTGCAAAATCAACCATGCAATCACTTAGCTTCTGCAACTTGACACATCCTTTGACCCGTGGAAAGAAAATCCCTTTGAGTGTCCTTGACTAGTTTCGTCTCCTTTCATTGAGCATAGGAATGTTCCCATCCCAGGAACTAGATCATCTGTTTCTCTGACACTTGTTCTTTCCACTGTACTATAGCATTCTTTTATTCTTTTTCCAGCTTAAAGAAAAAGAAAAAAAAATTATATATTCCAAAAAGAGTGGGAATGGGACAACATTTCCATATTTTGTTGGCAGCTAGAGTCAGTCGTGTCGCCCTTGAACAAAGCACTCAAAAGAAAGTCTCTCCTCCATTTTGGGCGGGATTTAGTTTGACATAGGTACGCCTTAACCTTGTTATTGAGTCAGTACTCCTCCGATTGGTTACCTCTTCCAATCATATGGAGAGTTTTCTCATGCCTCTTGCATGACAAATTTATATAGAGTTATTATATGCTACCATGTAGTCATCATTGAGTCGTGCTTTTGTTCAAGGGAAGTAAGCCTGAGTCAGCCTCTCTGCGGTGTCTCCTGACCTATTTTTCAGTCGGCCATCTCTGGTTGTCAGTGTCATGTTTTTCATCACATCAGTTATATTGGTCCTTTGCTCGTGCCAGTTTGAGAAGGTCTCCATTGACTTCTTGCTGGCGGGTCTTGTCCTTATCGATGACGACATATTGCTCTGAGGGCAGGCCTAGAGAAGCACCCTGGCCCTATTTTCATTATTGATAGGTCACCTTGTGCTCAACATCGATCAGTATCATGGGTCTTTGACAGAGTGGTTTCCCTTGTGTTCAAATATCAGCTTTCATTATCACACATTGGGATTCGTGTAGTGCCTCAGTTTCCATTTGACCCTATTGGTGGATTCCTCGCCTCTGTGTCAGCTTTCATTATTGGTTGGTTTAGAGGGTTTCTATCGTGCGCTAGCTACATCTTGTGTACGCCAGAAACATGCTTCAGTTGGGTTACTACATCTTTTTCGTCCAATTCCTTCCACATTATTGGCCTATGGGTTACACTCGCGCTAGATTGATGAAGGATGCCTTAATGCCTTCCTTCTAGCGGATCTTTTCCTATCGACTACAACTCATTTGCTCTGGGAAAAAGATCTAGAGTCCATTTGGCAGTACCTTGGGGTTTGCAGTCATTAGTGGAAGATTCCTTTGCTATCGATAGTGGGAAACCATCATTGTCCCCTGATTGATATATTCTTCCAAGTGTTCGACTTTAGCTCATTTATTCGCACTTGTTAGATTGTACTGGGTACCTTGACTCTCATTTTCATTATCGGTGAGTAGTCTCACGTTTGTTAACGGTATACATCAATGACCAATAATCAAACGATTTCTCACGTGGTTGACCTTAGATCATTTATTCCCATTGTGTAGAATTGTACTGCGGTGGTCGGTGAAGACCTTGGGTTGCATCAACATGTTTTGGTTCACTTGTCAGTTGTTCCTGTTGCTGCTAGTTGACACCATCCACCGTATATGTTGTCGTTCTTCAAAACGACATTTTATATGTTGGCATCCAAGTTGTGATGTAGTATTATTTTATTCCATCATGTTCATTTGGTACTATTGGGATCAATTTTTGACATCAGGGATCAGCTTCATCCTTCAGCATCATTGATCGTCTTCTTATATGTGATATTCAGACATGTACTTTTTCGATCATGATCATATGATCCATTATGTACTTTTAGTTCTTTGTACTTGTATACATATTGGATCTGCTTGTACTTGATATGCGGACATGATTTACTTTCTCTGAGCATGGGTATGCCCACCTCAGACAACATTTTCTTTCTAATCTCTTTTTGATGGCTTGGCAGGCTGAATTCTGGTGAAGTCCTTCTCAGTTTCGACAAGATTCTTTCCATACACTTAATACATTTCGGCCATCATGTACCCCTTCTGACCTCATATATTAGGGGGCATCTGTTATAACACCATTTATCACCCTTGGTATTTGTGATGCTTGGTTTATGGCCTAGGGCAACCCCTCCTTCCAGACTTGGTCCAAATATATTAAAAACAATGTTTTATTCCCTGTACACTACTTTTCCCTGAGATAAAAGCATGTACACGCAGGTTAGTCAATACCCAACCCACGTATATGTGTTAAAACACTTAAAAAAATTAAATTTCCTTAATTATGGGCGGAGTTCACGGGTTTTACCTGTTGATTACCTCCTATTTCCCGTGGCCCAATTGCTTCCCAACTAAAAAACTAATTGGAAGAAGTATAAATAGACTTCTATGGGAAGGCTAAAGGAGGAGAAGAAATAGAGTTATTATACTGAGATTATCCATGACTGAGTCTGATGAATCCTTGTGCCTCATGCACTTCCCCAAGCTTTAGGAAAACCTTGTTTCCTTGATTATAGATATTCTCCCTCTTGCTTGAGATATCATGGTGTTGGTTATGGAAGAAGATTGTTGAAGGCTAGGATAGGACGAATCCAGAGGACAATTTCGCTTGGAGCCGAAAGAAGAAGACTCAGGTGAATTAAAAGGAATGTTATCTTGTTTCCGAAATTAACTTTGTTTATGCATCAGATTATGTTGTAATTCATGTATGAATGTTGTTGTGATATATAACTGATCATTCGCTTATATGATATAAAGTCAAATTTAATGAATATGCTTTACTTCTATATTTCTATGTATGTTCGAATTGAATGATTTTCAGGTCTGAAAAACATCGGGATTTGCAAAGGGTCTAAACCCTGCAGGACCTACTTGAACGAAGGAAATCCGGGTATGGTCGCTCTTACGTAGTTTGTTTATATAAGCATTTTTCTTGAGTTGTATGAGTGTTTCTTGTTGTAGTCTGCTTCTGCTCTGTTGGGGTTCTAACCTAAAGCCCTAGGGTACCTCTTCCCGTAACACATCCCAACTAGATCTAGACCTCAGTAGTGCACAAAAATAGAGGTTGCTCCAGTTGAATGGTTTAGATGAGTTTAGAATGCAGGCCCTCCTACACACAGAGGTAACTCAACTGATCCAGGTGGATCTTCAGACACAGTGACATGGAAAATATCAAAATTCAAAGTGTCAGAAAGGAAAGTATCTTGACATCAAATCGAAGTGCTCGTCACCCTGATTCCAATGGTGCGAACGACTTTCCAATCTGAGTTCGGATGATGAAGTTGTGGCAGAAAGAAGGTTGCCTTGTTCCTATGGAAAATGAGGCTTTTTCCCTAAAAATGGCTTTAAGCCTTTAAAAGGAAAAATCGCAATTGGAGAAGTCAAAGGGGCGGACTTAAGGAGGTGCAGTGGAACCCCCGATCAACGATCTCCGATTAAATCAGAGTCGGGGACAAGCGATGGCCGATATCAGGACTTAAGGCAGGCGACATGCGATCGGCATTGGCGATCAGAGCGATTTGCCGATCGGCAATCGGCAGGACCAAGGACTAGGACCCCTGAACTGTAGTGATGTGATATGCCAATTCGATAGGGGTGATGCGATATGCCGATATCAACGATCGACGATCGGCGATCAACGCTAACATGATTATCGAACCGACGATATGCCGATTTGCGATAAAGGGCTAGACCCGACGGGTCTATAAGTCTGATTTGATATATTTGAAGTCTGGTTAAAAGGGATTTTGGTCGGATTTTCTTATGTTTTATGTATTATCGCGTGGAATGAAAAAGGCCTATTTTCAGGGTTGGTTGTGCCCGCCGATCCTTCCATTCAATGACTGCTATTCCAAGGAAAACAACCTTTGATCTAGGCGTGCTTGTAACCAAAGGAAGTGTTATAAAACCCAATGCACGAAGAAGTGCAGGGGGAGAGGATTTTCAGCACGCAGTTCAAGGCAGGAGAGCTTTTAGGTGGCTGATAGTGCATTTTGTCTGATTTGGACTAGTTTTATATGTTTTCAACCCCTCTCAATCCCACGGATGCATTGGTGCTGTCCATTTCTCCATCTGAGGTCTCCATTTCACAGCCATTTTCTAGAATGGAGGTATAAGCCTCTTTTTATGTAACTGGTGATTGTAATTCTCTTCTTTTCATGCCATTTAATATATGAAGGCCTCCCCATTGATCGAGTAGGGCCCGGAGACGTAGTCCGAGTTGGATGAACTCCGTTATCAAGTCTTGTTGTCTTCTTTTTGTGCCCTTATGTGTTCCTTCTTTCTTGTGTGCGCATTAGATTTCTATGTTAAGCTGAAATTTCTACATTTGATTCTTTTCATACATATATAAGCAAAAGATTCCTGAATCAAGTGGTATAAGAGCAGGTCTTTTTAGATGTGAATTGCATGTTTTTATGCTAACAAGATACAGACACTAAAGAGGCAAAGGGGAATTAGATCCTTTCGATCTCGAAGTGGGGCATGCACATCGAAGGAGAAACATGGCAGAAGATGAAGCTCATCTTGAAGAGGAGCAATTTCTGCAAGACCTTCTATTCAATGGCAGAGAATATCAGTTAGTTGGTTTTAAGGCTGGAGAAAGCAGAGGAGAGAAACCCAGAAGAACAAGGTTCAGCACATGGGAATGGTGGAGAAGAACCCCCTCCTTCTCCTTCCAGGAGTGAAGGTTCTCCTTCCTCTCACCACCATAATCGTAGAAATTCAAAGGATGCATCTAAGAAACCTTTCTTTAAATTAGATGTTAAATTTGATCTTCCCATGTTTAATGGTGAAAGTAACGCAGAGAAGCTTAATAATTGGATTAGGCAGATTGAGGTCTACTGCAGGATTCAACAGATCATGGAGGATGAGGCAAAGATTCAGCTGGCCTCTCTACGGCTGAGCAGCACCGCTCTCGTTTGGTGGGAGAGAAAATTGTAGCGCAATAAGAATGTGGGTAACCTCTTTTCCTCATGGCCTGATTTTATTTCTACGTTAAAGGAACAGTTTTATCCCTTAGGATACAAGCAAAAAGCTTTAATGAATTGGCAGTATTTAAGGCAAGGCAAAGGTCAGGATGTTCATAGTTTTACAGAGGAGTTTAGAAAGCAAGCACTGAATTTGGGTATTGCACTTGATACACCTAAAGTTGTAACTAAGTATATTGGCTCATTGCATAGCTACATTAGGCATTCATTGTTGTTGTTTGAACCAACCACTATTGACTCAGCCAGCGTAAAGGCAATTCATATTGAGAATAGGGGCAAAAATGAAAGAGATGATCATTCCAGAAAACCACCGTTCAAACCTCCCAATGGAAAATCTAAAGCGAAATGGAAAGGAAAGGAGAAGAAGACGAAAGCAGCCAAAGAAGGAGAAAGGTCGTATTGCAATCACTGCAAAAAGGAAGGCCACAATGACGATCACTGTTGGAAACAACACCCAGAAAAGCGTCCAAAGAAGTATGGAGGAAAAGGGAAGCAGAAGGCAGTGGTAACTGCGCAGCAAGACCATGAATCAGATTCCATAGATGAATCATTAATCACAGCCGTGGGAACAAAAGGTACTCTTACACCTGATGTTAATTCTAAATCACATGAAGGCACTAGTTTTGTAAATCAGTCCCTTCCTAATGATCGAAAGAGAATTGAACTGTTTCATATCAGAGTTGTTATAAATCATATTAAGGTGGAAACTCTGTTTGATACCGGATCCCAAGCAAACTTAATTGTAGAATCCTTGGTAAAGAAACTTGGCTTAGAAACAAAACCACATCTGAAACCTTACCCGCTTGGATGGATACATGATAAAGCAAAACTGAATGTAACCAATCAGTGTAAAGTAAAGTTTGTGATCACTTCTAAGCTAGTGGACGAAGTAGAACTGGATGTAATACCATTGGATATCTGTGGCATGGTGTTGGGGAGTTCGTATCTATATGATAGAAAGGCAATCTTTTTCCGTCATGAAAATGAATACCAAATCACAAAAGATGGGGTAGAATATATAGTAAGGGCTCATCAAAATAAAATCAATACCATCCTTGTAAGTGCTGGAAAAATGAAAAGACTGGTAAATTCCAGTAAGGGTTGCATGCTGATGGTTGTAAGGGAAAAAGGGGTAGAATTAGCTGATGCTTTCCAGGGCTGTGATCAGGAACATAAACATGAATTATCTGCATTAATTTCTAATTATGATGAGCTGTTTCAGGAACCGAAGGGATTACCTCCGAAGAGGGAAATCCAACATGAAATCCATTTGCAGCATGACGTTCCTTTACTAAATATTGGCATGTACAGGATGTCAACCATTGAGATGGAGGAAATCAAGAAACAGGTGCAGGAATTGCTGGACCAAGGGGTCATCAGGCCGAGCACTTCTCTGTGTGGCTCACCGATTGTCTTAGTTCCAAAGAAAGACGGCACATGGAGGATGTGTGTGGATTACCGCGCGCTAAACAAGATCACGGTGAAAAATCACTACCCTCTTCCACGCATTGATGACTTATTAGATCAGTTAAAGAATGTTGTTTATTTCACCAAATTGGATTTGCGTAGTGGTTATCACTAGGTCCGAATTGCAAAGCAGGATGTGTGGAAAACCACCTTCAAAACCAAACAAGGGTTGTTTGAATGGATGGTGATGCCATTCGGGCTTTGCAACGCTCCAGCCACTTT
The DNA here is from genome assembly GCA_031772625.1 of Pinus tabuliformis. Taxonomy (NCBI): domain Eukaryota; kingdom Viridiplantae; phylum Streptophyta; class Pinopsida; order Pinales; family Pinaceae; genus Pinus; species Pinus tabuliformis. Next base: position 1,990,367,910 of record CM062819.1, on the reverse strand, counting down.
TATGAGGGTCATGAATGATCTCTTTCGGCCTTTCATTGATGAATTTGTTCTTGTATATTTAGATGATATACTTGTCTTTAGTAAAAGTTGGGTTGAACATGTGTGTCATGTAAAGAAAGTGCTTGATGTATTGAAAAAAGAAAAACTCTATGTAAAGTTGTCAAAGTGTGAGTTCGGGAAAACCTCTTTGGGTTACCTAGGTCATATTGTTGGTCATGGTCAGTTAAAGATTGATCCTTCTAAAGTTGAAGCAATTGTAAATTGGCCTAAGCCTACTAGTGTAACCGAGGTCCGCAGCTTTTTAGGTGTTGTCCAGTATTGGAGGAGATTTATTGCTAATTTCTCTGTTATTGCAGCACCTTTTCACACATTGACAAGTGTGAAACAGGTCTTCCAATGGGGAGGAAGACAACAAAAGTCCTTCGAAACATTGAAGGAAAAGATTAGCACCGTGCCAGTCTTAGCCTTACCCGATCTCTAATAGCCATTCGAAATTGAAACATATGCCAACGGTTATGCCATGGGAGCTGTACTGATGCAACGAAAGAAGCCGATTTGTTACCATTCTGAGAATTTTTCTCAAGCTATGATAGACTATCCCACTTATGACAAAGAGCATTATGCCTTGGTGCAGATTGTGAAAAAGTGGAAACACTACCTAATCGGCAAGGAGACCATCATTCGTACGGATCATCAGCCCTTGCAGTACCTTCAGTCATAAACCAAGTTTCAGCAATCCCGTCATTTCAGGTGGATGGGTTTTCTTCAACAGTTTCATCTGGTAATAAAGTATAAGAAGGGCACTAGCAATAAAGTGGCCGATATTCTATCTTGCCCTCCTATTTCTGCTTCTATTATTTTACATAATGGTTCGTTGTCTTTTGAGAGTTATGTTGAACAATATGCTAACGATGATGACTTTAAGGAGATTTATGCAAAACTAACCCATGGTTCATAGGTGGACAACTATCACTTGGAGGGGAAACTGTTGTATCACCTTTGTAAATTGTGTATTCCCACAGGGGAAAGAGTACATGTAATTCGAGAGGCCCACATCTCTCTTGTGTCTGGACACTTTGGTGTCGAAAAGACTTTATGTCATGTACAAAGATTTTGTTTTTGGCCTCATATGAAAATCATTGTGAGTCACTATGTAAAGGGTTGTGTGATGTGTTCTGTTTCAAATCCCTCTAATAGAAAACTCGAGCTTTACACACCACTCCCTATTCCGATTCGTCCATGGGAAAGTGTGTCAATGGACTTTGTAGGAGGTTTGCCTTTGTCTACGAAGAGTCATGACTATTTGTATGTCATTGTTGGCTGTTTTAGAAATATGTGTATTCTTATGCCTTGTAAAAAGCAGATCACTGCAGAGCAGACTGCTTCTCTTTTCTTTCAGCATGTTTGGGTCCATTTTGGATTACCCACATCGATTGTGTCAGATCGGGACTCTCGCTTTCTTGGAGAGTTTTGGACCAGCTTGTGGAAGATGATGGACACCAAATTGAAAAGAAGCACAACATTTCATCCACAGACTGACGGATAGACAGAGGTTGTCAACCGTACCGTGGTACACTTGTTACAAGGCTATTGTGGGAAACATCCCAAGTTGTGGGATGAGCATCTCCCATATGTGCAACATTCCTACAACCGAGCAGTGCATTCATCTACGCAGTGTTCACCATTTGAGACATGCTTTGGTTACCTGCCAAAGGACCCTTTTGATATGGTCTTTGGAAGGGAAGATGGCTCCAGTGGATGTAATGATAGGGACAAAGCTCAGTAGTTCATTCAACGAATCCAATTGATTCACCAAGCAGTACAAGAGCAGTTGGAGAAAATTCAAGCCCGTTACAAGGCTCGACATGAAAAACACCAAGTTGACCATCAGTTCCAAGTGGGCGACAAATTGTGCTTCCACATCGGCAAGGACAGGATGAAGGGAGAAGGGAAGAAGTTGAGACCCATCTGGTATGGTCCATTCACTATATTGGAGAAGATTGGAAACAATGCCTTTTGTCTTGATTTGCCGATATATATGCAGATGTACTCAGTAATGAATGTAGAGAACTTAAAGCTGTATGAACCACCATTGATCATGGACACCGATGAGGTGGGCACAGTTCCTACAGTTAATGATTTTGCACCAGAATATCTCGATGAGTTACCTAAAGACATCATCCTTGACAGAAGGAGCAGGACTTCACGATGAGGAGATGTGGAATACCTTCGAGTTGGTTTCAAGGGAATGCACCCCAGCAAGGCCAAATGGCTGGAGAAGGAAAAGGTGAGGGAACAATTCCCTCACTTGCCAATTGACTAATGAAAGCTTTTGGCAGTCGAAAAGCTCCTCAATGAGGAGGATTGATCCAAATGGATCTTCAGACACAGTGGCATAGAAAATATCAAAATTCAATGTGGCATAAAAGCAAGTATCTTAACATCAGATCAAAGTGCTCATCACCCTGATTCCAATGGTGTGAACGACACTCCAATCTGAGTCTGAATGATGAAGTTGTGGCAGAAAGAAGGTTGCCTTGTTCCTATGGAAAATGAGGTTTTTTCCCTAAAAATGGCTTTAAGCCTTTAAAAGGCAAAATCGCAATCGGAGAAGTCCAAGGGGCGGACTTAAGGAGACGTAGCGGAACCCCCGATCAGTGATCTTCGATTAAATCAGAGTCGGGGACAAGCGATGGCCAATATCGAGACTTAAGGCAGGCGACATGTGATCGACATCAATGATCAGAGCGATCGGCCAATCGACGATCGGTCGGACCAAGGACTAGGACCCTTGAATCACAGCGATGTGATATGCCGATCTGATAGGGCTGATGCGATACGACGATATCAGCGATCGGCGGTAGGCAATCCCCGCTAACATGATTATCGAACTAGTGATATGCCGATTCGCGATAAAGGGCCGGACCCAATGGGTCTATAAGCCTAATTTGATATATTTGAAGTTCGGTTAAAAGGGATTTTGGTCGGATTTTCTTATCTTTTATGTATTATCGGTTGGAATGAAAAAAGGCCTCTTTTCAGGGTTGGTTGTGTCCGCCAATCCTTCCATTCAACGACTGTTATTCCAAGGAAAATGACCTTTGATCTAGGCACTCTTGTAACCAAAGGAAGTGTTATAAAACCCAATGCACGAAGAAGTGCAGGGGGGAGAGGATTTTTAGCACGTAGTTCGAAGCAGGAGAGCTTTCAGGGGGCTGATAGTACATTTTCTCTGATTTGGACAAGTTTCATATGTTTTCAGCCCCTCTCAACGCCACGGACACATTGGTGTTGTCCATTTCTCCATCTGAGGTCTCCATTGCACAGCCATTTTCTAGAATGGAGGTATAAGCCTCTTTTTATGTAAGTGGTGATTATAATTGTCTTCTTTTTATGGCATTTAATATATAAAGGCCTCCCCATTGATCGAGCAGGGCCCGGAGACGTAGTCTGAGTTGGATGAACTCTGTTATCAAGTCTTGTTTTCTTTTTTTTTGTGCCTTTATGTGTTCCTTCTTCTTTCTTGTGTGCACATTAGATTTCTATGTTAAGCTGCAATTTCTACATGTGATTCTTTTCATACATCTATAAGCAAAAGGTTCTTGGATCATCAACTTCAGAGGAAGATTTGGCATGATAAGAACATAAAGGATAAGCAATTTCAAGAAGGTGATTAGGCTTTGTTATATGATTCCAGATATAAAGACTTTAAGTGTAGGTTTTAACCCCGTACAGAAATTACCTGCATACGAATTCTAAAACACAGAAAATAAACAATGCGAGAGCATAACACATAAAACACATATACACAGAGATTTTCCCCTGGATCCCAAAACCGGGACTACCAGCTTGATTTTTCATTATGTTCTTTTCAATGTTACAATACATATTTATACATGCCAAAGCATCCAATACCATGGACCGAAAACCATCACGTCCAAAACCATGTGCGAAAACCATGCACAAAACCATAGGTAGGTCCGCCCAACCTAATATAGGGTCCAAAAAAAATTTCCCCAGGGCGCTGCCCCGGACCTTGTAGAGGGGGGCTATCCATCCCCTGAAACCCCTTGTGACCCCCCGACTATGCAATTAGCGCAACGAAGGGGGGCCTCCACCCCCCCTCTAACCCCCTGGTTAACTACGTGGGCTAGTCGTGGAAAGAATATAACACAACCCAACATTCTCCCACTTGTTATTTTATTTCCACAGGGGGCCACAGGAGAGATTAGTCATTTATCTAGCCCTGCAACACCCATTGCTTCTCTACACCAAGAGAACTTCTCAGAGCTCACAGATTTTTTCAATGCATTTGCAGTAGTCTTCAAAGTGTCCACGTTTACAACAACACCTTTTTGTCTTCTATCATATCCCTCACAATGTGATACTGAACATCAATGTGCTTTGTCTTTGAATGGTAAGCAGGGTTCTTTGGAAAGAAAATTGCACTTTGGCTATCATAGTCTATCCTTATAGCTCCCTGTACTAACCCCATCCTTGAACACAATCTCTGCAACCAAACTGCTTCCTTGCTTGCATGAGTGGCTGCCATGTATTTTGCCTATGTAGTTGATAGTGCCAATATAGATTGTTTCTTACTCATCCAACTGACTGCACCTCCAAATAGGTTAAACACATACCCACTTGTAGATCTTATCTGATCCAGATCTCCAACATAGTTCGCATCAACAAAGCCACGATATCCAAAACTCTAACCAATCTTGGTCTTCCTTGGTAGCACAAACCATAATCACTAGTGCCATGCAAATACCTGAAAACCCGCTTCACTGTTGTCCAATGCTCCTTTCCTAGTTTTGACATAAACCTGCTCAATACTCCCACTGCATGTGTGATGTCTAGTCTAGTACAAACCATAGCATACATCAGGCTATCGACTGCACTTGCATATGGAACACGGGACATATCCTCTTTCTCTTCTTGTGTCTTGGGTCACTGTTCAAAAGATAACTTTACACCTACAGGAATATGAACCTTTACTAGTTTACTATCCTACATATTAAACCTTTGCAGTATTGTCTTGACATACTTCCTCTGGTTTAACCAAAGCTTCCTCTTTACCCTATCCCTTTTAATTTCCATGCCCAAAATATAGTTTGCAACACCAAGATCTTTCATGTCGAATTTGGAGGACAATTGGGTCTTCAAATCATGGATAATTTCATTGTCATTTCCAACTAGCAACATATCATCCACATACAAGACCAGATAAATAACACGGTCACCAATTAATTTAAAATACACACAGTGATCTGCCTTGCTTCTGGGGAAGCCGAGTCCCCGTATAAATGTATCAAATTCCTGGTACCACATCCTTGGTGATTGTTTTAACCCATACAGAGACTTCTTTAACTTGCATACCACTTCTTTCTTACCCTTCATCGCAAAGCCTTCAAGTTGCTTCATGTAGATCTCCTCTTCCAGATCCCCATGACGAAATGTTGTCTTCACATCCATTTGTTCTACCTCAAAATCAAAAGTAGCAGCAACAGATAAAAGTAATCTAATAGAAGCTACCTTGGCAATAGGAGAAAAAATATCACCAAAATCAATTCCCGGCACCTGGGAATAACCTTTTGCTACCAATCGAGCTTTGTATTTCTCCATCTTTCCTTATGCATTTGTCTTCTTCTTGAACACCCATTTGCTGCCAATGGGTTTCCTTCCAGCCAAAAAATCCACCAGATCCCAAGCCTCATTTTTGTGCAAGATGCCATTTCATCAACCATGGCCTCTTTCTAGAGTTTTCCATCCTCTGAAGCTATTGCTTTATTCACAATTCTGGGATCATCATCAATAATAGATAAAGAAAAATTTGAACAGAAAGCAGATGGACTATACCTTTCTCGCTGCCTTCTTTCTTGAACTGATCTTCTCACAACCGGAGTTTGTGGCTCTTCATCTTCTGATTCCTCTTCTGTTGTAAAGTCTGATTCTTCCTCCTTTAGCTCAAACTCTATCTTTTCAGGTTCCTTTGATGGGACTTCATGTTTAATAACATTTTTCACCTCTTTGAACACCACATCTTGGCTGTACACAACCTTCCTTATTACTGGGTTCCAAAGTTTATAACCCTTTAAACCACCTTTATACCCAATAAATATGCACTTTTCAGATTTACTATCCAACTTTTTTCTTTTCTCCTTTGGAACATGTTCATATGCATCACATCCAAATACCCTCAGATGTGAAAGAGAGGGTTTCTTACCAGTCTTTACCTCTTGTGGAGTCTTATCCTCCAATGCTGATGAAGGTGATCTGTTGACCAGGTAACATGATGTCTCCACCACCTCTGCCCAGAATTCTTGTCCTAACCCATCACCACTGAGCATGTTTCTTTCCCTTTCCATCAACATCTTGTTCATTCTTTCTGCAGCTACATTTTTCTTAGGTGTATATGGAGTAGTCTTTTGTCATGCTATGCCACACTTCTTACAGAATTCTTCAAATTCCTTACTGCAAAACTCTCCACCTTTATCTGTCCTTAACACCTTTATCTTCTTCTCTGTCTGGTTTTCCACCAGAGCCTTAAATTCTTTAAACCTGTCAAAGACTTCAGACTTCTTCTTAAGGAAATATACCCATGTATTCTTTGAGAAGTCATCTATAAATGATACATAGTACACAGAGTTACCCAATGATGGAATCTTCACAGGTCCAAACACATCACTGTGCACAAGTTCTAATATCTGTTTCGCCCCCTTACCACTAGAGGGGAAACTTACCTGATTATGCTTTCCATATACACAATTTTCACCGAAATCAAAATCCAGAGAGCTATTACCCATACCTTTACCATGAAGTATTCGAAGGCCCTTCTCTCCAATATGTCCAAGCCTTTGATGCCACAACATGGTCTTCTCTCCAGAGACCAATAGATTTTCTGCTCCACTTTCAGGAACCACAGAACTATTGCACCCATCAACAATAGTGCTATTTTGTAGCTTGTATAAAGTTCCAATCTGAACTCCCCGCATCAATACCAGTGCTCCCTAAACCATCTTGCAGGTATCCTTCTTGAACACTGTTTTTACACCTGCATCATCCAACTTGCTTACAGAAATCAGATTTCTCGCCAATGCAAGAATATGCAGAACACCTGGATGTGTTCTAACCCTTCCACCTTGCAACTTAAACTTTACTTTTCCACGGCCAATGATTCTAGCCTTCCTATCATCCCCCAAAAAGACATCACCACCATCATATTTCTCATACTTGCAGAACCACTCTCCATGGGGAGTGAAGTGAAATGATGCACCTGAGTCAATCAACCATGCCTCATGATCTACATGTGTACTTGAAGAAGCCAAGTACACATGCCCACCTTCATCTGAGGTGGTTTTCGCCTCTGCATAAGGAGCATCATCAGATCCCTTTCCTTTGCTAGGAGCTTTAGATTTACAGTCCCTTTTGTAGTGCCCTTCATTTCCGCATTTCCAGCACACCACCTTTACAGGATTTCCTGGAGATTTAGATCTCCCTCTAGATTTAGATCTCCCACTCGATGACTTATTTTTGTTTATGTTCTAGGACTGTCCTCGTACAGACAAGGCATCACCATTCTGGCTCTCCATATTTTTCTGTCTCATCTTCTCCGTCAGCAAGGATGAGACTATTTCATCAAACTACAAGGCAACTGCATTGCTACCTATTGCAATAACCAGACTATCCCATGAATTTGGTAGAGAACACAACAAACTGATGCACTTATCTTCATTTGAAATTTTAATATCAACAGATAATAACTGACTTACCACAGTATTAAATGCATTCAAATGTTCTATCACCGAGTCTCCATCTTTCATCCTCAGGTTATACAACTTTTTTCATAGGAACAATTTGTTCACCAGAGACTTAGATTGGTACAAAGTCACTAACTTGTCCCACAAAGCCTTCGTCGTAGCTTCCCCTGATACATTCAGTAATACTGAATCTGAGACACACAATCCTATTGTGCTCTTAGCCTTCTGATCCAACTTCTTCCATTCTTCATCAGACACTCCCGTTGGTTTAGTACTTGGATCTACCACGATCCACTGATCTTTATCCACCAACAGATCCTCCATCTTGAGTTTCTATAACTCAAAACTTTGACCCTTAAATTCTCGATCTCTATCTTGCCACTGCTTGCCATCTTCTTTCACCACCAGAATCGATCCTGCAGACCTCCCACTGAACAAGGTCTAACATAGCCAGGGTCTACCATAGGCCCGAGCGAAACCCCTCAACAACAAAGGCGTCCCCTTAAATCCAAAACAGTTCTGATACCAAATGTAGGTTTTAACCCCGTACAAAAATTACCTGCATATGAATTCTAAAACACAGAAAATAAACAATGCAAGAGCATAACACATAAAACACATATACACAGAGATTTTCCCCTGGATCCCAAAACCGGGACTACCAACTTGATTTTTCATTATGTTCCTTTAAGTGTTACAATACATATTTATACATGTCGAAGCATCCAATACCGTGGACCAAAAACCATCACGTCCAAAACCATGGATCAAAAACCATCGCATCCAAAACCATGTGCAAAAACTATGCACAAAACCATATGTAGGTCCACCCAACCTAATATAGGGTCTGAAAAATTTTTCCCTGGGGTGCTGCCCCAGACCCCGTAGAGAGGGGTTACCCGCCCCCCTTGTGACCCCCCCGCTACACAATCAGCGTAATGAAGGGGGGGCTCCACCCGCCCACTTAACTACATGGGCTAGTTGTGGAGAGAATATAAAACAACCCAACATTAAGGGAAAGTTAAGGACAAGATGGTTAGGGCCTTATGTTATAGAGATATGTCATGATAATGGTTCAGTGCAGATTAGAACCATAGATGTAGAGGCCATTCCTTTACTTGTTAATGGGCACAAACTGAAATTTTACAAGAGGCCATTGTCAAAGCAAGAGTTCATTGATGGTATCAATAAAACAATGATGGTGGTGGAGCAAGTTTCAACTCCTGCCTCATCAAGTCATTGAGAAAAGAAAAAATAAAAATAAGGACTCAGGTGAAAACCTCCATGAGGCACATGAGTCCCACTATTGGGCTAAAAACCTCTTGGGGCGGCCCAATGGTGTCAAAAAAAAAAAAAGGAAAAAAGAAAAGAGAAATAAAAAGATCTCTAGGTGAAAAGATCTCTTGAGGCGCCCAAGGCAAGTAGCTAGAATGAAAACCTCTTGGAGGCAGGCTAGTTGTTTTCAAGAGAAATAAATAAATAAAAAGAAAGGAGAAAAGAAAAATCATGAAAAATTATTTGCAGGTCAGCAGGAGGACGATCAGAGAGCAAAGGAGAATCGAAAAGGGACCTATTCCACTCATATTTTTATTTCCCCATCCATTATCATTCATCACTCTGCCATTTCTTTCATTTTTTTCACTCATTTGCCTCAGTTTGCAAGGGTACTGTGTTTTCTACAAGATTCCCTGTAAACCTACAGGATCCCCTGAAAACCTACAGGATGATCTTGTAGGAATTACAGTGGCTTCAGAATCCTAAAATGAGTAACCCTAGGGAAAGGAAATGACCTGCCCATGTCAAAAAAAAAAACTCTACATCACAACTTCATTACCATACCTCTCTCTACCATGATCACCCTTGCATCCATCATTAAAAAAACCAATTTCATTTTATTTTTTTTCACAGTCTTCAAAATAAAACACAGAGGAAAATGAAACAGTGAGCAGAAGGGAACATCACTTGAGTGTACTTCTCATTATTCACACTCCTAGACCTCCTCTCTATCCATGTCATCATCCTCAAAGTCCCAGTAGTGGAAATGATTAAAAATTATGAGGGAGAAGCAGCTACAGGACATCCTATAGGAAATCCTGTAGCAGCCTATCCCACAGAATAAAAATCATGAGTTGCAGCAAGCTTCCAGCATGAAGATCCAAGGGCAAAAGAACATCTAGAGCAACAACACCATCATCTTCAACACCAGGTACCTGCACATCAAGGGAATCATCAGAGGGCAATAAAAAAGGAAGGAAAAATAACATGCAGCCAACACACAACAAGCACCTCATGTCCTCAACGAATTGTAGCAAGGTATTATCACTAGATGTAAGTATCTCGCTTCACTCTGTCATTTGCATAATGTAGTCAAAAGATGTAAAGGTTGTGAGCGAGTTGGTTTATAAGCGAAGGGTGGCCAGTTAACTTGGCCACCTTTGTTCAGTCAATGAGGATAAAACAGTTAGTCCCCACACACGTGGCAATAGTCAAGTCAAAGAAAATGAGAATGAGATCAAAAGCAGTTGAGACTACGGATGCTCGAAGTGGGAGCTGATTATGAAGAGAGGGGAATGGTGAGGTGGTAGTGGGTACCAATGGTCCAAAAATAGAAAAACCATACTTCGGCTGCCGGCACACCACCTCACTCAAATCGTTCATAAGAGGAAATAAATGTTGATCCCCATGCACTCATGCATTCGTCTCTTCAAGGCTCACTCTATCAAAATCGCTCTCGGACCCAAGCAACCTACAGAAGAGAAAAATTCCATGTTTCTCCTGCGCAGGACTTCCTACAAGATCACACAGGGAATCCTATAGGATCACACAGGAATCCTACAAGATACAGTCAAGCAGTCTACAGGATTGGTAGAGAGTAGTTGCAGAGAAGGAAACACAGGGGTTGGCTACAATAAACACCATGAGGAGGTAGGCTCTGCATTTCCTTCCATTTTTCCAAGTGAATAGAACAGAAAAATCTCCTAGTTTGAGTGAATTTGATAGTTGTGTAAGGGAATTGTCTCCTAAAGTATTTTAGTCGCATTTCTTCCTGCATTAAAATTTGTATCAACCATCTCTGCTCCTCATAATTCACCAGACAAATTGACAGGGGGGTTTAATAGAAGGGAGCCCATTAACACTGTGAGGATTCACCAACACTCTCCTATGTTAGAAATCTTCACGAGGAATAATTGGATGGGGTATTTCGAGACAAGAACCCATGCCATTGTGGTGGTGATATGCCTCTCCATAGAGCTCACCCCTGAACTCATAAGCAAAATTACCACATTTCCCTTAGGAGTGCCTTGGAGAAAGGAAGACAAGGGGGATAGCCAAACTACCAAAAAGAAATTATTTTTAGAGGGAGAGGAGCCCATTGAAGACAAGAATGGAGTAAGGAGAACAAGCTTACCATACCCCTGGAATGAGGTAAGATACCACCTTATAAAATACATATAATGTGAAGGTAGGTATAGTGTGGTTTATGGTTATCACTTTAGGCTCCTGGAAGAATTGAGGTTTGGAGCAGAAACACCTCCTCACCATAAGCTCAGCATACCATACTTCCTTCTGCAATCATTGATAGGTACAAGCATAAAGGTGCAGGAAGGAAATCACCAACAATCAGCCCACCATAGGTTAATTAGAATTATCATAGAAGATGCCATCCAAAACCTCAAAATTCCTATCCAATGGGAAATTTTCAAAGACATGTAGACAGATGAGGATATCAAAGCCCTCACATATGATATTAGCCCTACTATCAGTGAAAAGGATGAAGAAGAGACCGAAACAGATGGAGAAGAAGCAGAGAGGGATGAAGAGGAGATAGATGAGGATGAAGAGGAAGAGAAAGAGAAAGAAGGTGATGAAGAAACAGAGGAAGATGTCAAGGAGGACACTGATAAACAAGATGAGGATATAAAGGGAGAAGAAGAGGGGAAAGGCATAGGTAAAAAGGGCAATGGAAAAGAGGAGGCAGAAGACAAGGAGGAGTCACCTAGGGTGTCTCCAGAACCCACTGAGAGAGGCAACAACTTCCCTCACTTCCCTTAGCACCCTTATCAAACAAAAAGGCAAAAGACAGAGGCAAACCCCCTTATACTTTAGAACAAGGAAAAGTACAAGGATAAGGCAGGGAAAACCCCAAACTCCAACCAAGGTTCCCATTGTTATTGAGGACTCACCTAAACAGCAAGAGAATATGGCTCCTCTTATAAAAACTCAAGAAGAAGGATCCTCAACACAAACCTCCCCTAAGTCTCCTATCACCTATGTGAGAAGGCCTGTAACTAGATCTACCTCATCCAAAGGAAAAGACATCCTACAGGATACACAACAGGACCTACAGGAAGCAGAGGCAGTCCTATAGGAAACTCTGCTAAACCTACAGGAAACTAAAAAATTGGATGAGGAAAGAAGTAAGAAGCCAGAAACAAAGAGAGAGGACCTAGAGCTAAGGGAACCTAGTCCTCAACCTAACCTTGACTCCTACTACAGATTTATTGAGGGGGGCAGGGTCATTCCACAAAAATTTTCCATTCCATTATTCTTTGAGCTTGAGAAAGAAAGAGCCAGAACTCATAGATGGATGCAGATTTCCAAGTCCAAGGGAGTGGAGGACATTGGTCACATGGAGGAAAAGCTCAAAGAGATGGGCGGAGAACTAAGCAGCCTAAGGGATAGAGAGGCCATCATGAAGACTTAGTTGGAGGTAGAAAATGCATGGTTGAAAGGACAACTGCAAGAAAGAGAGAATCAATTGGCATCCATGGCTAGTCTATCTTTGGAAGCAATCCAATGCAGGATGCCAGCTAAGTCCTATGCACTATACCTTATGCAACAATGGTTGTAGTTCCAAATCAAGACCCTAGCACAGAGAGGCAATATGCCATTCCTAGATTATAGACAGTTCATTGATCTTTGTGATCAAAGCACATTGGAAGATAGCGCTAAGATGTTTGAGTTCTACTTGCATTACATGGCTTTCACAGATATGAATGTATGATACCCTAATGCAAAGTTAGGGGATTTACAGTTGATGGCTTTGGCATCATGGATGAACCATGGGGAAGCAAGGGCTACAGAAATGAAGAGGATATTGGCAAGGGAAAAAATAGAGCCTCTTACGATCAGAGCTGAGTAGTCCAATCCAATGGCTGTCATTAGCACACATAATTTAATTGCAAATGATCCTCAACTTGCACCCAGGTATCTTACTGTCCAAGAGAAAGCCATTACACATTTTGAGGACATGTTCAGATTGTTAGGGGATGACAACATGCAAGCTTTCCTAAGGAGATGGAATACTTTTCCATAGAATTTGAAGATCAGAGAGTACCATTCTCCATAAAGGATGATAGAAGCACTAAACATGACACCCATGTACAAGAAATCCATCCAAAGGCTCAAAGTCAATTGGATTGGCTTGAGACTCAGTCCACCACTGCTCTTGGGGATGTTAGAAGGAAGGAAGGAAGAAGAAGAAAGAAAGCAGTGGGAGGAGGTAGAAAAGAAGGCAGGATTCTATGCACAAGAAGAGGAAACCACAGTAGAAGCATGGGATGTTAGGGAGGCCACTAGAGCTATGAAAGACATGGATATTGATTGAGTTTCTCAAAGGATGAGAAACACTTTCAGTAGTGGGGTGATGATGAGCCTCATCATTGGGTAATTATATGGGCCTTAATTCACCTCCTAGCTAGTCAAATCAACTCTTCTCACAATTTATTACATGTTTTGATTATATTTTGTTTAATGAGATGAGTTAAAGTGAGATATTATACCTAGTGGACTAATATGCATTGAATGCAGGTTTGGAAGAGAAAATCAAGGAATTTTGGCAAGACTAAGGTTTGAAACTCAAATGGGATAAGGGAGAGAGATTGTAGGAGGTAAATCCTCCTCATTTACTCCTCCCCCATTCGAATATTCCTCCATTAATCACACCAGCTCGGAGTGCAATCAACAAAGTCATGAAGATCAAAAGACAGTCGAGCAAGTGATAGACAAAGAGTTAGTTCATCTCGAGTTTGGGAGCCGAGCCTCCCTATATTTAATGAATTCATTGGGGACTTCAGTTGTATAAGTAGATAGGCTTAGAACCTCATTAGGATTTGAATTTTGGTTGTAAAAACACTAGTTATTTTCGAGCTCTAGACTTGTGGAAGACATTGATGTAATTTTATGTTTTGATAATGAAAATGAGCTTTTTCTTGATCCAACACTGAGTTAACTCAGAGGGCTAAAGCTCTTGGGTTAGGGCCCAACCCTAGCAGCAAAGGCTCCTCTTCTTGTATATGTATGCTTGGCTTAGTTTCATATATTCATGGTTAAATTGTCTTTAGAAGTATTTCATTGCAAGTAATGTGGATTTGATTAGTTGTTTATTAGTTTGCTTCCATTTGTGCTTTACTTCAGTAGTAGGTTAGAAGGGATAAAAGGAGCACCAAAAAGCTGTCAATAGGTGTCTTGGCCTCACCTCTTCCCTCAGGGATCATGATTTGAGGAAAAGACCCTTATGCAGCCCCAAAAATACAAATTTCCATTTTCTCATAAGATTTAGAGTTTACTATACTTGAACTAGCATTTGATCAGTTTTGCAAGTGTAGGATTTAATTACCATCTCTTCCATCTTCATTCTTATAGTAGATCTCATCCATGATTCCATTTTATTCAACAATTTTCCTCATGCATGAAGTAGACAGCTAGTTCATTAAATTATGCTTTTCTAGCTTATTAGAATTATTCTTGTTTACATGACTTTTTGGCAATTATAAATGTTTGATGCAGAGCAGGTGCTTCAGAAGTATAAAGAGATCTCATAGCATGCAACCACCTTCCAACTTCATCCATCCATAATCGTTCCTTGCTTTCACCAAGACCTTCACCAATCTCATCACTTTACATAGAAATTCCTCCAAGCATGTTGAACAAATCCAACCATCTCCTAACCTTGGTTTTGAGTTATGAGTGATCCTAGGCATTTTCTCACTCTATTCCAGCCATCCACCACCTTCCCTAAGCCTTCCATCACCTCCAGCAACCATCATTTTTCTCTCGGTTGTATCCTGTAGAAATACAGGGAATCCTGTAGGTTTCTAGTACATCTTGTAGGTTTTCTTGTAGTGGCCTATTTTAAGGCCGAATTGAGGGAAAACCTATAGGAAGCCACACTAGGTCACCCAAGGGTCTCCCAAACCTTCCAACCATCTCCTAAACCTCCCAACCATCCACCAACATCACTAAGCCACCTACCACATCACCAAAAGAGATTAGGGTTTACACTTGATTTTCCATAAAAAGAATAAAAAGAACAAAACAGATTTATTTCAGTCCTTTACATGCACAATAGTGATGTTTGATGTCTTGAACTTCCATGCTTTAGACAGTAGCATTTCATACATGTTAGCTTGGAATTCTTGTAAAGCATAGTTTCTCAGTAGTTAGTTAGAGAATGGTGTGTTTTTAGCATAGGATTTCAGTCATTTTCCTTATTGCAGTAGACAAGCTTTCTCCTAGAGTAGATTTCTCTTTCTTTCATCAACAATCAAGCTTCTTCTGAATCCATAGAAGTCTGGCTTGAAAACCCTAGTGGTCTCTCGCCAGTTGAACAATGACAAAAGGTAGAACCATCACTTTTACTTGTGTATACAACACTGTCACCTCCAAGTTTGTACGAACCCCGGGTTGATAAAGTAAAGCTGGTAGCTCCAGGAGTTGCAGCATTCTTGCTGCAATACTGGTGCTCATCCCAGACAAGGAATTTGCCATTTGGAAAAATAAGAACAGCAAGGCTTATGCCTTGATTGCAACATCAGTAAATGAAGAGGTGAGTCGCCATATTTTGCCATTTTAAAATTATTTTGAAGCCTTACAAAAACTGAAGTAACTCTATGTTTCACACTCTGCACTTGAATTTGTTCAACTCATGATTAAATCATTTAGCCTTGAATTGCAAAATGATGATCCTCTTTCTCTTGCATCAGAAGTAAAATCTATTATGCATGATATCAAAGTCACTAATGTTGAACTGGACATTCCTCTGGTAGCTTTTTTCAAGGCACTTTATCGCACTTACTCAAATTATCTTGACTCAATGCAAGCAAATGGAAACCTCAAAGAAATTACCTTTGACTCCCTTGTGAAAAAAATTTGTTGAAAGAGAGAAATATTTTGGGAAGAAGACAACTCCTCAGTATTCTAAAGAGGCTGTGTGTCTTGCACATAGAGAGAAGAATCTTGCTCAAGATTCTTCCAAAGGAAGAGGTGCTCGAAGAGGAAGAGGAGGAAGAAATTTTAGAGGCAGGGAGGCAGACACTCTCAAGGAGAAAAGTCATGTTTTCATTGCATACGTTGCAATAGAGACGGATCACATGATGCATCCACATGAAAGTTTCCTTGGGACAAAATTGAGTAGGAAAGAAAGCAACCCAAAGGTAAAAATAATGACAAAGAGAAAGGTAAAGCACCTAAATCCACTCACTATGTTGTGGCACACTGTAGTATTGGAGTAAATGAAGACTTATTTAATGCTTCACTTGCCTCTTGGAAAAACGATTGGTTGCTTGATTCAGGAGAAACATGCCACATGACATTTAGAAGAGATTTTTTTGAAGAATTTACTGAAAATGTTGATGGAGTAGTATACTTTGCAGACAAATCAAAACTCAAGCCATCTGGGCTTGGCACAATCAGGCTTAAATTCCTTGGTTTTCCAGACTTTGTTCTGCATAATGTTTGATGTCTCCCACAACTGAGGAGAAACTTGTTGTCCTTGGTCCACATTCGACATCAAGGACACTCCATTCATATGTTTGATGGCAAGTTTGAGGTGAGAAAAGAATCAGATCACTCACTTGTCATGATGGGGATAGAAGAAGAAAGGCTTCTCAAGTTGCAAGGTACCTCTGCTCGTGCAAAACATTTCTCATACAATTCTCATTATGATGAAGGTACATTTCCATCAAGTTTATTATGGCATGCTATATTTGGACACTTGAACTATGACAACCTCCGCTTGTTGAAGAAAATGGTGTTACTGGTTTGCGTACAATTCCTAGGAAACTTAAGCAATGTGATGCTTGCATTCTAGGAAAGCATAGCAAATAGTCTTTTCTTGATTCACATTCCAGGGCACATAGAAAACTTGAACTCATTCATTCAGATTTATGTGGTCCAATGCTTGTTCCTTTTGCAAATGGAAATAGATATATGATGACATTTATTGATGACTACACCATAATGTGTTCTGTTTATTTATTTATGAACAAATCTGATGCTTTTCAAACATTCAAGAACTTTCATACATGGATTGAAAATTATGCACAATATTATATTGACTCTATTCATGCTGATAATGGAAAAGAATACACTTCAAATGAATTTGAAAACTATCTTCGCCAACATGGGATCAAACATCAAACAACTGTGCCTTATAATCCCCAACAGAACAGAGTAGCTGAAAGAATGAATAGGACATATTAGATATGGTGCACTCCATGATGTTTTTAAAGAATGTAAAATTGATGTTTTGGGTTGATGCAGTTCTATGTGAAGTATATGTAAAGAACATATGTCCATCTAATGCTATTAGAAATAAGACTCCTTATGAAATGTGGTATGGGAACATTCCTTCAGTAAAGCATCTCAGGGTCTTTGGTTCCACCTATTATGCCTTGATACCAAAGGTACATAGAAAGAAACTTGGTGCAAGGAGTCATAAGTGTATCTTCTTTGGGTATTCAAACACCTCCAAAGCACATTGTCTCTATGATGAAGTCAATAAAATGTTTGTTGTATCTAGAGATGTAATCTTTTTTGAATCATCCAAAGCTGACAATGTTGTTGAGCGGCAACTTGATCGCTTGGATAGACTCGCAAATGCAAAATCATTTCAAGAATTTGATAATAAGATTCCACATCTTGAAGGGGGGATTACTATACTGGATCAACTTGTGGAATCTTCTTCTGAAGCACTCTCTCCCCCGCATGAAACTCCAACCACTGATGATACTTTGAGTGATGTGATTGACAGAATTGGGAGGCTCAATCTTGATTCGGTCCCAACTCAATCAACTGAGCATCCTGTACCATCTAAGAAAGGTCCCCCAAAGTGGCTGACAAAGACACTTGAAAGTGTTCATCCCGATGAGGTTGGAAAGATAGGAACAAGAAACTCAACCTAGAAAAATGGAGGTGACGTAGATGACTCTGATTCATCTGTTGATATGGATGTTCCTTATGATTGTGAATTGAATTTTTCTATAGATTTTGAACCAACTTCCTTCAAATAAGTCGCTTCTCATGATGAATGGAAAGAAGCGACGCAAAAGGAGTATGATTCCTTGATAAAGAATGGCACTTGGAAGTTGGTTGATCCTCCATTGGGAACCAAACCAATTGCCTGCAAGTGGGTCTACAAGAACAAGTATAAAGTTGATGGCTCACTTGACAAGCACAAAGTCAGGCTTGTGGCAAAAGGTTTTGCATAGAAGGAAGGGGTCGATTATGAGGAGACTTTTGCTCCCACAGCAAATTGGGCTACCATCTGGACACTCTTTGTCCTAGCAGCTCAGAATGGTTGGAAAGTCCATCAAATGGATGTAAAAACTGCTTTCTTGAATGGAGATCTAAAAGAGAATGTTTTTATGTCCCAACCTAAAGGATTTTCTGTGAAAGGACATGAACATAAAGTATGCAACCTCGTGAAATCCTTGTATGGCCTCGAACAAGAACTGCGAGCATGGTATGAAAAATTAACTAAGACTCTTCTGAAACTCAATTTCAAACATTATGATTTTTTGATGTAACTTTGTTTGTTAAGAAAGTTGGAAAAACAATTGTATATCTTGTGGTATATGTAGATGATCTTTGATGATAGGGAAAAATGAGAGCTACATTGCATCCATAAAGAAGGAATTGAGGAAAGGTTTTAAATGACTGATTTGGGCTATGTTCATTACTATATTGGTATTGAAGTAACTCAACATATGAAGTCCATATTCCTTTCTCAAAAGAAGTACATTGGATATCTGTTGAACAAGTTTGGCATGTCTGAATGCAATCCTCTAACTACTCCAATGGAACAAAACTTAAAGCTCACATCCATTGAAGGAAAGAATTTGAGGATGCAAGAAAGTATAGATAGCTTGTAGTAATTATCAACTACCTGACTACTACCAGACCAAACATTTCATTTTCTATTGGAATCCTCTCCAAGTTTATGCAAAAGCCTTGTGAGGGACATTGGTCTACTGCAAAAAGAGTTCTAAAGTACTTGAAGGGAACTCAAGACTTTGGACTCAAGTAAACACAGGTGGGAGACTTCACCGTGATTGGATACTCTGATTCAGACTTCGATGGAGACAAAGAAACAGGGGTATCTACTTCTGGTTATTCTATGTGTCTTGGATCAGGATTTGTCTCTTGGAGATCACACAAACAATCAGTTCTAGTAGATTCCACAACAGAGGCGGAATATGTGGCAACAATTGAGGCAAGAAAAGAAATTGTGTGGCTCAGGAAAATTCTAGAAGATTTGCATGTAAAACAAGTACATTCGACTCCACTCATGATTGACAATACCTCTGTAATAAAGTTGGCCAAGAACCCAAAGTTCCATGATTTAACGAAGCACATCAATAAAAAATATCATTTGATTCAACATCATGTTGAGGCCAAAACAATCCATCTTCTCCATCACTCCACTAATGAGCAAATTGCAGACATCTTCACCAAAGCGCTTGGAAGATAAAAGTTTGAAAGATTAAAAAATATTCTTGGACTCACCAACATCCCTTCAGATTAAGGGGGGAATGTTGACACCTAATCATAGGGATTGGGTGAACAATTGTAAATAGTGTAAATAATCTATAAGAGAAAATGAAGAGTCATCGGGAGATGAAACTCAAGAGTCACTCCCTCATGTATATAACTATGAACAACCCAAATGAATAAACATGTTCTCATTTGAGGAGTTACCTCACGGCCTGACAGAGCCATATTCCAAAGCTTGAGGTGGAGTGCTTATGAGGGCTTTTAACCAATAAAATAGCTGAAACTAGATGCCATCGAGCCACACTTCCTTCATCCACTAGAGGCAAGTCTCTGCTCTCTCTATGATTCTTATGCCCAACAAGCTTTTAAGAGGGTTCTTCAGTTGGTTTTAACTCTCTCCAATGCTTAGTAACATAGCTTGAGATTTTATCTTCTCTACCTCTTCCACGGCTTCTGCATGCCCAAAAAGCTCCTCCTCCTTGTGTATGTATTGTGTGTGTTCCTTCAAGAGAGAGAACATGCATCAATGGGTGCTCCCTGTCTAAAACTCCTCCTTCCCCTTTTCAACAAACTAATTGTCCATTATTTCCATGATTACACAACAGTCAACAACTGATAACACAGCCCATGCTACCCTTCAATGTTTTGTCCTCTTCTTGCTTGTGGTTAGAGTTAAAGGACACTTGTCCCTATCCCTTCTACTTCCAATTAATGTATGGAATAGTCAGCCCATTCAACCAACTAGGACTGATTTTTAAAACAACAATTCCCTCAAGCAATGGAATCAGTGTCCCTCTCTCATCCATTTATAATAATTTCAATTATTTACAAGAGAGAAATATTAACCAGAGGATGTCACACAAAGGTTCCCCCTCTTTATGAATCTTGGGGAGAGCATAGATTCTTGGGGTGAGGGGATTACTCTCGACCAACTTCTTGATTATATGGTCAAGGGTATTATCTAACTTGGTAGTGTTTGTGACCTCTTTTGAGATCCTTTTAAGAGGATTCTTATTAAGCTTCTTATAACTCCCACTATTGTTGAGGTTGAGGTGGTCTATCATTTTGTTCATGTAATTTGTTGGCATTATTATACAGGTGTTATCCTTGATGGCAACTCACTCAGAGGTATGATACAGGTGTTGTCCTTGGTGGCAACTCAATCAGAGGATAGATCTTAGTACAGTAGGTCAAGAGAGAGATATACGCAGGTTAACCTTGATAAAAGCACGTATACACACGGGTGAGAAGAACAAAAGGCACGTATACGTACACACACAGGTTCACAGAAGGAAAGGCGCATACATATCGGAAAACTAAGTTTTGGTCCATGGTATTTGGTCCGAAGTGTTGACCCCAAGTATTGGGTCCAAGGTATTGGTTCTAAGTGGTTTTGGACCATGGTATTGAAAGAGGCATACACCTATATAAGGAGAAGATCATTAGGCCAAGGGGGCAAGGAATGAATATCTGATGAAGTGTGAGATCTAGTATGCTGGTTATGGGTTTGTGATGTTGTGCTTGATCTGAATCAAGGATGCACCTATGCGGTTGATGATGGATGATGGATTGGGATCATAAGGCTTGGAATGTATTATCATTATGTGGTTTGATCATGGATAGACTAGATCTAAATTATTGTCGCATGTTTTATTGTATGAATGTTATGATCTGGGTATGACTTATGTCTGGAACATTTGCAAAGTTCTGAGTTAATATTTGCAGATGTGTACGCGGGTTTGCTTTGGTAAAAGCACGTATGTACGCCGGTTTGGTTCATCGTAGTAGCGTATACATTATGAAGTATGATATTTGAAGTTGCAGTTGGGTCTAGTTGTTATTGCAGAGTTCTGTGTTCTGCTCTGTGTTCTGGTTACTGTGTTTTGATGACATGGTTTCAGTGATTTAGTATTGGGTGATTCAGAGATTGATGATGCAGGTGTAGTTGATGGTTGTATTACAGTGGTGATTGTTTTGTATTTATGGATCCAGTATGAAAATTTATGAAATGTGGTCCCTGGAAGAAAAGAGAGGGTTGTAACCTTCTGTAGGCCGGTGCCTATGTACTAGTAGATATATCGGCTAGTACAAGAGCTAGGGGGTTGGAGCTCCATTCCAGTAGAAACTAGAGAATGAGAGAAGGTAGCAGCCTTCCGCTAGTAGGTGCCTGCGTACTGGTATGAGTCTGCACCAGTACAAGATTGTAAACAGGTTTTTCTTATATTAAAGAAAACAGCAGCAGGTGGTTTTTGTCCCGCATTGGGTTTCCACCTTATATCATGGTGTTCATGTGTGCTTCTTATGTGTGATGATCTATTCTGTTTTACTGCACCTGTTTACTGTTCATATGGTTAATGAAGTTCTGATGCACTGATTAAATATCAACATATAAAGGATTAACTGAATCATAAGTTTACTGGATATACGCTAGTTGCATTAAACACAGTTGCGTGTACACGCGGGTTCCCTTAATTGAAGTAGCGTATATGAATCTAATTCCCTTAATTGAAGTAGCGTATATGAATCTAAGTATGTAAATGAAAAAGTTAGTGATTTGCTAATACTGATTCACCCCAATCCCCACACCCCCCCCCCTCTCAATATTATTTCCAACATAATCAACTTTGTTTAATATGAAAACAACTCCACCTTTATCAACTCTAAGAATGACAATATCTGGCTTATTATTAAGACCCCTTAATTATTGTAACTCAAGTCTCTTAATGTTGCTTTTAGGAGGCTTAGAATTTTCAAGGACAACATCACAATGCTGCATATTAACCTCTTTAGTGCTATCTGGTAAATCCTTGATACCGAATTCAACACAACACATGATATCCTCAATAGGGATTCTTTTGGGGGAAATGGTGAAATTTAAGCCTTTTTTAAAAAGATTACAAAGATGCCTATCTAAATAAAAACTAGAAATATTAACTACTTTATTATTCGATAAAGAGGAAAAATCAGGACAACTAATTAGGTTTCCAAGGGATGGAAAGGTAGAAATAGGGATTTAGCTTCAGTGCTAACTTTGGAGGAAAGGGTTACACTCAGAGAGGAGGGTGAAAACAAATCAACAAATTAAGAGTTTGAAACAACATAAACTATAGTATTAAGTAAACATATAGTACATTATGATCAAAATTGGCACTCGATCCCACGAAGATTCCATCAGACATTCCTAAATGAAGGTAAGTCTAGTGAGGATCTAGCAGATCATATTACCATGTACTACTTTTGGTGTTCTTCAAAATTATTAATCAATGATTCAATTAGGTTGAGGCTCTTTCAACACAACCTATTGGGAATGTGACTAAGTTGTACATTCAACTTAAGGGGGGATTGTTTTCAACATTTACTGATTTGGCTTCAATATTTCGAAACTACTTCTAACTTCCTATAATATATGATGCTAGCATTGAGCTCCTAGCTAAATTCAAACAAGATAAATCCACTCATATCTCTCACCATATTCAATAATGATGGAGGAGGAAGGAAATGATAAAAGTAGAAATTCTCGATCAATTTCTATTTGAATGGTAACCTTTGAAGTCCTTACAGCCACCAATTTCAAAGGATGTTTCACTCTCTAAATTTTATATTTAAGAGAATGATATGCTTATATCCCAACAATTATATATGATTTACTCATAATCATAGGTTATTTTCTTTAGATCCCAGCTGTTAGATATGATTTAAACACATTTAGAGTTTATTTTCTTTAGATCCAAACGTTTATATTTGATTTACTCACAATCAAAGGTTCTTTATGATATCTTACTAGATGCATTTAGATCAATATTGATTTGGTCAAACCAAAGCTAGGACCCCATGCCAATGGTGTGGTTGGTTCTCTCGATTCAATTGCTGCTAGTTTTCTTATAAGTCGATTATAACAAATGTCTTTGCATCATCCATGTTAGAAAATTATATATTACATAGCAATGGAACACATAAAATATATTGTAGAAATGTAAACACAGAACATGCATAAAAAAAGAGAGACACAAATATACGTGGTTCACCCAATTTGGGCTACGTCCACGGAGAAACAGCCAGTGCTTCCGTTTATATTATCCAACAAAATCAAGAGATACAACCTACAACATATCCGATGTAATTCCCTCTTCGCTCTCAATCTCCTCTCTCTTCCTCGCTCAGAATACAGATCTACATAGATGCAATACAATTCCCTCATATATAGCAAGGGGTTGCCTTCTAGGGAAAAAAACTCTAAATTAAACATAACTTCTATCGTCAGATCTCCGCCTAAAGAATGACCCAGATTGACTACGAAATTACAACATTTTACAAGGAAATTTTACATCTATTTTTAGTTTCAGGGGCGCTTCCCCCCCTGGACCCCCCTTGCAGCGCAAATATTACGAGCGGCATTGCCACCACATTACAAACTGGGGTCCAATGCGGTGATACCTCTGAATAAAGAAGATAATTAGGCTTCACACCCATTAAGCCATATGTCGAGCAAATTTTTCCAACAGTCTAATCTCCTTCACAATATTCCATAGTTAAGGTGTTACAATATTCAACTCCCAAAGGGAACCAACAACCTAGAGGGAAGAGAAAGAATAAGGGTGGAAAGAAGAACATAAAGGGTAAGTCTAATGCACCTAAGTCTAGTGATAGTATTTGTAGGTGGAAAGAAGGAATAAGAAAGGAAAGTGATATTTTCCTACAAGCTCTGCAAGGGAGATCATCTGAATGATATTTTCCCTATGATGAAAGATGAAAAATGCTTGTTAATACATCAGACCTCCTCTAATTAGCAGGGTGTGATAAACAACACTTTCTTGTAGGATCAACAACTTCTTGTTGGCATTATTCCTAACTTTGGTCCCCAATAAGGGGGAAAATAAATGATTTGAGTTCAGGGGAAATTCCATTGAACATTTATATGTTTAATTCTCGAGTGGATTTTCAACATGCACTCATGATTATGGAGAATCTGAGTCTTCAAAAGGAAAACATGATTTTTCCCCATAGGAACATCTTCGTAAAGAGAGACCTATGGTTCAGTATATACCTCATGTGCTAAAAGGATCACTTAAATGCTTGACACATAATCCTAATTTTCAGGTTGCACAAATTTACTCTATAGTAGAAGATTTGGCCCAGGCACTTTGTGCTGTATTGGATTTGGAGGTGCTCCAATCATGTCCCACATAAAGGATCATGTTACTTAATTCTATAAAAGTTATGGATCCGAAGAATTCTAAAATGATAATCTTTGACACTAGAAATGTCAAATCATGCCTCCCTAATCATGTCTCCTTTCAGATTCAGGTGATTTACCATGCTAGGAATATTTTTAGGATAGTTGTTAATGAAGATGATTCCACATGCACATTGTTGATGTCATGTTAGAAGGCTATAGGTTCTCCTAAGTTGTTTTCACCATCGACACTATTAATTGTATTCAATATTCATTCTCATAGGTCTCATGGGATTATTCCCACCTTTTGGTTATGTTGAGGGGGGAACATTCAATGTTGAAGTGGAAGTAATTTATGCGAAACTAGATTATAACATGTTTTTGGGGTGCAAATGATTCTACATGATGCAATTAGTTATCTTCACACTCTTTCACATGTTGTCCCTTCCTTTTGAAGGTTAGATTGTTACAATTGATCAAATGACTTATTATCATCTAAAACCTAATGTGGTGTCAAAATCCATTGTCCCATTCGTGGATCAATCTTATAATCCTACCAAGAATTTGGGGGTGGGAATGTACCAATCATTGGTGGGAAATTTAATTTCTCCCCCATGGTTTCATACATTAACACCATCTCCGCTTCATCCATAGTGGTTCCTTAGAATTTTCCTTTCATACCATCTACTTCGAGGACCCTTGGATATTGAATTCATCTTCTACCTCATATGAAGAAGGTCAACGGGAAGGGATGGTTGTTCCTTTGTCTGCAGTTGAAATATTTGACCAAGATATAGTTGATAGCACTCTAAATTTCAATCCAAACCCATATTATTTGGAGGATTTAGACCATGGTACAATACCCATTTGGGCCACCAATTCAACCCTATCTATGGTTTTCCTAAAAAAAATTCCAACGAATGAGGAACTCCTAAAAGAAATGACTAGTTTAGGGAGACCATGGGATTATTTGCAACATCAAACATATTTTATCCTAGATTTGTATAGGATTAAATCTGGTGAATTTGTTTCAACCATGTCGAGGGATGAGAGTTAGCTTGTGAAACCTATAACATCTCCTTCCATTTATGATGAAGGGAACATGGATAATATTTTCTATACTATTCTGATAAACATTTCCAGGAACCCAAGCATTGTATAGAATGTTTTTATAAGGAAAAATTATTCTATCGAAGAGGGCCATATTTATATTGGTCTCTTTAAGGAGTATTGCAATGTCTTTTATTAGTACTATGAAGAAATCCCGAGAATTGACCCTGGCATTGTCAAAAACCACATTAGGACTTACAGAAATAAAAATCCCATGAGACAGAAGTTGAGACTAGCCAATCCTAGAAAGGAAACGATAATCAAAGTTGAGGTAGAAAAGTTGCTAAGGTAGTATTTATCTACCCAATTCTATTAATTGAATGAGCTTTGAATCTCATTTTGTTAGATTAAAAAAAGGGAGCACAGGGGTATGTATGGATTTTTGTTACTTGAATAAAGCTTGACCAAAGGACAGTTTCCCTACATTTTTTATTGATCAAATCATTAACGAGTGTGTGGGAAGTGGGATTTTCTCATCTATGGATGGATTCTTTGGATATAATCAGATAGAGATTTGGACCAACATAAGACAACTTTCATATACCCACAGTGAACCTTTACATATCAAAAAATTTCCTTTGGCCTTAAAAATGCTAGAGGGGCCTTCCAGTGAGCCATGTCTTATGCCTTTCAGTACATCAAGCACATTGTGGAGGTGTATCTCAATTATTTAGATGCTCACTCTTGAAACAAAATTGATCACCTTGGTCACCTCCACCATATTTTTTTAATGATTTTAGTACTATTAAATGTGATTAAATGTAATTTTTGGTTGACCTATGGTTACTTATTAGGGTTTATTGTTCCCAAAAGGAAGATCAAGGTCAATCCTTTAAAGTTTGAGGTAATAGCTCAGTTGCCTCACTCGATTAATGTTTGTCAACATCAAAGTATTCAGGGTAAAGCTAACTTTCTAAGGCACTTTATCATGAATTATGTTGAGACCATAAAAGGATTTACATGATTGTTGAACAAATGGGTCCCATTTATACAAGATGAGTATTCCCAACAATCGTTTGATGTCTTGAAAAATGTATTGACCTTTGCTTCTTTTCTCACTCCACCTAATTATAGCAAATATTTCATCTTGTACTTAGCAGTGACATAATCTACCATTGGGATGGTTCCATTTTAAAGGGATGATCAACTCAAAGAGCACATCATTTATTACCTCATTCGTGGCCTCATGGGTTATGAACTTAAGTATTCACACGTTCATGTTGGCAATGGCTACGATTCATGTTTTCCACTGGCTTTGTTGTTACATTCTTCTTCAGAAAATCGTAGTGGTGGTTGATGTCATTCCTAAGTTCAATATGTTATAACTAGGCGAGTGGTTGAAGGAAAATTTAACAAATGGATTATGATTTTGCAAGAATTTAATCTTGACTTTTTGTTAGCTAAATCTAAAAAATCATTGGTTTTCATAAAACTTATCTCAGAGTTACCTCATGAAATGAAACTAATTGTGATGAGGATTCATTTCTAAATGAAAAACTATTTCTCATCTCCTAAGAAGATCCATAGTATAGATATATCCTTATATCTCTCCAAAATTTGAAGTTTCATATGTATTTCTCAAGGGATGATCAATGTTTTGTTTGGAATATTTCCAAAATCTACTTGATTATCGATGATACTCTTTATTGTTGAGGTTTAGATTCTATATTATGACATTGTTTAACCCTTGAGGAAGCCGATAAAGTATTGAATGACTACCATGGAGGGGTGTGTGGTGGCCATCCCTCCAAGTTGGAAACATCCCAAAATATTTTATGTGATGGCTACTTATGGCCTTCATTGTTTAAGGAGTGTATTGAGGTTGTCAAGAGGTTCCACCCATGTCAAGTTTACACGCCGAAAATGTGTGTGCATCCCACTATGCTTTTTGTGGTTGTCACCATTGGTCCATTCAACAAGTGGGAGTTGGAATTTACTACTTATCACACATCCTTGGATAGGGGGCACAAGTACATTATTATGGATGTTGGTTACTTCACTAAGTGGGTCTAATCCATGCCAACTTATTTGAATGATGGTGAAACTACGACATTGTCTATCTTCAACCAAGTCATTGTGTTATTTGGTATACCAAGGGAGATTGTCACTGATCATGGCAATCACTTTCAGAATAAAATGATTGTTGAGTTGGTTTTGAAGTTATGGTTAATCAAGAGAATTTGTCTCCTTATTATCCTAAGGAAAATTGTCAAGTTGAGGCAGTCAATAAGTCCTTAAATACCATTTTGCAATGAATAATTAATGAAAGTAAGACCAACTAGAACATGATGTTGTATATGACCCTTTTGGCATGTTGAACTAATATGGATTGGATCATTATATTATTTTTCATCCATATCGATGTTTTTAGAGTAGAAAAGGTGGAGGAATAAGCTCACAAGACCATTTTTATTGTAAGGATCCAACTTGGAAAATTAGGGTTTGACACCCTCTCGAAACAGTTTGAGGCATCACATGACATTTTTTGGAGTAAAACTTTTCTTCTTAAAAGTGACACATTTTATATGTATTATGCACATAGATACCTTTTCAACAGTCCAAGAATGGTCTCAATCAAAGTTTGTGTGTGAAAGTTATGTCCCTTAGAATTTGACCTTCTTGTTTTAACAACCATAATTCAAAAGGATGCCACATAATCCCCCATTATTCATGGAAACGGGGCTAGCAACATGACCATGATGAAGAGTAATCTGTAAGATTCAATATTGTAACTCTAGTTAAGAGTTGGAGTTAAAATTAACCAGTAGTAGGCTATTAAGTTGTGTTGTAATCTTACCACTCGGAGGAAAAGGGGTTCCATTCTACTCCAGTGCATTTTGTTCCATAAATGGGGAAAGTAGATGAGAGTGGAAAGAAGAGAAAATAGAGTACTCGCTTTTTGGATACCTGTTGAATAATATATGTCTATGTAGTTCTTGATGGTAAGACCATGTATGGTCTCACTTTTCATGTTCACAATTTGTGATATCCCCTAGCTTGAAGTTTTTATGTAATTAATTGTGCATGTGTGTGTTCCTTTTTAAATGTTTAAATCTGAAAGACATTTGAAGAATTTAATTATCAATAATTTATTGCTAATAACAATTGATTACAAATTTGTAATTATGATTTTTTGTTTTTATAAATAAAGAAATTTGGAAAATTAGTTTTTGAGTACATGTGGCTAAAAGAGATGAGGTTTCAAAATTAATGGTGAAATTAGTTACTCATTAATTTGGATGATTAGATTTATTGAGAAATTATGGAATTGGCTAATTAATTGTTTCCCTAAAAGACATGAGGTTGTCTTTAGGAATGGGAAACAAAAGTTCATTAATGAGATGGTACTTACATGCCACCTATTGGTGAGGTGGAGGTAGTTAGTAACCACCAAAATAGTAGTAGATGGGTAATTAAAAAAAAACACTTTTTTTCTACTTGTTTTTGTATCACTCTTAAAGGGGGAAGGGAGACTGAAGAGAAGCAAGTGTAAAAATACAAGAAGAAAATTACAGACTTGTTATGCTCGGGGGGATACTGGTTGGTTGCAGTGTTAAGGTTGGGAGGAGCTTAGTATTGTAGAAATTTTGAATAATTTAACACATATTCACAGAGATTATCTTGATCATACAATTATAAGCGGAACATGTATAATACATAATCTCCTCTACGTTGATCATCAATTTACAGAAGCAGAAACATTCACAGGCACACATAGAAGCATCAATCAAACTCATTAACACAGTATGTATCCCAGGGACAACATCTCGCTAAAAACCCCACACTATCTGTATATTATATTGATTGAATCATGTAACATTACAAAGTACGATGCTTATCACAAGCAATCCAGTACCAGCTCCACTTGTTACACACAATACAGCTCAGATCTGATCTCCAAATCTATTCCACTGCTTGCCTGCCTCTCCAGCTCAATACCTGCTCAAGAACTGATGAGAATGGTTTACCAAACTCGTATTTGACCTGCAAATAATCACTCACACTCTGTTGGACGTGTGCATAGGCTACAATTCTTGGTATTGGCCAATTCATTGGCATACTCAATCCCTCTGATTGTGCAAATCATCATGCACAACTATAGTCACAACTGATAGCAATCTGATCCTCTAACACCTGTCCCTGCTGAATTGAACATGCACTGACATGCAACTAAGTTAACTGATGTATTCTACAGTTGCATTATGAGTTAATAACTTGTGAATTAATTAATAACTAATTCACCCAAATCATCTCTAGTCTATTGATCAGTTAGACTAAATACAACCAGTTTAACAAAGCTAAACTGAACAAAACTCCATCAACTGCACCTCCAGTCCACTAAACTCAACTCACTTGAGTTCTAACTGAAGTCCTGCATGAAAATATTAGTCATCCCATAGGTAACCACGTATTTCCCTCTGGGATCTACATGTACCACATCCGTAGCTCATCCTGAAGTGCTCCAAGAGAATAAGATCAAGTTTATAGTCCAAATATTATTATGAGACAATAATATTTGACTTTTCTATTTTTGACAGCCAGTCTAAAAATAGACTTTGATCACTCACACTGTGATCACTCACACTATGGTCACCCACACTGTGGTCACCCACACTGTGATCACTCATACTGTGATCACCCACACTGTGATCACTCATACTGTGATCACCCACACTGTGATCATCCACACTGTGATCATCCACACTGTGATAAAAAATAGAACTTGCGCCATAATTTGCCTGCGGGCCCACTTAGTGAAGGCGACTCTTTTCACTAAGCTCCATCATCTTGTTGCATTCTCAACAAGAATTTCTTGTTGCACACTTTTCAACACTCCCTCTCAACAAGAAAGGCTTCCTCATAAACCCGATCCTGTAACTCTGGAATGTTCTCCATGCAACACATCTGGCCGGTCCACTTGCTCTGTCATCAAAGTCTCTGACTGCTATTTCCTCTGTCGACTGAAGACTTTGCATCTCTGTGCTCTTCAGTATCTGACTGCTCTAGCCTCTGTCACTTTGATCTCTGACTGCATCTATGCTGCTGCTGGTTCTATCTCCCAGCATTGCATCCGCACTGCACCTCCCAACTGACCTCCCTGTTGGGCTAGAAACATCCTCTGATGCTGAAGCTCTACCTGCTGCTGACAAGTGCTCCCTCTCTGACATTTGCGCTACTGCAACATCTCCATGCATCTCGCACCATTGCACACCTCTCTGTGTCACCTAGCACTGTACAAAACACTTGTGCCTCTCGCATTGCTGCAGCCTGCTAGCTATGCGCTGTCCTGGGATTCCCTACACTGTTGCTCTCTCTGTCGCTCCATCCACATCTGTCTCTACCCAATCAATCAGTTCTTGCTACTACACATCGGGGCTCCCGTAGCAAGGTCTCATCCAAGAGGTTGGGTACCTCAAGGATCTTGCCCCTCCTCCTTGGGACGATCAATCCACATCACCCCACCTCTTACCTGGAGGTATGGCTGCATGCGATCCCTCAGCCCACCTGGCTCGAAGTTTCCCCCTATTGGAGGTCTCTGCATGAGTAGATGTCTCTACTCGATCTCCTCTCAGCTTCCCTTGTTGTGGCTGCTCCACAACCTCCTGAAGTTGTTGCACCAATCGTGGCTCCTCCATAATCGTCTGAGACTTCTTCTGGCTCTGCATGTTGAGAGGTAATATATGCTCCCTCTCAACCACCAAGTCTCCATCAGTTACCTCGCTACTCAAGGCTTTGCATGCATCTTGAACCTCAAGAGCATACAGGTTCTTGACCTGTGAACCAATCTGCTTCACCTGTTTGGTGATGATGTGTCTAAGGAAAACCTTTCCCTTACTGAAGACTACATCATAGCCTCTGTCTTCCAGCATCACGATCGACACCAAGTTTCTCTTCAGTCCTGGTACATACTTGACATCGGTCAAGGTAAGGCGAGCTCCATGCTCCCTCTGAAAAATAACCGTGCCTACACCTGAGACACTATACTTCTCATCATTACCCATCCCTATGAGTATCTGGAGATCTTTCTCCTCCAAAGTACTGAACAAACTTTTGTCACCGGTCATGTGGAAAGAAGCTCCACTGTCAAGAAACCAACCACTTCCCATCATGGATGAAACCATGCATGCGAAGAGTGTGAAATCCAACTCAAACTGTGAAGCAAGTGCCTCACCTTCAGATCCTTCCCCGGATCCCTTCTTGGACTTCTTCTTTGGGAAATTAGTAGCATAATGACCCAACTCATGACAACGAAAGCATCTCACCTTCGCCTTGTCAACCTTCTTCCCATCATTGGAAGAATTGGATTCGGAAAGAGAAACCTTCCCCTTCCCCTTCTTCGCCTTACTCGCTAAGGCACAGTTCTCCTCATCCTGCATGGATGAAGAACCGTCTCTGGTGCTCCGCCTGATCTCCTCCTGCACAAGATCTGACCATAGTCTTTCCCATCCTGGCAATTTCTCCCGACCATTGACAGAGTCCTGATAGGAATGCCAACTCTTCGGAAGACCAAGGAGAGCCAAGCTCACCAAGTCCTCATCATCGACAGTAACCCCCACACTTCCCAGCTCATCTCGACACTGAGTGAACCTCGTGAGATACTTGGGCATACTGTCACCCTTCTCGCATTTGATGTTTCTGAGTTTTATCTCTTGCTTTGGAATTAAATTCGAATTCCACCAGCTCAAAAACTCAACCACTTCCAATCTAGAATTCGTGAGAACAAAGTATTTCTTGTACAGAGATTGACTGTCTGGGCATTCACCGGATATCTCACCTTCCAAAAGAAGGATGAATCCAGAGGCTACCTGGCCCGATTATAGACTCTGCCTGAAGAAATAAAATGTAAACACTTTCTGAATAATAGATCCGATGATCAGTCCTCGCTTGATATCCTGTAAAAATCTCTTCTACAAATCAAGCAGCTCCGATACCATGTAGAAATTTTGAATAATTTAACACATATTCACAGAGATTATCCTGATCATACAATTATAAGTGGAACATTTATAATACATAATCTCCTCTACGTTGATCATCAATTTACAGAAGCAGAAACATTCACAGGCACACATAGAAGCATCAATCAAACTCATTAACACAGTATGTATCTTGGGGAAAGCATCTCGCTAAAAACCCCACACTATCTGTATATTATATTGATTGAATCATGTAACATTACAAAGTACAATGCTTATGACAAGCAATCCAGTACCAGCTCCACCTGTTACACACAATACAGCTCAGATCTGATCTCCAAATCTATTCCACTGCTTGCCTGCCTCCCCAGCTCAATACCTGCTCAAGAATTGATGAGAATGGTTTACCAAACTCGTATTTGACCTGCAAATAATCACTCACACTCTGTTGGATGTGAGCACAGGCTACAATTCTTGGTATTGGCCAATTCATTGGCATACTCAATCCCTCTGATTGAGCAAATCATCATGCACAACTATAGTCACAACTGATAGTAATTTGATCCTCTAACACCTGCCCCTGCTAAACTAAACATGCACTGACATGCAACTAAGTTAACTGATGTATTCTACAGTTGCATTATGAGTTAATAACTTGTGAATTAATTAATAACTAATTCACCCAACTCATCTCTAGTCTATTGATCAGTTAGACTAAATACAACCAGTTTAACAAAGCTAAACTGAACACAACTCCATCAACTGCACCTCCAGTCCACTAAACTCAACTCACTTGAGTTCTAACTGAAGTCCTGCATGCAAATATTAGTCATCCCATTGGTAACCACGTATTTCCCTCTGGGATCTGCATGTACCACATCCGTAGCTCATCCTGAAGTGCTCCAAGAGAATAAGATCAAGTTTATAGTCCAAATATTATTATGAGACAATAATATTTGACTTTTCTATTTTTGACAGCCAGTCTAAAAATAGACTTTGATCACTCACACTGTGGTCACTCACACTGTGGTCACCCACACTGTGGTCACCCACACTGTGATCACTCACACTGTGATCACCCACATTGTGATCATCCACACTGTGATCAAAAATAGAACTTGCGCCATAATTTGCCTGCGGGCCCACTTAGTGAAGGCGACTCTTTTCACTAAGCTCCATCATCTTGTTGCATTCTCAATAAGCATTTCTTGTTGCACACTTTTCAACAAGTATTCCATTATTAGTTTGCCAAATATATAATCCAAGTCGATACCGTGGACTTCTATTTGTGTGTTTGTAAACTTAATGTGATTGGAAGAATTGTTTTGTTTTCTATTTTTTTTTTATTGTAAGTATTGAAAGGAAAATTAAACTATGAATATTTGAAAGTTTTGAAAGCGTGATAGAAGAAAAAGATTTATTTATTTATTTTTTACAATAGAAAAAAGAAAAGAGTATATTTGTTGTTTTTATAGTTACAGTGATTAGTATAAACATCAGTTACACGTAGATGAGAATGTGAACAAATGTAACTATGGCTATATACAAAAAAAATTACAATAAAATTTAAAGTTCAAAAATACTAAAAATGTTCACATAAATAAACATAATATTCAAATTTACTTACAGTATCATGCATGTAATAATATATATGTATACACATTAGTATGCGACAAAATATATATATATATATATATATATAAACCAACAAAAAAACTACATAATTCGTAGGAATTATTTCTTTTCACGTGTTACAAGCTTGAAATAATAAATAATAAACAAAGATACTTTATTTTTTTAAACATAAAAGTTTAGAATTAAACAATAATATAAATCACAGTGTAATTGAAAACTTAATACTCAAAAGATTAGAGCATAGTGAAGAAAAATATGACATTTATAAACATTTAAATTACTTCATAGAAGTACAGAGTCAAAGACTCATATTCTCGCAAAATAATATGTTGAGGGTTTGAAATAACCCTAAAGAAATTAATGTATAAATAAATAGAAAATTAATGTATAAATAAATAGAAAATTAGTTAATGATAATAAAAACAAATGGAAATACTGTTTTTCTATAGAAACTTTGATTACAATGGAGTTTCGAAGCTTTTGAATTAATTTAACTCGAGGGAAACATGATTAAATTTTTAATCTCTAAACATTTATGAGTTAAACAAATTAGAGGCTTGATTTTGAGCACAACAACGACATCGAGGAATAATGAGAAACCAAGGGGTGGGAAACGTAATTGAAAATTCAGTAGATTGTCATCGTAATCTGAGAATTTGGAAACATAAAAGGAAATGGGAATTGTGTTATTGAAGTGTCGACATTATACCTATAAGAAATCAAGTGAAATTAGAACATAGTAGGTAAATGTATCTATAAATTTAAAGAAAAGATAAAGGAGAAACATTATCACTATTTTTAAAGAAAAAATTGACTCTGTAAAGAATTTCAAGATTCTCTACACATAAAATGAGGAAATTGTTAAAATATTATAGGAATTTCATTTAAAACTTGAAGGAAAATAAATAGATTATGAGGTTATACATATTTGTACACAAAGGAATAATGTAGAACTCTTAGAGGTATTAATTGTTAATAAAACTCTTAGAGTCATTACTTATGAAAAAGAATGATAATTAGAAGAAAAGTTGTAAAGGCATATACCAAAGATAGTGTGTAATTGAAAGGATTATGTGGTGAAAAAGGAAAATACAGGTGTCCTGATTTGATAAAAAATTATTACATTAAATATATTATTGTAAATAACATAATATGAAAACAATGTTGAGAACATGTTAAAACAAACATAGAATTATTTATAAAACTCAATATACATCGTATAAGTGAATTGGGCCGTGTCATGTAAATAGTTATAATAATATTTTTAATAAATAATGACTAAAAGAGGATTTTCACTGGAAAAATCTTTAAATCCCATTGACAACTTTTGAAGGGTAAGGGTTTATGTTATAGATTACATAAATGACTCCACTAGCCATTCACACTAGAAAAAGTTTTAGATACATATTAAAACATTATATATACAATGTGTTAACTAGAATTACATTAGACGTTACGGTAACTAGAACTAGTAAGCCTGTAAATGGAAACAACAAGTTTGAAGGTAGAAGAAGAGCCTTTGCGACATTATATTTATATATTTATATACATTGAATAAAGAAACTCTAAATATCAATGTTGACCGTTGTTAGTTTTTGTAGCATCAGAGGTGTTTTAGTCTCGAAAGTTTGTGGAGAGGATAAAAACACATGAGTTCTCCATAACCCAATAATCGTTTCTAGAAATTCTACCTAGAAGTGTCTCAATTGGATTATTAGCCTATTTTTTAATGTTTCCTAAGTTTAAACTTAGGAAAATTGGTTAATTAATCATTACTAATTGAGATAATGTGTGAATCATCTAGAAACTCACACGAATTGACTAGGAAATAATTTGGGTCCTTGATTAAGTTTTAATCTTTGTCATTGGAGGTCCAACAAAGGATTATAAGAAGAAGTCTATGGGTAGATGGAGAACACACTTGGGACACTTGTGAGAACCATAAAAAGTTCAATTTCCCTGGTGATTTCAATTTCCAGAGAGCAGTAGCAGTTGCCGGAAAGCCAGAAAATGAAACAAAGGCAGTGAGGGGAAGGGACAATGAGGCCGAAGGACGATTTTCCAGACTCGGTGAGTGCATTGCAGAGAGGCAGAGATAGCCATAGTGAGGTTGATGCAGGAATTGTGTAGAAGACTCTAGAGGCAATTGAATTTTACCGGGGAGAAGTCAAGTTTCAATTCCAGAGGTCGGGAAAGTGTTCCAGAGGGTCGGAGAGAGCTTCTCAGTCAGTGACAGATTGGACGGATTGAGTAGCAGCTGATTCAGGTTGAGCTTGGAAGGGACTGTGCTAAGCTGATGCAGGCCTGTGCAGAGCCAGTTTGGATGACTCACTTGGAGTTGCAATCAGTGTCCAAATTTTCTTATGGGGTGAGGAAAATTCCTCACTAGATTTTTGCCAATATTTTTCTTTGTAGAATTGCCAGATTTGGCATCCAGCTATACTTATATTTTCTCTCATTCTTGCTTAATAATAAAGCCCTCAGTTTTTGTACTGGTTTTCCCAAGTTGGGTTTTTTCAGGGACATTTGTCCAAAAATAAATGTATTAATGTTTTATATGTGTGTGCTAGAATTTTCTCAATTTCCTGCGTTATTTTCTTCCACAGATTTATTTGTGAATTTTGTAATAGTGAATTATTCTTTGTTTGTATGAGCAAAAAAATTGCTAATTAATATACAGTGAGAAGAATAATTTCCAGTCGTTGCAACAAAATTCCGTAGAGAAATTTTTTGAGGGAGCAACATGCTAAATTTTTCTACTGTTGTGTAGTGCCTAGCTAAGCAGTATGAATTACTGGGAAGAATTCTATTTTCAGTTGCAGGTGGCAGAAAAATTTTGAATTTTCCAGAATAGTGATTCTAGGAGGCAGAGGGAGCAACAGCAACTCAGATTTTCACTGAGCATATTCCTTGGTTGGACACAAAGGGTTTTGTAGCAGCAGAATCAATGTTGATTGGAAGAGAAAAGCACACACAGAGAGAAAATTTCTCTCATGGGACTTCGAGTTTCAAAAGTTTTATTTTTCAATTGCAGATTGAGTAGTTGAGATCTCATTTCCTCACTCTAGAAGAGAGTGTGAATAGTAGAACCAACAACCAAGCAGAGTGAAAGAGGGAGTTTTCGACATATTTGAAATGGCCATAGCTGAGCTTAGAGATCAAGTTAATTTGGAGGGAGCCTCCAACTATGTCATATGGAAGGTTAGGATGTGTAGAAATTCTCACTGTAGATCAACAGATTATGCAATATACTAAAACACAATACAAGCTCTACTTCTACAACACTTTGCGGAAGCTTAATCGAATTGAGCAAGATCAAGAGAACACATATAACTGAGAATGAGAAATCAATCACACATAACGCAGAAGAAATAACCCGCGGAAAGCCTCAGCCTAAAACCCCAACTTTGTATTATCATACAAGTGGAAAATAGCCATAGAATTACACAAAGCCTTAGCTTGGAAGCCAACCAGCTCTCAGTATAATCCCTCTGCTGCTCATAAACAGTAGAATCCTCTCACAAACCTTCTCCTCTACCCTCCAAGCCTCCTATTTCCTTGTGCAGTTTTTCTTGGGGTCCAGTGCTTCCACACATGTGAATTCCCACCTCACACTGCTCACTTGGCCTAGTAGTAACTGCGCAATCCTAAAGGAGATAAATCCTTCTACATAGATGAGTTTCCTTTATAGGAAAAATCCATCCAATTGATAGTACATTGTCCCTCCTCTGATCTCAACTGGGCCTCTGTCTGAACTGACATGCATGAGTTATTTATGAGAGAATATTCAATTATCTGAAGTGCAGCAGTTACATGCATGCAAGCATTAACTAACTCAACTCACAATTAATTCAACAAACTGTTTGAATTAATCTAACTGGACTTGACTTAGTTAATTGAGCCAACTAATTATAACTTAACACTCCTGTGCCTCTCGCATTGCTGCAACCTGCTAGCTCTACACAGTCTTGGGACTCCTACATTGTAGCTCTCTCTGCCGCTCCATCCGCATCTGTCTCTACCCACTCAGCCAGCCCTGCTACTCCTCATCGGGGTTCCTGTAGCAAGGTCTAATCAAAGAGGTTGGTTACCTCAAGGATCCTGCCCCTATTTCAGCCTTCTTGAGACTATCACTCCACATTGCCCCACCTCCCACCTAGAGGTATGGATGCATGTGATCCCTCTACCCACTTGGCTCAAAATTTCCCCCTACTGGAGGTCTCTGCATGAGTGGATGCCTCCACTCGGTCTCCTCTCAGCTTCTCTAGTTGTGGCTACTCCACAACCTCTTGAAGCTGCTTCACCAATTTTGGATCCTCCACAATTGTCTGAGACTTCTTCTGGAGCTACATGTTGAGAGGTAATGTACTCTCCCTCTCAACCACCAAGTCTCCATCAGTTGCCTTGCTCCTCAAGGATTTTCATGCATCTTGATCCTCAAGAGCATACAGGTTCTTGACTTGTGAATTGATCTGCTTCACCTGTCTAGTGGTGATGTGTCAAAGGAAAACCTTTCCCTTACTGAAGACTACATCATAGCCTCTGTCTTCCAACATTGCGATCGACACCAAATTTTTCTTCAGTCCTAGTACATACTTGACATCAGTCAAGGTAATGCGAGCTCCATGCTCCCTCTAAAAAATAGCTGTGCCTACACCTGAGACATTATACTTTTCATCATTACCCATCGTGATCCACATTTGGAGATCCTTCTCCTCCAGTGTACTGAACAAACTCTTGTTGCCGGTCATGTGGAAAGAAGCTCCACTATCAAGAAACCAACCACTTCCCACCATGGATGAAATCATGCATGAAAAAATGTGAAATCCAACTCGAACTTTGAGGCCAGTGCCTCACCTTCTGATCCTTCCATGGTTCCCTTCTTGGATTTCCTCAGTGGACAATTTGTAGCAAAATGGCCCACTTCATGACAACAAAAGAATCGCACTTTCGATTTGTCAAACTTCTTCCCACCATGGGAAGAACTTGATTTGGGATGAGAATCCTTCTCCTTCCCTTTCTTTGCCTTACTCGCTAAGGCACAATTTTCTTCATCCTCCTTGGATGAAGAAGATCCATCTCTGGTGCTTCTTCTTATCTCCTCCTGCATCAGATCTGACCAAAGTCGTTCCCAATCTGGCAGTTTTTCTCTTCCATTAACTGAGTCTTGGTAGCTATGCCAGCTCTTAGGAAGACTGAGGAGTGCAAGACTCACCATGTCATCATCAACGGTCGTGAGCTCATCCCTGCAGGTGGTGAGCTTGTTCAGATATGTAGAGATCGTGTCGCCCTTTTCACACTTGATCTTCCGAAGCTTGTCTTTCAGCGCCAACTTCCTCTGATCGCTGCTATTCTGATATATATCTTTCAATGTTTTCCACATCGAAAATGATGTCTGCTTCCCATGGAGGCTCAAGACAATGTGGTCTCAAACTCCCTCCAGGAGGATTCTCCTTGCTCTAGCCACACATTTATTCCATTTCACCAGTTGAGTAGCATCAATCGGAATGGGGACTTCTTGATCAATGAAGTCCTTTAGACTGTTATCCTCTAATACTGCTTCCATGCGATCCTTCCAGGCTATATAATTCGAGCTACCATCAAGGGCATACTCGAGTCTTAAACCACTGAACGCTATTGGTGAAATTGAGATGTGATAAGAACTTAATTTCTATATTCAGGAACCACAAACTTCGAACTTCTCCCTTCTTGTATACTGTTCTTCGCTTTGATCACCTTTGCTCCGATACCATGTAGAAATTCACACTGTAGATCAATAGATTATGCAATATACTAAAACACAATACAAGATCGACTTCTACAACACTTTGCAGAAGCTTAATCGAATTGAGAAAGATCAAGAGAACACATATAACTAAGAATGAGAAATCAATCACACATAACATGGAAGAAATAACCTGGGGAAAGCCTTAGCCTAAAACCCAAACTCTGTATTATCGTACAAGTGGAAAATAGTCACAGAATTACACAAAGCCTTAGCTTGGAAGCCAACTAGCTCTCAGTATAATCCCTCTACTACTCATAGATAGTCAAAGGCCTCTCACAAACCTTCTCCTCTGCCCTCCAAGCCTCCTATTTCCTTGCACAATTTTTCTTGGGGTCCAGTGCTTCCACACATGTGAATTCCCACCTCACACTGCTCACTTGGCCCAGTAGTAACTGCGCAATCTTGAAGGAGATAAATCCTTTTGCATAGATGAGTTTCCTTTATAGGAAAAATCCATCCAACTGATAGCACACTGTCCCTCCTGTGATCTCAACTGGGTCTCTGTCTGAAATGACATACATGAGTTATTTATGAGAGAATATTCAGTTATTTGAAGTGCAGCAGTTACATGCATGCAAGCATTAACTAACTGAACTCACAATTAATTCAACAAACTGTTTGAATTAATCTAACTAGACTTGACTCAGTTAACTGAGCCAACTAATTACAACTCAATATTACAACTCATCCTTATCTCTTTAACTGATGGATAAATTCCTCAATTAAAGGAGAAACTGTTGCATGTCCCTACATAGACTTCATGTTTGATTTTCCTTAACTAATTAACTCAAGATGAATTAATTAATTATTTTACAAATAGCTACTAAGATCAAATTCGAATTTTACTTCACTATTTTAGTTCAGGGACTAACTAAAATAGGAATCTATCTCGAATTGCTATTTATAGCAATGATATTTTTAGCACTTCCATTTTTCATTCCTTGTTTCTCAGTCCAACACTGGTACCTAAACTACTATTTATAGTAGTGCTATTTATAGCAGTGCTATTTTTAGCACTTCTATTTTTAGCATTTCTTGTTGCCATTTTCAACAGGATGTCCTTCTTTATAGATGAATATGGCCTGAAAGCCTATGTGGGGAATGTTGTAGTAGTACCCCAGGATGCAGATCAGCTGAAGGAGTACATAAAAGAAATGGTGAAGGTGAAGTATATAATTTTGGATGGAGTCTAAAATCATATAGTCTCGCATATTTCTAGCAAGAATACTGCCAAGGAAATGGGGGTAGCTCTCTCCACACTATAATAGAGTTATTTCAAGCAACGAAAGATGTTTCTCCAAGAGAAGCTGAGAACCATTAGGATGCAAAGGGGTGAAGGCATAGATCCCTTCCTCACTCAGATTCAGGAGGACCGAGATTAGGTGTCAGCCATTGGGGAGGCACCCCAACCCACAGGGATTGTACGATTGGCACTAAACAATGTCTCAAAGGACTGAAATTTTTTTGTTCAAATTATATTGGGCAGAGACACTTTTCCTGGTTGGGATAGGATGTGGGACGATCTGCAATAGGAGGAGTTGAGGTGAGCTCTAGTAAAGAGGACCATCAGTGGTAGCAGTAGCAAGGCTGTGAAGAGTGAGAAGGAAGAGGAGAATGCGGACCTAGCATCTAAGGGTCCCAGTCAGGTGCAGGGAGAATAAAAGAAGAAGAAGAAGGATGTGTCAAAGGTCAAGGGCTTCATATGTGGTGAGATTGGTTACTACAGTACTTAGTGACCTCTAAGAAAGAAGGAAAAAAAGGACCAAGTGGGAGTGCCAGCTAATATAGACAAATTTTCCTCCAAGATGGAGGAATACTTCGCTATGATTGCAACCATACCTCCAAGAGTGAGGTGGGGTGACATGGAGTTGTAGTCTAGAACTGCAGGAGTCTGGGAAGCATCCTTGAGGTGTCCTCCTCATGGATAATTACCTTGCTACAGGGGCCCATAATATTCACTAGAAGGATGGATTAGTGTTAGATGATGCAATCATATTCCAAGGTGACAGTTGCATACTAGTAGCAGTCAGGTGTTGAGGAGCATAGTGCAGTGTTGGTAGCAGAGTCAACAGCAACACAAATTCGTTAGTGGAAAGTGTAGGGGCTAGTAGCAGTTAGGGCTCAGGAGACAGATGCATCATATTGAACACTGTTGATTCAATACTTAGGATGCTTCTTAGTTGCAATTTTTGCAGTTCCAACAACAACAAATGAGAGGGAGTTTTAGTGTAGATGCAAAGTTGGCAGCAGTACGACAGTGTTAGTAGCAGCACAGATGCAACATTAGAGTTGTGCAGTGGTTGGTGGGCAGTAGCCAAACATCCGCAGTGCGACAGAGGGTATTATAGAAGTAGGGTGTTGTCATAGTATGTGCAAACCTTCCTCGCTAAGAGGGAGTGTTATTTTTTATAGCATCAGAGGTGTTCTATTCTCGAAACTTAATGGAGAGGATAAAACACATGAGTTCTCCATAACCTAGAAATTGTTTATGGAAATTCCACCTAGAAGTGTCTCAATTATATTATTAGCCTATTTTTTAATGTTTCCTAAGTCTAAACTTAGGAAAACTATTTAATTAATCAATATTAGTTGAGATGAGGTGTAAATCATCAAGAAACTCACATGGATCAACTACAAAATAATATAAGCCTTTGATTAAGTTTTAATCTTAGTCGTTGGAGGTCCGACAGAGGATTATAAGAAGAAGTCGATGGGTAGATGGAGAACACACTTGAGACACTTGTGAGAACCACATAGAGTTTGATTTCCTTGGTGAGTTCAATTTCGAAAGAGCAGCAACAGTTGCCGAAAAGTTAGAAAAGGAAGTAAAAATAGTGAG
Source organism: Pinus tabuliformis (assembly GCA_031772625.1). NCBI lineage: Eukaryota > Viridiplantae > Streptophyta > Pinopsida > Pinales > Pinaceae > Pinus > Pinus tabuliformis. The sequence continues at coordinate 1,990,324,913 of CM062819.1, read as the reverse complement.
GGGCAGGGACAGTGAGGCCGTAGGAATACTATCTTGATCCGGTGAGTGAATTGCAGGGAGGCATATATAGCCATAGTGAGGTTGACGTAGGGATTGTGTAGAAGCCTCTAGAGGTCGCTTTATTTTACGAGAGAGAAGTCGAGATTCAGTTCCAAAGGTCGAGAAAGTGTTCCAATGGTTCGGAGAGAAAGTTTCTCAGTCAGTGGCAGACATGACGGCTTGAGTAGCAGTTTATTCAGGTTGAGCATGGGAGGGATTGTTCTAGGGTGGTGTAGGCCTACGCAGAGGTAGTTTGGACAGCTCACTTGGAGCTGTAGTCAGAGCCCTGATTTTCCTGCGGCGTGAGGAAAATTCCTCACTAGATTTTTGCCAGTATTTTGATATGTATGATTGCTAGATTCGACATCCACTTGTACTCATATTTTTCTCTCACTGCTACTTAATAACAAAACCATCAATTGTTGCACCACTTTTCCCAAGTTAGATTTTTCTAGAGTCATTTGTCCAAAAATAACTATGTTAATTTTTTATGTGTGTGTGCTAGATTTTTCTTAGTTTCCAATGCTATTTTCTTCCACGTTTTTATTTGTGAAGTTTGAAGAAGTGAATTATTCATTGTTTTTATGGGCGAGCAAATTGTTAATTAATTTACAATAAAAAGAATAATTTCCAGTCGTTGCAATAAAATTTCGTAGACAAATTTTCTGAGCTACAAAATAATTTTGTAGCATCGAAATTTTCACAACCGTAAGTAAACCTGAAAAATAAAAGGGTAAAAAGCCTCGCCAAGTAATTTCTAGGTAACAAAATACTCGAGATAAGAAACTATGATAGAAACCCTTGAAAATTTTTAGTAAATATGACGAAGAATATTATAGATTAATTGAAAGGAGTAATGTTGCCAAGCCACAATTGGAGTAATAAACCCTGAAACTCGATAGTCTATAACTAGAACGAGCTCGGTAAGGAAAAACTATAAATTACCCAAAATAGAGAGAATTACAAACCTAGATTTGAAAATAAGAATTCCTTGAAAGAAATGAGAAATAAAAAAATAAATTTGTTGAAGATAATTACCTTGAGGTGTCATTGCTCCACGATGGAGGAGAAGATTCAAATGAGAAAACGTAAACTTTAGAAAATAGCTCGAGGCCAATGGCCAAAAACCTAGTAACAAACCCTCCACCAGAGAACTTCGTGACTATATCAGTGTATACTTGTACAAAAACATAAGAAAAATAATGACAAGGAAATTAGTATGATACTTTAACAATTATGCAAGGTTGATAATACCACATGGAAATTGTGAATACAAGATTTAAACTTTAGTATATGCCGATGAAAATGATTGCAACCGATTATATGAGCATGGTATATGTTCAAAATGATGGAGATATGAAATATGTTTCTCACATATTAACATTTGAAGGATTAACGAGGGACATAAACAATGCCAATGATGCATTAATAATGTAATTTTAAGTGTAAGGAAAATAAAAGTGATAATGCATGTATTACAAAAGTACTAACCAATGATATATATGTTTTAAAGTAAGGAATGCAATAATTCTTTATATGTGATACAAAGTCAAAAGAAAAAATTGGTAAAGCGAGAGTAACTCAAACATTCATGCAGAACTAATGACTCACATAATTGTTGAATCATGGAAAGACAAGGGTATCAATTATCATCAAACCTTTCAAATACAATATACATGCAATTGTTTGAAGGGGTCTAAATAAAACCAATATTAAAAGTTTATAATAAAACACTAATACAGGGAACACTACAGGGAATTATAATGAAGAAGATATATTATAATTATGGTACCCATTTCATCATACTAAAAACTTTTTCTAAGTATAAATAAACATTTACTTAAAAAAATGTTAGAAGAGGTATATTACATAAGTTCTCTCCAAGAGAGCCTGTAATGAAATATATATCCTCAACCTTTATGTGTAGAGGCATTCCATCTATCATGAAACAATATTTCTCTAGACTCCATTTTGCTATTAATATTTGCAACAAGTGCCTTTGTGCCCACATCTTTGGCATGAGGAAGAAATTGATAAAAATGCAATTTTTTAATCCATCCATCACTATTTAGTATTTGTTATGTCCCTATAATACTAGTGTATTCCCCTTATTGTTATTATTATTGTTATTGTAGCCCCTTATTTTTATTGTCGTGCCCATGTATCCCCCATGTTGTTATTGTTGTGCCCCCATAAAAGCCCACTATTGTTATTAATCTGCTCTCACATTATTATTGCTATGTAGGTTCTAATTATATTGTGATCCCTCACACTCCTATATACATTAAGGAGGTATTATCATTTGCGCCATCCAATAATTGTTCATTTATGTAATGTAAAATAGGTTTCCCCCTCGAAGATGATAATTTTTAAGTCGTTGATCTATATTTTTGTGAGCTGGTCACATAACATTTGGTATCAAAGCTTTGGATTCTAGGGTTTCACTTATTCTAATAGGCCATTTTGGTATTTTCGCTATAATTTTTTTTCTATGAGGCTTTAGAAGTTGAAATTGAAATCACCCGGACTTGAAATATTGTTGAACTTTGTGTATGAATTTAAGATCTTAATTCGCTATATTTTCGGAGATATGATATGAGGAAGTTAGGGTTTTTGCAAGCTCCGGAATTCCATCTCAAATAGGTCACCTGGGGAAAATCGTCATAACTTTCTCTTCGAGAATCAGATTTGAATTTTGTAAAAAGTTATTGAAATTGAATGGACTGTAGTTTTTCATGTCTCATTTTCAAGGCTGAAATTTAAAATAGTGACACGTGGAAATCCATACAAGTTCACTCTACTGAATCAGTCTATAATCAGTTCATCATGGAATATTGGGCACAAATATTTCTTGAATAATCCAATTGTTGAGTCTACTTTTTGATGCCTTTAATACCCTATACCGTCCTCTATTTTTGGCCAAATTTACCTCGAAACCTACTTACGAATTGCCTACCTTCTTCAGAACATAACTTTTAGCACCCTTGTGTATTTATGAGGTAATTTATATTTAAAGCATGGTTTTTATGATTTCTTGTTAGTAAGAATGAAATAAGTGATTCTTTATACTCTCTAATTATTTGGATTGACTCTTAAGGCTTTGTTCCTGTGTTCATCTGGGACCTGCATTCATCTGGTACAAATCTTGTGCTCGTCCGGTACCTGCGTTCATCTGGTACCAACTGTGCTCATCGAGTACCTGCGTTCATCCGGTACATGTGCTCATCTGGTACCAACTGTGCTCGTCCAGTACCAGCGTATGTCCTGAACTGATTGTGTTCATCCAACACCATATTCGACTCTTCATCTTCGATGGTTCAAGTGAGCTGCCTTTGATGAGACCGAGGGAACTTATGGTCAAAACATCATCTTTTCATGGCAACTCGAGATACGCTTTATCCTCATGCACTGTGTGTCATGAGGATGAAGTCAAATATGTAAAGGAAAACAAACTGTAATATATTTGTAATGATTTGATCACATCCTATAAACATTGAATGTAACAACCATTCCTCTATAAGAGAAGGCTCGTAGATGACAGGTGTTAGAAAGGAATAATATTGAAGTTTATTTATAGAGAGAGAAGTTAGTAAGAAGATACAACGTTTCAAACAATATTGTTATGCTGGACAATTAAGTTTTGTAATAATTTCTTTTTAAGTCAATGATATGAGCAGTGATTAATGAATTCGATGGGTTAAGGGCCCACCGAAGCCATCAAGGCAAATTTTTATTATATTTATTGTGAATATAGTTTGGTTTTATGTTTTAACTTCAAGACATTTGGTGTGATTACAGTTCTATTCTATGTAAGTAATTTGTTTGATTCCTCTGGTTATATGTTTAATTGTTGATTCCTATTTTGAAGAATAGGAAAAGTTAAGATAAGAGATCTCACCATTCACCTTCATGTGCTGTTAAGTGAAGACTCTTGTTGTACCTAACATTTCCTGTATAAGAATGTATAACTTTCTTTAGAACTAGTTAAATTAGGAATGGTTGCTTTGCTTGATTGTAGTAAGTTGATTTCAGCCAGTCGCCATAGGAAAGCAAAGTTGAATCCATCTTTCTATTTCATGAGCCTATAAATGGAAAGACTTATTTCCTGGGCAAGAACCTTTAGATCAAATTCTTGCTGAGATTTTATATCTGAGTTTTTCTTTCTGATTTTTAAGTTGTGTGAGGATGTGTTGACGGTGCTGGACCTGCCAACATGTCAAGGGATCTCCCCGGTAAGATGTCCCAACTAGACCTCAGAATGTTTGGAGTAGGAGTCCCAACAGTGGGTAGTAAAGTAGTGCCTTGACTTCAGTAGCGTGTAGAGGTAAGTATGATAACTTTGGAGGAAGCAAGTATGTGACCTTGCAATGATTCAAGAGAGATACATGGGGGTTCTAACACACAGAGGGGAAAAGGAAGTGTGTCCCTTGGAAGCCTGTAATAGTATGCAACATGAAAGGAACACATGAGCGGAATAAAATCACAATATGGAAGTGAAATAGTCCACAATCCAAAGTGACGGGTTAAAAAAACAACACGTATTCAACAAGATTCATACAGTTTCATACAAAATAGTTCATACACAAATGTGTAAGTTAAATCGCATACATTGCTAAAGTAACTAGAATAGTCGAACTACAATAACAACATATGCATGAAAACATGATGGTTCAACTATATTATTAAGTGAAAGTTCCATCCATACATACACCATTGACAACCACTAGCCCCAATAGTGGAACATTACATTCAAGACCGCTTGTTCCTCTGAAGAGATGTACTCGCTCTATGCTATGGAGAAGCCAAGGCTCATCACAATACTCTCTAAGCCTTCTCTAAGAAATGCCTAGCCAAAATATTTTCACCCAAAAGCTTGTACGATGAGTTATGAGATTCTACATATAATAAAGGGTGGGGTGACCCTTGACACTCCCCTTTGACTCTTTGACTACCCTCATGACTCTTCACATTACATAGTGACTGTTCACATTCCACTAATGACACTTGGAATTTCACTTACAATATATTTACAAATAATAATACAATTTCAACATATACCCATGTGGGACAAAATAGGCTTGAGCCATCCTAACAAGACAAACACCATCAGTTGGGGTCTTGGGGAAATACCAACTCAGAAACATCCTCTTGATGGTCTTCAGTGATGAACTGATACCAAGCTTGGTACTGCGTTATTGTGTCCCCATATTATTTAGTGATGTCTTTCTCAAAACAGACTCTTGCCTCCATGGCTTCCGGGTATATGGTTCTGGAATCTGTGTCCATCTCGTCATGGAGCATGTGTAGCATAGTGTAGACCATGACAAGACCACCAGTGTGCTTCTTCATGTTTTGTGCACTCAACTCTAAGTCTTCCCTGGTGGCCTCTCACCTTAGCTTCTCTATGTCCCTATCGACCTCTAACCAAACTTGGTTATTGTGTTTAGATTTGGTGAGGGAAGCTACATCTATTCACTCTCTTTCTTTGTTGTTTGATTTTCCACCTCATCAACCCGTATTGGCGTTGTTTTCTTATGTCATTGTTCCTTGCCTTTGTTCTTCTTCCTATTTCTGCTTCTTTTCATGTTCTTTCCTTCTCATCTCTTGAAGCATCTCTCTTTGGTGTTATGGTACAATGACTGCTGAAGAGAAGTGCTTCATGAGTGTGGTACCTATGGGATAAAAAGGACACTCATGGCAAGAAAACATTATATTTTACAAATCTAACTTCACAGTATGATCAAGCAACAACTAAGGAATCTAATGAGAGGAATTACACAATTTTGACTGACAAGGGCTACAAATTGACTATGGGAACTATGCACTGTGCAGTCCCAGCAGTCAGTGAAGAAGCTTGATAACTGGAACTGTGCAATGCATAGTTCAGTCTAGGGCATGGTCTGGGAGAGACTGCACATTGCGAAGTCTCAGTGACCAAGCTGGGAGATTAAATCCTGCACCTACACATTGCATAGTCGGATCCAACCCAGGACAGGCTCTGTGCAATTCCAAAAGCTAAGGCAAAGGCCTTGAGCTCCCAGAATGCATAGTGCATGCAGTGAAGTGTGAGATTCAAGCAGGGGGAGCCCAGATCTGTCCATGGGGAGTGTGCAAACAAGCAGGTCTGAAGGATGATGTAAGGATGAGTGCAGATCTAGCTAAGTATAGATGTATGCATGTAAAACAAGTGCAATAATGGATCAAACTGAAAGTAACAGGAAGCATGTGAAGGGAGTTGTTGCAACAACGACGGTTGGTGCAAAATGGGAAAACTCATGTGACACTTGAGAAAGGCAATCTATAACTAAAAAAAACACTTCTATAGGTTAAAACAAGTTGAAATGCCAGTGTTCATTCAACAAAATGAGTGAAACAACACTCTCACAAGCTAAATAAACAAAAGCGACAGAAAAAGAAGCAAAAGGAAATAAAAGTAAAACTCACCCTAAAAAGTGATGACAATGATCCAAAGGTTCCTTGATATCCTAAGGAAGCTAGAGCTTGATGATTGAATGTATAAGTGAGCTTTAGAGGCATCCATTACATAGATTTGAGTGAAATGGAGTTCATGACGCGTATGCTTGAGATCAAGGACAACAACGACACTTGGCAGAAACTTCTAAAGATGGAAATATGTCACCTTCGAGAAACTAATAATAGATCCCTACTTCCTAGGGATTCTTTTCCTCTTAGATTATTTATTTTTCAAGAAAACTACCATGCACTGCCCGAAAATATTGTGCAATTCTGGGAAGGACCGGGAAACTCTCTAGTTCTTGCACTGAGCAATTTCTAAGCACAGTAAGTTCTACGCAATTTCTAGGCTGAGTGGCTCTAGGCTACCTCTTGGGCTCTGCGCTATTTCCCAACTGAGGATAGGCTATCAGTTGGCCCTATGCAATTCTGGATTTGAAGGCTCATTTACTGGCTTGGACTACTCTACGTAGTTTCCCAGCTGAAGACATGCTTCCAACTAGGTCTACGCAATTCACGAGTCGAAGCTCACTATGGTATTGAACTGTGCATTTGCTAAGAGCAAGGCTAGTTGCCATCAAATATTACGCTAATCATCAAGGCAGTACTAGAACTTTATTGCCACTAAGTGAAGAGGTCAGCTTGTGGTTAGACGACAAAGCAAGTAAGTAAACACAAGCTGTAAAGTGAAATATAAAAATCAATGAAAGCACAAGTACCTGGGTAGTGTAAGACACACTACGGATAATTTAGTAGGGAGGCTCCAAAACAAGCGAAGGAAAATTTTTGGAGTGTAGTTGTAGCCGCTACAACATTAGCGACACACTGGTAGAACTCCAACTCTACGTATGGACCTTGTCCCGTGTAAAGTGAGTCTAACTCTTCTAGAAGTATAGTTCTCTCATTTGATCATCATGGCTTCGTCACTAGCTTGAGTTAAAGATATAGTTCATGTAATTATCTTAATCGGTCACACACAAACCAAGTGAAGCCAATTGAGTTTTTTCAATTAGGGATGAGTGGTATATTGATGCACAAGTAATATAGACTGTCAAAGTTTTAGTTTCACCTCTAGTGTTGCTTCATTGCTAGCAGGCCTGGACAGTACCCTTAAGGAGTCACTTAAGGAACACAAGCATTTCTCTTCTGCCAGGGAGCCTGCACAACACCCCGACGAAGTTACTTACTTCACCTCTCTACGCCGGAAGCCTTTCTCTTATTTCGCCTTTATATTTTATTTTTATTTTTTTTTCATTTTTCAAAGAACTGTGCATATACACCTATTTATTTCATGAGGCAAAAGAGGGATCCCAACATATTGAGAGCAGAAGAGGTTGTCCCTTTAGAGAAGGATGCTATATATACGTTTGAAATACTTGTTAAGGTTATCCCCCTCACCTTACCCTACTTGACTGATTTGACAAGGTTAACCGAAAATAGAAAACCGATTAGAGTAGGTGGTACTAGTTAAAGTGCAATCATTGTGACTTCACCACGACTCGCTCTGAAAGGAACGTATTTTCCATCAGGGTATCATCGATTGAAAGAACACAATATATTCATAAAGAGAGGGAATAGATCAATAACCAAATGTTGATAGTTGTACAAATCCTCTTGTATTTCACCTTGCTTGTCTCAAGAAGCCAAACATGGTTTATTGTGAAAGCTAATCCTACGGGTGCATGAAAAAACAAATAAGCAAAGGACAAAAGTAAAACGAAAGAAAAACCAGTAAGAGAAAGAAAAATATAAAGAAAACACAAACATGAAAGAAAACACTACTCCTACTCCTAAGCTAAACAGTGCATGGACCCACTTATGTGAAGTGATATTTCCAATGCAACCACCAGCACATTGGTTGGCCCATATAGGTGAAGGCATGGTTGACAAGAAAGATATCCAAGTAAACCAACAAACGAGAAATATAAAACAATGACAGCCAACACGCTTGAAGCTTAAATTTGTTCACAGAAAATAAAAGAGTAAAAGAACAAGACAAACACTCTGCAAAAGTACCATGGTGTTGCAACACATTGTGCGAAGATGACGTGCATGTACACTCTTTCGACCTTGACACACGAGAAAACATGCAGAAAGAAGAAAACTTTTGTTTCGCAACATGAATTTCTACATATGACTCCTCCAATGCATAAGCGATGGGATAATGAGATTCTGGTGGAGGATATGAAAACTGTAGACTATATTGATTTTCAATGCAAATAAGAGAGTGATGAGGAGCCTGGGCTGATTCAACAGATTTATGATCGGAAGTGGAACTAACCTCAAGATTGCGAGAACCTGACATAACCATCAGCTCGGGCTGAAGTGCCTCGACAGCTTGAGTGGTTTCCACTTCATCAGAAGATGTATCCTCAAAGACTGATGGCTTAGAAAAATCAAGAGAAAGTGAATGAGAACCATGATCAAATGAGTGAGTGAAGAGATCACGACAACCACGATGAAAAAAAAAAAAAAAAAAAAAAAAAAAAAAAAAAAAAAAAATCAAGATGTGCATCGACATCCTCATGATATGACAAATCATATAGAGGGGTCGATGATAAATATAATTTTTCACCCTCTAAATTTCTAGAAAGAAAATATGATATATTGTGTGGATTCAAAAACAAAGATTGGTCCTCTTCGCAATCAAATGATGGACTAACATCCTTTGTGTTCTCTGAATGATTAGAAGTAGAAACATCTGGGAATGAATGTTCACAAGAGAAATTAGAAATGGAAAAATCACAAAAGATGTCAAAATAAAGTGAATGAGGTGCAGACAGAAGGAGCCTTCATTTCTCAAGGACAAGACTACAAGTCCCCTTCCTTTGATTCTTTTTGTGATTCTTTAATAAGAGAACAAGAAAAACTCTTACACCTTGGTCTTCTTAATCTTGGAAACTCTTCTAAGAAAGCGTTAGCCGCCCAGCAGCAACCAAATCCAAAGAATCCTAAGAAGTTGTATCCTAAAAGGAATGGTCCTAAACCAAACAAGGGTCCTAAGCAATCTCAGCCTAAAAATGAAAAATCATTTCAACAAAATGATAAGACAAATAAAAACAAAGGGAAGAAGACTGATAGACATTGCAACTTTTGTAATTGAGATGGCCACTTAGAATCCAAATGCTTTAAGAAGATGGAAGCCTTGGAAGCAGCAATGAAGAAGCATAACATCCATTTGGATCACTCTTCAACTTCAACTTCATCTTCAGGAATGGCACTTTCTGCATGTGGTTGTCAAGCATCTCGGTCTGGCTATGCACTAAATGTATCTTCTTCTTCTCATTCTTATGAGTGGCTCATTGTTTCTGGAGCTTCTTATCACATGGCCAAAAACAAAGCCATGTTTTCTTCTTTAAATGATTGTAACATCAAAAATATATATGTTGGTGATGATAGATCTCTTAGTGTTGTAGGGAATGGAACTGTTCATATAGACAATGGTCAGTTTAATGATGTATTATATGTTCCAACCTTATCCTGCAACCTTCTATCTGTATATCAGATAACCCATTCAGGTGAAGGAAAAATCGTTGAATTTTCACCTCACGATGTTGTAATTAAGGACCTAAGAGATCCTAGACAAATTTTAGCTACTGGCATTGCTGATGATTCTACAAGGTTGTATAAGTTTCACAACTTTGGGTCATCAAATCTTCCCTCAGTATTTGTTGCTCATAATGATGAAGTGAGCAAACTTTGGCATGAGCGATTTGGTCACTTAAACTATCGCTCTCTTCAGAATCTATGTAAAGAAAATATGGTGACAGGTCTTCCAATGGTATCTTGCAAAGATGGTGTTTGTTCCGGATGTGTACTCGTAAAACATCATCGGGACAGTTTTGAAAAACGTGCCTCTTGGCACGCCTCAGCCCCTTTACAGCTGGTGTATAGTGATTTATGTGGTCCACTTCCAGTTGTTTCATTCTCTGGCTACAAGTATTTCTTAACTTTCATTGATGACTTCTCCAGACGCACTTGGGTATACTTCTTAAAACTCAAGAGTGAAGTATTTAACATGTTATTGGCCTTTATGGCCTTTGTTGAAAAACAATCTGGACATCAAATTCTTAAGCTAAGATATGATAATGGAGGAGAATATGTTAACAACAAATTCATCAACTTTTGCACTGAGAATGGAATTCAAATGCAACATACTGTTCCATATACTCCACAACAAAATGGTGTAGCTGAAAGGAAGAATCGCACCTTAAAGGAAATGGCTAATTGTATGCTTCAATCTAAAGGACTTAGTCTTAATTATTGGGTAGAAGCAATTAACTGTGCAAATTACATAATAAATCGCACTCCTACTAAGGTTTTAAAGAATATCACTCCAGAAGAAGCATGGAGCTCAATTAAACCAGATGTAAGTCACTTTCGTGTTTTTGGAAGTGAAGCATGGGCCCATATTCCAGATGAGAAACATAAAGCTTTAGAACCTAAGAGTGAAAAATGTATTTTTGTTGGATATTCTGAAGATGTCAAAGGATATAGACTTATTCCACTTAAGTCCAAAAATGTTATCATTAGAAGAGATGTAAAGTTTGCTGAAAATATATCGGCCTACGAGTCTAGTTCGGCGGATGTGCCACCTCTCCCTATCTCTTCTACTTTTGAAAATATTTCTTCTTGAGATGATGAAAGTGAGGATGAAAATCCTCCCCCACCTTCTCAGGATCCTCCTTCAACTCCTCAGCTTCCAAAATGGGTCCGTGCTACTCGGGATGCAGCAAGTGATCTTGTCAGTGATCCTACAGATCAATGACGTACACGTTCTCAGTTTGATAGAGCCTCTTCTTTACTGGCTCAAGCTTCAGTGAATTATGATCCTGACACCTTTGCAGAAGCTTCAGGCCATCTAGATTGGGAAGCAGCTATGAATGAAGAATATCATTCATTATTGGCAAATGATACATGGGATCTTGTTCCTCTACCAAAGGGACGAAAACTTGTCAGATGCAAATGGGTTTACAGAACCAAGTATGGACCAGATGGGAAAGTTGATAAACATAAAGCTCGTCTTTTTGCTAAGGTTTTTTCACAAGTTGAAGGCATTGACTATACTGAAACCTTCTCCCCTGTTGCCAAAATGAACTCTATCCGCCTTGTTCTTTCCCTTGCTGCCTCTTTCAAATGGGAAGTCCATCAGATGCATGTTAAATCCGCCTTCTTGCATGGGGACTTGCATGAAGAAATCTATATGGAACAACCTATTGGCTTTATACAAACAGACTCTAGCCTTGTATGTCGGCTTAAGAAATCCCTTTATGGTCTCAAGCAAGCTCCTCGAGCTTGGTATGCCAAAATGGATAACTTTCTTTTAGAAAATGGCTTTTCTAGGTGTCATTCTGACAATACTGTCTACACCAAGAAAGTGAGCAAGTCTCTTGTCATTCTTATTCTTTATGTTGATGATCTTATCTTGACTGGTAGTGATCCCAACCTTATAAACCATGTGAAGTCTAGCCTTAAAAGGAAGTTTGAAATGACAGACTTAGGACACTTACATTATTTTCTTGGTCTTCAAGTCTTGCAATCCATGGAAGGTATTTCCCTTTCCCAGTCCAAGTATGCCTGTGATATTCTACGCCATTTTCACATGGAAGACTGTAAGCCAACCCCTTCTCCCTTTCAGTCTGGAGTCAAACTTTCAGTCACTTGTCCTTCTTCTGAAGTTGATGCTACCTTATACCGTCAACTTGTAGTAAAACTTTTGTATCTAACCCATACTCATCCTGACCTTTCCTTTGCTGTTGGCCTTGTTGCTCGGTTTATGCAAAACCCACGTGAAAGTCATTGGAAAGCAGCTAAAAGAATACTTCGTTATGTTCGAGGTACAATTCAGTTTGGGATTCATTACAGTGCCAAAGCATCTCCTCTATTGGCTGGTTTCACTGATTCCGATTGGGCTGGTGACCCTGATGATCGGAAGTCTACTGCAGGTTATGTGTTCACTCTTGGTTCAAGACCTATTACATGGGCTTGCAAGAAACAAGGTGCCATTTCTCTTTCTTTAGCAGAAGCACAGTATCGTGGTGCCGTAGAAGCTAGTAAGGAAGCCTTGTGGCTTCGTCAGATCCTGTCAGAGTTTGGATTTCAGCAGCAGCATCCGACTACACTTTGGTGTGATAATCAAAGTGCCATTCAACTATGCAAAGATCTAGTCCAACATCAGCACAACAAACACATTGAACTGCACATGCAATTCATCAGAAAGCTCATCCACGACCATGTTCTTGAAGTGCAATATTGTTCAACAGATGATCAAGTTGCAGACATCTTTACAAAGGCTCTCACAGAGGCGAAGTTCACTAAACTTCGATTTATGGTTGGAGTTCAGGAAGTTGTCACTAAGGGGGGATAGGCTCTAGTACCTCCTTCCTTCTCCTATTGTGTCATATTTGTAAATCCTTCAATCCTATCCCAAGTTGTTCTTAAGGGGGGATGTTAGGATATTCCGACACGTAGGAAATAGTTAAGTATAACTTGGTCTAGTATAGAGTTAGGTAAAGTGTGTTTCTTTACTATGTACATTTTGTAACTTACAATCTGACAGTCACGATATGTAGTGATCTGACGGTTCATTCTCTCCTCGGTATTACCGACACTTGATCCGTGTCTTAACACTCGATTGGTCCATGAACTCTATTTAAAGAGCAGGGAGGGTCATTTGAAGATTAACCGTTCATGAGAGAAGCTTATGTAAATTTTCATTCTTTTATTAATAAATTGCCTGAAGTGGCCGCGTTGGCTCAGGCCGTGGACTGTTTCCCTCTTTGAGGGTTTTAACCACGTCAAAAGTACTGGTGTATTGATCTGTGATCTGTTTTTGAGCAGTGTCCTTTGGTGTTCTGTCTGAGGAACTTACCCTGTAAATTCCTACACAGTAGAGCAGGAGGCTCAGTCGCAGAGTTAGTAGCAACACACATTTGTTAGTGGAAAGTGTAGGGGCTAGTAGCAGTTAGGGCTTGGGAGACAGATGCATCATATTGAACATTGTTGATTCAGTAATTAGGATGCTTCTCAGTTGCAGTTTTTGCAGTTCCAACAACAACAAATGAGCGGGAGTTTTAGTGCAGATGCAAAGTTGGCAGCAGTATGGCAGTGTTAGTAGCAGCACAAAAGCAACATCAGAGTTGCGCAGTGGTTGGTGGGCAGTGCGACAGAGGGTATTATAGAAGTAGGGTGTTGTTATAGTACATGCAACACTAGAGAGAACACCTTCCTCGCTAAGAGGTAGTGTTATTTTTTATAGCATCAGAGGTGTTCTATTCTCGAAACTTAATGGAGAGGATAAAACACATGAGTTCTCCATAACTAAGAAATTGTTTATGGAAATTCCACCTAAAAGTGTCTCAATTATATTATTAGCCTATTTTTTAATGTTTCCTAAGTCTAAACTTAGGAAAAATGTTTAATTAATCAATATTAGTTGAGAGAAGGTGTAAATCATCAAGAAACTCACATGGATCAACTACAAAATAATATAAGCCCTTGATTAAGTTTTAATCTTAGTCGTTGGAGGTCCAACGGAGGATTATGAGAAGAAGTCGATGGGTAGATGGAGAACACACTTGAGACACTTGTGAGAACCACATAGAGTTTGATTTCCTTGGTGAGTTTGATTTCCAAAGAGCAACAACAGTTGCCGAAAAGCTAGAAAAGGAAGTAAAAATAGTGAGGGGCAGGGACAGTGAGGATGTAGGAATACTGTCTTGATCCGGTGAGTGCATTGCAGGGAGGCATATATAGCCACAGTGAGGTTGATGTAGGGATTGTGTAGAAGCCTCTAGAGGTTGTCTTATTTTACGAGAGAGAAGTTGAGATTCAGTTCCAAAGGCCGAGAAAGTGTTCCAAAGGTTCAGAGAGAAAGTTTCTTAGTCAGTGGCAGACACGACGGCTGGAGTAGTAGTTTATTCAGGCTGAGCATGGGAGGGATTGTTCTAGGGTGATGTAGGCCTACGTAGAGGTAGTTTGGATGACTCACTTGGAGCTGTAATCAGAGCCCTGATTTCCCTGTGGCATGAGGAAAATTCCTCACTGGATTTTTGGCAGTATTTTGATATGTATGATTGCTAGATTCGACATCCACTTGTACTCATATTTTCTCTAACTGCTACTTAATAATAAAACCATCAACTGTTGCACCAATTTTCCCAAGTTAGATTTTTCCGGAGTCATTTGTCCAAAAATAACTGTGTTAATTTTTTATGTGTGTGTGCTAGAATTTTCTTAGTTTCTAGTGTTATTTTCTTCCACGTTTTTATTTGTCAAGTTTGAAGTAGTGAATTATTCATTGTTTTTATGGGCGAGCAAATTGTTAATTAATTTACAGTGAGAAGAATAATTTCCAGTCGTTGCAATAAAATTTCATAGACAAATTTTCTGAGCTACAGCGTAATTTTGTAGCGCCGAAATTTTCACAACCGTAAGTAAACCTGAAAAGGATAAGGATAAAAACCCTCGGCGAGTAATTTTTGGGCAACAAAATACTCGAGATAAGAAACTATGATAGAAACCCTTGAAAATTTTTAGTAAATATGACGAAGAATATTATGGATTACTTGAAAGGAGTAATGTTGCCAAGCCACAATTTGGAGTAATAAACCCCGGAACTCGATAGCTTCTATAACTAGAACGAGCTTGGTAAGGAAAAACTATAAATTACCCAAAATAGAGACAATTACAAACCCAGATTTGAAAATAAGAATTCCTTGAAAGAAATGAGAAATAAAAAAATAAATTTGTTTAAGATAATTACCATGAGGCGTCATTGCTCCACGATGGAGGAGAAGATTCAAATGAAAAAACGTAAACTTTAGAAAATAGCTCGAGGCCAATGGCCAAAAACCTAGTAACAAACCCTCCACCAAAGAACTTCGTGACTATATCAGTGTATACTTGTACAATAACATAAGAAAAATAATGACAAGGAAATTAGTATGATACTTTAACAATTATGCAAGGTTGACATACCACATGGAAATTGTGAATACAAGGTTTAAACTTTAGTATATGCCGATGAAAATGAATGTAACCGATTATATGAGCATGGTATATGTTCAAAATGGTGGAGATATGAAATATGTTTCTCAAATATTAACATTTGAAGGATTAACGAGGGACATAAACAATGTCAATGATGCATTAATAATGTAATTTTAAGTGTAAGGAAAATAAAAGTGATAATGCATATATTACAAAAGTACTAACCAATGATATATATGTTTTAAAGTAAGGAATGTAATAATTCTTCTAATGTGATACAAAGTCAAAAGAAAATATTGGTAAAGCGAGAGTAACTCAAACATTCATGCAGAACTAATGACTCACATAATTGTTGAATCATGGAAAGAGAAGGGTATCAATTATCATCAAAACTTTTCAATACAATATACATGCAATTGTTTGAAGGGGTTTAAATAAAACCAATATTAAAAGTTTATAATAAAACACTAATACAGGGAATTACAGTGAAGAGATATTATAATTATGGTACCCACTTCATCATACTAAAGAATTTTTCTACTTATAGATAAACATTTACTTAAAAAAATGTTAGAAGAGGTATATTGCACAAGTTCTCTCCAAGAGAGCTTGTAATGAAATATATATCCTCAACCTCTATGTGTAGAGGCATCCCATCTATCATGAAACAATATTGTTCTAGACTCCATTTTGCTACTAATATTTGCAACAAGTGCCTTTGTGCCCACATATTTCGCATGAGGAAGAAATTGATAAAAATGCAATTTTTTAATCCATCTATCACTACTTAGTATTTGTTATGTCCCTATAATACTAGTGTATTCCCCTTATTGTTATTGTAGCCCCTTATTTTTATTGTTGTGCCCATGTATCCCCCATGTTGTTATTGTTGTGACCCCATAAAAGCCCACTATTGTTATTGTTTTGCTCTCACATTATTATTGTTATGTAGGCTCTAATTATATTGTGATCCCTCACACTCCTATATATATCAAGGAGGTATTATCATTTGTGTCATCCAATAATTGTTCATTTATGTAATGTAAAATAGATTTTCCCCTTGAAGAGGATAATTTTTAAGTCGTTGATCTATCTTTTTGTGAGCTGGTCGCATAACATTTGGTATCAGAGCTTTGGATTCTAGGGTTTCACTTATTCAAACGGGCCATCTTGGTATTTTTGCTATAAAAATTTTTCTACGAGGCTTTAGAAGTTGAAATTGAAATCACCTAGACCTGAAATATTGTTGAACTTTGTGTATGAATTTAATATCTTTATTCGCTATATTTTCGGAGATATGATCTAAGGAAGTTAGGGTTTTTGCAGGCTCCAGAATTCCATCTCAAATAGGTGACCTGACGAAAATCGTCATAACTTTCTCTTCGAGAATCGGATTTTAATTTTGTAAAAAGTGATTGAAATTGAATGGACTATAGTTTTTCATGTCTCCTTTTCAAGGCTGAAATTCAAAACAGTGACACATGGAACTCCATACAAGTTCACTCTACTGAACTTGTCTATAATCAGTGCATCATGGAAAATTGGGCATAAATATTTCTTGAATAATCCAATTGCTGAGTCTGCTTTTTGATGCCTTTAATACCCTATATTGTCCTCTATTTTTGGCCAACTTTACCTCGAAACCTACTTACCACTTGCCTACCTTCTTCACAACATAACTTTTAGCACCCTTGTGTATTTATGAGGTAATTTATATTTAAAGCATAGTTTTTATGATTTCTTGTTAGTAGGAATGAAATAAGTGATTCTTTATACTCTCTAATTATTTGGATTGACTCTTAAGGCTTTGTTCATGTGTTCATCTGGTACCTGCATTCATTCGGTTCGAATCTTGTGTTCATTCGGTACCTGTGCTCATCTGGTGCCAACTGTGCTCATCCAGTACCTGCGTTCATTTGGTACATGTGCTCATCTAGTACCAAATGTGCTCGTCTAGTACCAGCGTACGTCCTGAGCTGACTATGTTCATCCAGTACCATATCTGACTCTTCATCTTCGACGGTTCGAGTGCGCTGCCTTCGATGAGACCGAGGGAACTGATGGTCAAAACATCATCTTTTCATGGCAACTCGAGATATGCTTTATCCTCATGCACTGTGTGTCATAAGGATGAAGTCAAATATGTAAAGGAAAACGAACTGTAATATTTTTGTAACGATTTGATCACATCCTTTAAACATTGACTGTAACAACCATTCCTCTATAAGAGAAGGCTCATAGATGATAGGTGTTAGAAAGGAATAATATTGAAGTTTATTTACAGAGAGAGAAGTTAGTAAGAAGATACAACGTTTCAAACAATATTGTTATGCTCGATAATTAAGTTCTGTAATACTTTCCTTTTAAGTCAACAGTATGAGTAGTGATTGATGAATTCGATGTGTTAGGGGCCCACTGAAGCCATCAAGGAAAATTTTTATTATATTTATTGTGAATATAGTTTGGTTTTATGTTTTAAATTCAAAACATTTGGTGTGATTATAGTTCTATTCTATGTAAGTAATTTGTTTGATTCCTTTAGTTGTATGTTTAATTGTTGATTCCTCTTTTGAAGAATAGGGAAAGTTAAGATAAGAGATCTCACCATTCACCTTCATGTATTGTTAAGTGAAGACTCTTGTTGTACCTAACATTTCCTGTATAAGAATGTATAGCTTTCTTCAGAACTAGTTAAATTAGGAATGGTTGCTTTGCTTGATTGTAATAAGTTGATTTCAGCGAGTCGCTACAGGAAAACAGAGTTGAATCCATCTTTCTATTTCATGAGCCTGTAAATGGAAAGACTTATTTCCTGGGCAAGAAAGTTTAGATCAAATTCTTGCTGAGATTTTATTTCTGAGTTTTTCTTTTTGATTTTAAAGTTGTGTGAGGATGTGTTGACGGTGTTGGACCTGACAACATGTCAAGGGATCTCCCCGGTAAGATGTCCGAACTAGACCTCAGACTGTTTGGAGTAGGAGTCCCAACAGTGGGTAGTAAAGTAATGCCTTGACTTCGGTAGCGCACAGAGGTAAGTATGATAAATTTGGTGGAAGCAAGTATGTGACCTTGCAACGATTCAAGAGAGATACATGGGGGTTCTAACACACAGAGGGGAAAAGGAAGTGTGTCCCTTGGAAGCTTGTAACAGTATGCAACATGAAAAGAGCACATGAGCGGAATGAAATCACAAGATGGAAGCGAAATAGTCCACAATCCAAAGTGACGGGTTAAAAAAAACAAAATGTATTCAGCAAGATTCATACAATTGCATACAAAATAGTTCATACACAAATGTGTAAGTTAAATCACATACATTGCTAAAGTAACCATAATAGTCGAACTACAGTAACAACATATGCATGAAAACATGATGGTTCAGCTATATTATTAAGTGAAAGTTCCATCCATACATACACCATTGACAACCACTAGGCCCAATAGTGGAACATTACATTTTCCATTCAACACCGCTTGCTCCTCTGAAGAGATGTACTCGCTCTACGCTATGGAGAAGCCAAGGCTCATCACAATACTCTCTAAGCCTTCTCTAAGAAATACCTAGCCAAAATATTTTCACCCAAAAGCTTGTACGATGAGTTATGAGGTTCTACATATAACAAAGGGTTGGGTGACCCTTGACATTCCCCTTTGACTCTTTGACTACCCTCATGACTCTTCAGATTACATAGTGACTATTCACATTCCACTAATGACACTTGGAATTTCACTTATAATATATTTACAAATAATAATACAATTTCAACATATACCCATGTGGGACAAAATAGGCTTGAGCCATCCTAACAAGACAAACACCATCACTTGGGGTCTTGGGGAAATACCAACTCAGAAACATCCTCTTGATGGTCTTCAGTGATGAACCGATACCAAGCTTGGTACTACGTTATTGTGTCCCCATGCTATTTAGTGATGTCTTTCTCGAAACAGACTCTTGCCTCCATGGCTTCCGGGTATATGGTTCTGAAATCTATGTCCATCTCGTCCTCGAGCATGTGTAGCATGGTGTAGACCATGACAAGACCACCAGTGTGCTTCTTCATGTTTTGTGCGCTCAACTCTAAGTCTTCCCTGGTGGCCTCTCACCTTAGCTTCTCTATGTTCCTATCGACCTCTAACCGGACTTGGTTATTGTGCTTAGCTTTGGTGAGGGAATTTGCATCTATTCACTCTCTTCCTTTGTTGTTTGATTTTCCACCTCATCAACCTATATTGGCGTTGTTTTCTATGTCATTGTTCCTTGCCTTTGTTCTTCTTCATATTTCTACTTCTTTTCATGTTCTTTCCTTCTCATCTCTCGTTCTTCCTTTGGTTTTTGTTCTGCTTGCTGCGATCTCAGTTCTGCTACCTGCGAGCTCTGCTCTGCTCTCTTCCTCCGATCTGATGTATGTGTCCTCTGCTTCCTTTAGCTTCTATTGTCAAAGTTGCTTGCACGAAGATTGAATATGATTTCTCACTACAACTTTATTCTCCCTTTATTATTTCAGTAATTTCCTCTTTCCCTGATCTTGTATTGGATTGTTGCCTTTTTCCACTGCTGTTGGTCTTTTTGCCATGTTAGTGTTGATTTCGTTTCTATAAATAGTTGGGCATATACATATATTGACAAGTAAATTGGCGCATGATCAACTACTTCCCTAGTACTTCTTTCAACGGTCTCTCTTGAAGCATCTCTCTTTGGTGTTATGGTACAATGACTGCTGAAGAGAAGTGCTTCATGAGTGTGGTACCTATGGGATAGAAAGGACACTCATGGCAAGAAAACATTATATTTTACAGATCTAACTTCACAGTATGATCAAGCAACAACTAGGGAATCTAATGAGAGGAATTACACAATTTTGACTGAAAAGGGCTACGAATTGACTGTGGGAATTGCGCACTATGTAGTCCCAACAGCCAGTGAGGAAGCTTGATAACTGGAACTATGCAATGTGTAGTTCAGTCTAGGCCATGGCCTGGGAGAGACTGCGAATTACGAAGTCTCAGTGACCAAGCTGGGAGATTGAATCCTGCACCTACACATTACGCGGTTGGAGCCAGCCCAGGACAGGCTCTGTGCAATTCAAGAAGCTAAGGCAGAGGCCTTGAGCTTCCAGATTGTGCAGTGCATGTAGTGAAGTGTGAGATTCAGGCAGGGGGAGCCCAGATCTATCCATGGGGACTGTGAAAACAAGCAGGTCTGAAGGATGATGTATGGATGAGTGCAGATCTAACTAAGTATAGATGTATGCATGTAAAACAAGTGCAGTGATGGATCAAACTGAAAGTAAGAGGAAGAAAGTGAAGGGAGTCACCGCAATAGCAATGGTGGGTGCAAAATGGGAAAACTCATGCGACACTTGAGAAAGGCAATCTATAACTCGAAAAAACACTTCTATAGGTTAAAACAAGTTAAAATGCCAGTGTTCGTTCAACAAAATGAGTGAAACAACACTCTCACAAGCTAAATAAGCAAAAGCGACAGAAAAAGCAACAAAAGGAAATAAAAGTAAAACTCACCCTGAAAAGCGATGACAATGATCCAAAGGTTCCTTGATCTCCTAAGGAAGCTAGAGCTTGATGATTGAATGTATAAGTGAGCTTTAGATGCATCCATTACATAGATTTGAGTGAAATGGAGTTCATGACGCGTATGGTTGAGATCAAGGACAACAATGACACTTGGTAGAAACTTCTAAAGATGGAAATATGTCACCTTCGTTACTAATAATAAATCCCTACTTCCTAGGGATTCGTTTCCTGTTAGCTTCTTTATTTTTGAGGAAAACTGCCATGCGCTGCCCAAAAATATTGTGCAATTCTGGGAAGGACCGGGAAACTCTCTAGTTCATGCACTGAGCAATTTCTGAGCATAGTAAGTTCTACGTAATTTCTGGGCTGAGTGGCTCTAGGCTACCTCTTGGGCTCTATGCAATTTCCCAGTTGAAGGTAGGCTATCAGTTGGCCCTGTGCAATTTTGGATTTGAAGGCTCATATACTGGCTTGGACTGCTCTATGCAGTTTCCTAGTTGAAGACAGGCTTCCAGCTAGGTCTCCGCAATTCACATGTCGAAGCTCATTGTGGTCTTGAATTACGCATTTCCTAAGATCAAGGCTGGTTGCCATCAAATATTATGTTGATCATCAAGGCAGTGCTAGAACTGGTTTGCCACAAAGTGAAGAGGTCAGCTTGTGGTTAGACGACAAAGCAAGTAAGAAAACACAAGTTGTAAAGTGAAATATAAAAATCAAAGAAAGCACAAGTACCTGGGTAGTGTAAGACACACTACTGAGATTTTAGTAGGGAGGCTCCAAAACAAAGTGAAGGAAAATTTTTGGAGGGTGGTTGTAGCTGCTACAACATTAGCAACACACTGGTAGAACTCCAACTCTTTGTATGGACCTTGTCCCGTGTAAAGTGAGTCTAATTCTTCCAGAAGTATAGTTCAATCATTTGATCATCATGGCTTCCTCACTAGCTTGAGTTAAAGATATAGTTCACGTAATTATATTGATCGGTCACACACAAACCAAGTGAAGCCAACTAAGTTTTTCAATTAGGGATGAGTGGTATATTGATGCACAGGTAATATAGACTATCAGAGTTTAAGTTTCATCTATAGTGTTGCTTCGTTACTAGCAAGCCTGGACAGTACCCTGAAGGAGTCACTTAAGGAACACAAGAATTTCTCCTCTGCCAGGGAGCCTGCAAAACACCCCGACGAAGTTACTTACTTCACCTCTCTACGCAGGAAGCCTTTCTCTTATTTCGCCTTTATTTTTTATTTTTATTTTTCTTCATTTTTCAAAAAACTGTGCATATGCACTTATTTATTTCATGAGGTAGAAGAGGGATCCCAACATATTGAGAGCAGAAGAGGTTGTCCCTTTAGAGAAGGATGTTATATATACCTCTGAAACACTTGTTAAGGTTATCCTCGTCACCTTACTCTACTTGACTGAGTTGATAAGGTTAACCGAAAATAAAAAACCGATTAGAGTAGGTAGTACTAGTTAAAGTGCAAGCATTGTGACTTCACCATGACTCACTCTGAAAGGAACGTATTTTCCATCAGGGTATCATCGACTGAAAGAACACAATATATTCATAAAGAGAGGGAATAGATCGATAACCAAATGTTGATAGTTGTACAAGTCCTCTTGTATTTCACCTTTCTTGTCTCAAGAAGCCAAACATGGTTTCGTGTGAAAGCTAATCCTACAGGTGCATGAAAAAACAAACAAGCAAAGGAAAAAAGTAAAACAAAAGAAAAACCAATAAGAGAAAGAAAAATATAAAAGCAAAGATAAACACTACTCCTACTCCTAAGCTAAATAGTGCATGGGCCCACTCACGTGAAGTGATATTTCCAATGCAACCACCAGCACATTTGTTGGCCAATATAGGTGAAGGCGTGGTTGACAAGAAAGATATCCAAGTAAACCAACAAATGAGAAATATAAAACAATGACAACCAACACACTCGAAGCTTAAATTCGTTCACAGAAAATAAAAGAGTAAAAGCACAAGATAGACACTCTGTAGAAGTACCATGGTGTTGCAACACATTGTGCGAAGATGGCGTGCATGTACACTCTTTCGACCTTGACACACAAGAAAACATGTAGAAAGAAGAAAAAAAAAATTTGCAACATGACTTTCTACATATGACTCCTCCAATGCACGAGCGATGGGATCATGAGATTCTGGTGGAGGATATTAAAACTGTAGACTATATTGATTTTCAATGCAAACTAGAGAGTGATGAGGAGCCTGGGGTGATTCAACAGATTTATGATCGGAAGTGGAACTGACCTCAAGATTGCGAGAACCTGACATAACCACCAGCTCAGGCTGAAGTGCCTCGATAGCTTGAGTGGTTTCCACTTCATCAAAAGATGTATCGTCAAAGACCGGTGACTTAGAAAAATCAAGAGAAAGTGAATGAGAACCGTGATCAAATGAGTGAGTGAAGAGATCACGACAACCACGATAAAAAAATCAAGATGTGCATCGACATCCTCATGACATGACAAATCATATGAAGGGGTTGATGGCAAATATAATTTTTCACCCTCTAAATTTCTAGAAAGAAAATATGATATATTGGGTGGATTCAAAAATAAAGATTGGTCCTCTTCACAATCAAATGATGGACTAACATCCTGTGTGTTCTCTGAATGATCAGAAGTAGAAACATCTGGGAATGGATTTTCACAAGAGAAATTAGAAATGACAGAATCACAAAAGATTTAAGAATTAAGCGAATGAGGTACAGACAGAAGGAGGTCATCCTTCACCATAAGTTCTTCTTCGGATTCCCACACATACTCATAAAAAATGACAACACAGGTTGGCTTCTGAACACCAACTTCATCGACAACTTGATCCTCGTGAACAACATATGTGGAGTCCAGAACGGATGAACACAACACAATACAATCTAGAGTATCAAAGGAACCAGAGGACGAAGGTTGAGAAGACAAGACCTCATGACAACCATCAGGGTTGTAGTTAAAATTTGTGAAGATATCAAAAGCAGATGGGGTGGGAGGAGGTGACAGTTCAACAGACGGGTTCACAACTTCTCCCACCTCGTCCTGCGTAGGTAGAGGTGTTTGATGAGAAGAGGACGAAGGGTCACTTATGACAACAACCTTGTTCTTCTTAGATTTGGAAGCTCTAATGTCGAGGTCTACTGGGAGGGGTTTGATTGATTCTAACTCATGCAGTTTTTCAAATATGTGAATAAGATACTGAAACCTTTCTTTGAGAAATTTCCAATCAATTTCATCTTTAGGGATTTGTAAAGCGAGATTACAAAAGTGGTCCCAGATTATGTAATAGATTCATCAAGTGTTTTCCGTAATTTCAGAATTTTTTTATTAAGTGCTTTATGGTCATAATGATAGAAAGTGTGGATTAACTCTTTGATCATGTGATCAAACGAGTGAACAGAGGTTGTAGGCAACGTGTGACACCATTGGTAGACATTCCCTTCAAAGGTGTAAGCGAACATCCCATAGGCAATGATATCTGAAGGGACTTTATTCCTTTGACAAAAGCCTAAGAAGGCAACTCAATGTCTCAATAGGGCTACTCCGCCTTCACCGCTGTACTTGATTTGTGACAAGTCATCGATGACATCCTCCCACACTTCAAAATCATGTGCATGAGAAAAACATACCATATTTGAGATTGTAATGTAAGTCATGAATGATGTGCATGGATTCAAAACAGACTTTGAGGGCTTGGTGTGTCATCCGGCCCTCCTTCTAGCACCAA
The DNA here is from genome assembly GCA_031772625.1 of Pinus tabuliformis. NCBI lineage: Eukaryota > Viridiplantae > Streptophyta > Pinopsida > Pinales > Pinaceae > Pinus > Pinus tabuliformis. The sequence goes on along the minus strand of CM062819.1, from coordinate 1,990,300,120 downwards.
AAATGTTGATGGTGCTAGAGCTACCAACATGTCAAGGGATCTCCCCGGTAAGAATTCCCAACTAGACCTTAGATCGTTTGGAGTTAGAGTCCCAACAATGGGTAGTAAAGTAGTTCCTTCACTTTAGTAACACGTAGAGGTAAGTATGATAACTTCGTAGGAAGCAAGTGTGTGACCTTGTAGCGAGTCAAGTGAGATGCATGAGGGTTCTAAAAAATAGAGGGGAAAAGGAAGTGTGTCCCTTAGAAGCTTGTAATATTACACAACTTGAAAGGAACACACGAGTGGAATCACATCACAGGTTGGAAGCAGAATAGTCCACAACCCAAAGTGACAGGTTAACACAACAACATGTCTTCAACAATATTCGTACAATTTCATACAAAATAGTTCATACACAAATTCGTAAGTTAAATCACATACATTTCTAAAGTAACCAAAATATTCGAACTACAATAACAACATATGCATGAAAATGTGTTGGCTCAATTATATTATTAAGTGAAAGTTCCATCCATACATACACCATTGAAAACCACAAGCCCCAATAGTGCAACATTACAGTCAAAACTGCCTACTCCTCCAAAGAGCTGTACTTGCTCTACACTGTGGAGAAGCCAAGGCTTGTCACAATACTCTCCAAGCCTTCTCTAAGCAATGCCTAGCCAAAAGCTTGGCTCCAAAAATCCTGTACTATGAGTTATGAGGTTCAATATAAAACAAAGGGTGGGCTGACCCTTGACATTCCCCTTTGACTCTTTGAATACCCTCGTGACTCTTCACATTATATAGTGAATATTGACATTCCACTAATGACACTTAGAATTTTACTTACAATATATTTACAAATAATAAGACAATTTCCACCTATACACATGTGGGACAAAATAGGCTTGAGTCAGCCTAACAAGAGAAACATCATCACTCAGGATCTTGGGAAACCAACTCGGCAACATCCTCTTGATGGTCTTTGTTGACGAACTGATACCAAGCTTGGAACTACACTATTGTGTCCCCATATTGTTTGGTGATGTATTTATCGAAACAGAATCTTGCCTCCATGGCTTCTAGGTATATGGTTTTGGAACCTATGTCCATCTCATCCTGAAGCATTTACAACATAGTGTAGACCATGACAGGACCACTAGTATGCTTATGCATGTTTTTTTCACTCAGCTCCAAGTCATCCTTGGTGGCCTCTCGCCTTAGCTACTCCATGTACCTGTCGACCTCTAACTGGACTTGGTTCTTGTGCTTAGCTTTGGTGAGGGAACTTGCATCTGTTCACTCTCTTCCTCAATTGCTAGCTTTTCCATCTCATCAACCTATATTGCCGTTGTTGTTTATGTCATTGCGCTTTGCCTTTGTTCTTATTCTTGTTTCTACTTCTTTTCCTATTCTTTCCTTCTAGTCTCCCATTCTTCCTTCGGTTTTTGTTCTTCTTGCTATGATCTCAGTTCTTCTACCTGCAAGGTCTGCTCTTCTCTCTTTCTCTACTATATTATCTATGTCCTCTGCTTCCTTTTGCTTCTGCTGTCAAAGCAGCTTGCATGAAGATTGAATGCACTTTCTCTTTGCAACTTTTTCTCCCTTTATTATGTTAGCAAATTCCTCTTTCCTTGATCTCGTACTAGATTTTTTCCTTCTACCACAGTTGCTAGTCTTGTTGTCATGTTAGTGTTGATTTCATTTTTGTAAACAGTTAAGCATCTGCATATATTAGCAAGTAAATTGGAACTTGCTCAACTTCTTCCCTAGTACTGCTTTTAGTGGTCTCCCTTGAAGCATCTCTCTTTGGTGCTATAGTACAATGACTACTAAAGTAAAGTGTTCCACCAGTGTGGTACTTGTGGGGCAGAAAGGAAACTCATGGCAAGCAAACCTTAGCTTTTAAAAATCTAACTTCACAGCTTGATCAAGCGGCAACCAGGGCATCTAATGAGAGGAATTGTGAAATTTTGGCTGACAAGGGTGAATTACTGATTGTGGGAACTATGCACTGCACATTCCTAGTAGTCAGTGAGGAATATTGATGATTGGAACTGTGTAATGCATAGTTCAGTCTGGGCCAAGGCCTGAGAGAGACTGATGATTGGAACTATGCAATGCGTAGTTCAGTCTGGGCCAAGGCCTGGGAGAGATTGCGCAATGTGCAATCTCACTGACCAAGCTGGGAGACTGAATCCTGGAACTGCACAGTGTGAATTTTGAGCCAACCTAGGACATGCTCTACACAATTCTAGAATCCAAGGCAGAGGCCTTGAGCTCCCAGATTGCGTAGTGCATGCAGTGAAGTGTGAGATTAGGGAAGGGGGAGCCCAGATCTGTCCATGGGGAGTGTGCAAACAAGAAGGTCTGAAGGATGAGTTCATATCTGACTAAGCGTATATGTATGCATGTAAAACAAGTGCAACAATGGATCAAACTGAAAGGAACAGGAGGCATGTGAAGGGAGTCACCACAAAGACGACCATTGGTTCAAAACAGGAAAACTCATGTGACACTTGAGAAAGGAAATCTATAACTTGAAACAATACTTTTAAAAGTTAAAACAAGTCAAAACGCCAATGGTCGTTCAACAAAACGAGTGAAACAACACTCTCATAAGCTAAACAAACAAAAGCGACAAAAAAAGAAGCAAAAGGTGATAAAAGCAAAACTCACCCCGAAAAGCGATGACAATGCTCCGAAGGCTCCTTGATCTCCTAAGGAAGCTAGAGCTTGATGATTGAATGTATAAGTGATCTCTAGAGGCATCCATTACATAGATTTGAGCAAAATAGAGTTCATGACACATATTCTTGAGATCAAGGACAACAACGACACTTGGTAAAAACTTCTAAAGATGGCAATGTGTCACCTTCACGAACCTAATAATAGATCCCTACTTCCTAGGGATGATTTTCCTCTTAGCTTCTTGCTTTTTCAGGAAAATTACCATGCATTGCCCAAAATGTTAGGATACTTTGACACATAGGAAATAATTAAGTACAACTTAGTCTAGTTTATAGTTAGGTAAAGTGTGTTTCTTTAGTATGTACTTTTTTTAACTTACAATCCGACAGCCACAATAAGTTATAGACATGAAGTGATTTGACGGTTCATTCTCTCCTCAATATTACCGACACTTGATCTGTGGCTTAACACCCGATTGGTCTATGATCTCTATTTAAAGAGCATGGAGGGTCATTTTTTAGGTGACCGTTCATGAGAGAAGATTATGTAAATTTTCTTTCATTTACATTAATAAATTGCCTTAAGTGGCCGCGTTGGCTTAGGCTGTTGATTGTTTCCCTCTTGGAGGGTTTTAACCACGTCAAGAATACTAGTGTACTGATATGTGACATGTTTGTGATCGGTGTACTTTGGTGTTCTATCTAAGGAACTTACCTTGTAAATTCCTACATGTTATCAGAGCTATTCAAGGGACAAATCCGTTGGTGATCCAAATCCGAAGTCGGTACAACTGCATCCGACTATCATTTCCTAGATCTATTGTTTCTGACTACTTTCATGATGAGAGGACTACTCTATTGTGTTAGGAGCATCTGTTTCAGTGAGGAATGCCTTTTGTTTCATGCGAAAAGGTTTATTGTAGCCCTACCTACGTCATTTTTAAGATATGGAGGTATACAACCTTTATTTGCAGTTATAGTTATTTATCTCTATGTTTATTTCGGTTTATAGTCCTCTATAAAAAAATTATTATCAAATCTTCATTTATGTGTATGATCTTTGCCCCGCGACTATGTGCGATCTGGGAAAACCATAAACAGAAAGAAAGGATTTTTCTCATCCGTATGCTCTTTTCCATTGTGCCTTAGCGTGATCTCAGAAAATTAGAAACATTGAGGAAAATATTTAGTTTCTGGTCAAATCCAACTTTAAGTCATAAGGCTTGGATTACTTTTGCTTGTTTGTTTGGTTTGTGTGGTTGTTTTTTTTTGGTAGGCAAAAATAGATTTTTCAAGTAAGCATGCACTCCAAAGCTTCAATGAGCCAAAAAAAAAAAAACCCTTCTTCCTTTCCAAAAATTACTAACCCTTTAAACTAGTTCACTTGGTGTAAAGTTACTTTATGATAATAGAGGTCTTGAGATCAAGTCTTTATTTTTGTTGAGTTACTTTTTCAAAAAACACATGTAACATGTGTTTTAAAGTTACCTTATGTAAAAGTGTTCTCACCATATAAAAAGTGAGTCACTTATAATTCTAATGTCACTTTATCTTTTATTTAAGTTACAATTTAATAGATAGTTCATAAAGTACCATTGTAAAAGTGACTTTTACTTATTTATAAAAGTGGGTCACATAAACTAATTTTTTTTCTTTTAAGTGAGCTAATTAGATTAAATTTGGAAAGGGAGGGATTTTTTTTTAAGTATAACATTATCATTCACTTCCCAAAATTCACGTGGTTCATCGGCATCTTAAACAACTTTTCTTCAAAAAGCCATGACTTCTTCATTTGGAAGTTGTTTTAAGAGCCATTTTTTTTAATCAACCTAATTTTTCGAGATCTTTGCATCGGAACACTTTGTTTCAACATCTACAACTTTAGTTTATTTTAAAATGGAAAGTCCATGCCTAGTTATTCTTGACAACACCAACTACTTCTAATGACTATCCTACATGGTGGATTTACTTAGAAGTAAAGGTATTTATAGAATAGCCTCAGGACAAGAGTCTAAACCTAAAGATGAAGATAAGAAATCCAAATGGGAAAATAAGCAAGAACAAGCTCATGGGTTGATAGGGATGTCTATTTCTCCATACATTAGACTCCATATCGCTGAAATTGATATCCCCGATGGAGAAATTAAACAACTCAATAACGTTTTTGGAATTAAAAATGAAATTAGAGCCCATCAACTCGAAAATGAGTTTCTTACAATGGACCCCAATAATTTTTCTTCCATTGAAGATCTTTTTTCCAAGTTCAAGACCCTTATACTTCTCTTGGAACGTGTTAAGGTTAAGAAAGAAGATGGTAGCCTCATCTATTCCATTCTTGCTAAGTTGGAACCAGCCTACTCTGTGTTTGTTTCCACCTTCCATTCTATTACAGAAGTCTTTATTTCTCAAGGACAAGACTACAAGTCTCTCTCTTTTGATGCCCTTTTATATTCTTTAATAAGAGAACAAGAAAAACTCTTACATCTTGGTCTTCTTAATACTGGAAATTCTTCTAAGAAAGCCTTAATAGCCCAGCAACAACCAAGTTCAAAGAATCCTAAAAAGAAACATCCTAAAAAGATTGGTCCTAAAGTAAACAAGGGTCCTAAGCCATTTCAGTCTCAAAACGAAAATTCAACTCAAAAATGATAAGGCAACTAAAAACAAAGGGAAGAAGACTGATAGACATTGCAACTTTTGGAATCATGATGGCCACTTAGAATCCAAATTCTTTAATAATATGGAAGCCTTGGAAGCAGCAATGAAGAAGCATTACATCCATTTGGAGCACTCTTCAACTTCAACTTCATCTTCAGGAATAACACTTTCTACATGTGGTTGAAAAACATCTCAGTTTTGTGATGCACTAAATGTATCTTCTTCTTCTCATTCTCATGAGTGGCTCATTTATTCTGATGCTTCTTATCACATGGCCAAAAACAAAGCCATGTTTTCTTCTTTAAGTGATTGTAACACAAAAAATATTTATGTTGGTGATGATAAATCTCTTAATGTTGTAGGGATTGGAACTATTCATCTAGACAATGGTCAATTTAATGATGTATTATGTGTTCCTATCTTATCCTGCAACCTTCTATCTATATATCAGATAACTCATTCAGGTGAAGGTAAAATCGTTGAATTTTCATGTTGTGATGTTGTAATTAAGGACCTAAGAGATCGTAGACAGATTTTAGCTACTGACATTGCTGATGATTCCACGTAGTTGTATAAGTTTAACAAATTTGGGTCATCAATGCTTCCCTCAGTATTTGTTGCTCATAATGATGAAGTGAGCAAACTTTGGCATGAACAATTTGCTCACTTAAACTATCACTCCCTTCAAAATCTATAAACTATCACTCCCTTCAAAATCTATGTAAAGAGAATATGGTGGTAGGTCTTCCTATGGTATCTTGTAGAGATGGTGTTTGTGTCGGATGTGTACTCGAAAAACATCATCGAGATAGTTTTGAAAAACGTGCCTCTTGGCATGGCTCAACCCCTTTACAACTTGTGCATAGTGATTTATGTGGTCCACTTCCAATTATTTCATTCTCTGCCTACAAGTATTTCTTAACTTTCATTTATGATTCTCCAGATGCACTTGGGTATACTTCTTAAAAGTCAAGAGTGAAGTCTTTAACATGTTCTTGGCCTTTAAGGCCTTTGTTGAGAAACAATTTGACATCAAATTCTTAAGCTAAGATCTGATAATGGTGGATAATATGTTAACAACAAATTCATTAACTTTTGCACTGAGCATGGAATTCAATTGCAACATATTGTTCCATATACTCCACAACAAAATGGTGTAGATGAAAGGAAGAATCAAACTTTAAAGGAAATGGCTAATTATATGCTTCAATCTAAAGGACTTAGTCTTAAATTTTGAGAAGAAGCAATTAACTGTGAAAATTACATAGTAAATCACACTCCTAATGTTTTAAATAATATCACTCCAGAAGAAGCATGGAGCTCAATAAAACCATATGTAAGTCACTTTCGTGTTTTTGGAAGTGAAGCATGTGCCCATATTCCATATTAGAAACATAAATTTTTAGAACCTAAGAGTGAAAAATGTATTTTTTTTGGATATTTTGAAGATGTCAAAGGATATAGACTTCTTCAACCTAAATCCAAAAATGTTATCATTAGAAGAGATGTAAAGTTCGTTGAAAATATATTGGCCTACGAGCCTAGCTCGGTGGATGTGCCACCTCTCTCTATCCCTTCTACTTCTGAAATATTCCTTCTTCAGATGATGACATCGAGGATGACAATCCTCCCCCACCTTCTCAGGATCCTCCTTCAGCTCCTCACCTTCCAAAATGGTCCATGCTACTCGAGATGCAGCAGGTGCTCTTGAAGGTGATCTTACATATCAGTGTCGTACACATTCTCAGTTCGATAGAGCCTCTTCTTTACTGGCTCAAGCTTCAGCGAATTATGATCCTGACACCTTTACAGAAGCTTCAGGTAATCCAGATTGGGACGTAGCTATGAATGAAGAATATCGTTCATTATTGGAAAATGACACATGGGACCTTGTTCCTCTTCCAAAGGGGAAAAAACTTGTTAGATGCAAGTGGGTTTACAAAACCAAGTTTGGACTAGATGGAAAAGTTGATAAACATAAATCTCTCTTGTTGCTAAGGGTTTTTCACAAGTTGAAGGGACTGACTATATTGAAACCTTCTCCCCTATTGCCAAAATGAACACTTTCTGATTTGTTCTTTCCCTTGCTTCCTCTTTCAAATGGGAAGTCCATCAGATGGATGTTAAATCCACCTTCTTGCATGGGGACTTGCATGAAGAAATCTATATGGAACAATCTCCTGGATTTATCCAAACACACTCCAACCTTGTATGTCAGATTAAGAAATCCCTTTATGATCTCAAGTAAGCCCCTCAGGCTTGGTATGCCAAAATGGATAACTTTCTTTTAGATATTGGCTTTTCTAGGTGTAATTCTGACAATACTGTCTACACCAAGAAAGTGGGTAAGTCTCTTATCATTCTTGTTCTTTATGTTGATGATCTTATCCTTATTGGTAGTGATCCCAACCTTATAAATCATGTCAAGTCCAGCATTAAAAAGTAGTTTGAAATAACATACTTAGGACACTTGCATTATTTTCTTGGTCTTGAATCAAGTCTTGTAATCCAAAGAAGTTATTTCCCTTTCCCAGTCAAAGTATGCATGTGATCTTCTACTCCACTTTCACATGGAAGACTGTAAGCCAACCCCTTCTCCCTTTCAGTTTGGAGCCAAACTTTCAGTCACTTGTACTTCCCTTAAAGTTGATGCAACCTTATACCGTTAGCTTGCTGGAAAAATTTTGTATCTGACCCATACCCATCCTGAATTTTCCTTTGTTGTTGACCTTGTTGCTCGGTTTATGCAAAAACCCACATGAAAGTAATTATAGAGCATTAATTGTACTTCATTGTGTTCGAGGTATAGTTTAGTTTCAGATTCATTATAGTGCAGAAACATCTCCTCTATTGGTTGGTTTCACTGATTCTGATTGGGTTGGTGACCTTGATGATCGAAAGTCTATTGCAGGTTGTGTCTTCACTTTTGGTTCTGGACATATTACATGGGCTTGCAAGAAACAGTGTCATTTCTCTTTCTTCAACAGAAGCAGAGTATCATGGTGTCGTTGAAGCTAGTAAGGAAGCCCTGTGTCTTCGTCAGATCCTATCAGATTTTGGTTTTCAGTAATAGCATCCAACTACACTTTGGTGTGATAATCAAAGTTCCATTCAATTATGCAAATATCCAATCCAACATTAGCGCAACAAACACATTGAACTACACATGCACTTCATCCAAAATCTCATTCATGACCATGTTCTTGAAGTGTAATATTGTTCAACCGATGATCAAGTTGTAGACATCTTTACAAAGGCTGTCACAGAGGTGAAGTTTACTAAACTTTGATTTATGGTTGGAGTTAAAGAAGTTATTACTAAGGGGGGATAGACTCTAATGCTTCCTTCCTTCTCCTATTGTGTCATCTTTGTACACCCTTCAATCCTATCCCAAATTGTTCTTAAGGGGTGATGTTAGGATATTCTGACACATAGGAAATAATTAAGTAAAAATTGGCCTAGTGTATAGTTAGGTAAAGTGTGTTTCTTTATTATGTAATTTTTGTAACTTACAATCCCATAGTCATGATATGCCATAGACATGAAGTGATATGACGGTTCATTCTCTCCTCGGTATTACAGACACTTTCTTTGTGGCTTAACACCCGGTTGGTTCATGATCTCTATTTAAAAAGCATGGAGGGTCATTTGTTAGGTGATCATTCATGAGAAAAGCTTATGTAAATTTTCTTTCTTTTACATTAATAAATTACCTAAAGTGGTCGTGTTGGCTCAAGCCACAGACTATTTCCCTCTTTGAGGGTTTTAACTACGTCAATAATATTGGTATACTGATCTGTGTTCTGTGTTCTGATTACGATTCCCTGGTTAATAATTTAATTAGTGGCGATATATCATTCATATAATTTTCCAACATTTTTGGCGCCATTGCTGGGGAGCTATAAATGGTAATAGGTAAAAATTTATTTTTTTTATGGTTTTTGAGAGATATTGGGGATGACCTAAGGGTGGAGAGAAGATAGTAAGATGTGAGTGAAGAGCCACACGTCCACTATGGTGGGGTTGCTCCAATGTATGGTTGTCTATAATTGATTCTCTAGTTTCTTTTTCATATGCATAGAGTTAAAGGTAGGATCTAAAGCCTCATTTTTCTATATTTTTCTTTGAAAGTGTTTTTTTTCATTTAGATTGATTCATGGAAAGAAGAGAAGCCTAAATTGTGTGAACAAATAACTTGGTGACAACAGGATCCTAGTAGCACGGTGGCACTTCGATTACATGATTGGTTTTCTTGCATTTGTTTTACGTGTGTTTTCTTCTTATCTATTTATGAATTTTAATAAGAAATCCATACACTAATCCATGTGCATTGCAGGGATTAACAACCAAGGATGATCAAGATTTTGGAATAACTCTCGTGAATTCTAGTAGCAACTGGGATATTTGCTTCTCAGGAAGAACAAATCTTGATAGCAACAAAGAAATTATTTGCATCTCTAGGAGTGATAGAATAACAACAAATCCATGAATCACAAGAAGATCTCCACCCTTGCAATATTGTTGAAGAAACTAAAGAATCATGGACAACATCCAAGGGAGAGAAACCATTAGAACCTGAGACTGACAAGTTTTTGACATTCCTATCTATAGATCCTCAAAGCACATAAGAGGATAATTATTTAATGCTAGAAGATCTGCATGACATGGTAAAGGAGGATATGCTAAATGAACCAAATAACGAGGTAAACCAAGAGCATTTTCATTTGATCGAAAATTGGTTTCAAGCAACTATAAGGCCATACCACTCCATTCTTCTTTACTCCTTGACATCATCATTAGGACAATTGGTTCTTCGTACTCAGGTATGCACTAAATATTATATTTTAAACTTGAGTATGAATGCATTTTTACACCTATTATGCACATGGTTACATTAGAAATACTCCTTTACTTGAGGAGAGGAAATTCTTTTTCTCAAGTAGAGTAGGGTAATAAATAAATGTTACATATAGTAGTTAGTTTAGTTATAACATATAGTGCAACATATTTCTCATTTGTTTTCAATAAGTAGGGATGTTAATAGCCAAAAGTAATTAGTTGAAAATAGTAGATCTATGTTCCCATTGCATATTTCTGTTGGGGTATCTTTTAGCTGCATATTATTTTAATGAGGATTGCCACACAGTGTTATTTCCAACTGCAACATGGTTCAACTATTACTTTGATTTCCCACTTATTATTTATTCTTAGTTAGATCTATTTCTAGTTTTTCTTTTCAATAAAGCAAACTATGACCATTATGGTTGGAATTGTAGGCAAAGTTGGAAATGACTGCATAGAAACATAATTTGTAATTGCATACCAATTGTTTAGTATCATATTTCATCTAACCAATATCGAGAATTCTTGTACCAATTTTCTATTTTGAAAGAAAAAACAGGATTCAAGGATATTGTTCATTTGAGATGCTTAATAATGGAAGAATGTTTTAAAAAATGGAAAATACATCTTCATCAATGAAATGTAACACTTAGGGGAGTATTTGATGACATCTTTCATTTTTCCTTAAGATATTAAGGATGAATTCATGCTTTATCTATTATTTCACAAACATTATATAAGCAACCATTTTCATAAGATTTGAATTGAATGATAATTCCAAATTATTCATAGCTAATATACCTTTTCTTTGTTTTGGAATTTCATTTTTCTGATTCATATAGATTTCTGATCATTAATACACAACAGTTGCTCAAAATATAGTTACCAATGTATACAAGGGGATTAAAACAAAGTTAAGAGGTCCATACAATGATACCGATGAAAAATAAACTTGAATACTATAACCATAACACCAAAGCATGATCTCTGAGCATCTTTATTAAGCCTTGCAAGAGAGTTAATGAAGTCTTTTTTCATAGTGGAACACTACTTTAAAAGCAAAAGCATATATGAAAACTATGATTAGTATGACTTTAGGTGTCTTTTGGTTATTCTTTGGTTAGCCTCATCCATCTCACATTAAAAATGGCTCATTCATGCTATGTCCTTTGAGTACCTATAAGTACCTTATGCGTCTAAGACATTATGTAGGTAATATAAGTCACTCTAAAAGGTATCATCCTATGCCTTTAAGGGGCTTTATGAAGCTGCTTCCCCATCTACCAATTACAAAATCAATATTCATAATCTAAACCTAAAATGGTAGGAAACATGGGACTAGAGTCTTCAGTGTAAAATAGGTTTAAAAGGTTAACCCGTTGAGACTATGGACGCTTGCTGGTAGCGAGTATTGACCTATGATACCACTAGGAAAACTCATCGGGGTTATGGATGCTCGCGGACAATAGGGCATTCTTCCTAAAGAAGTGTCAACCAAACCAAAGCTTTTGTCTACACGTATGATGGTTATTGTTGGGCCTCAAATATGCCCATTTTTCCACCGTATAACACCATTATTAATAGCCTAAATTTTTGTACTTTACACTCATTTCATATCATAATTCTAAAACTTGCTACTAATTCATATCCTACACTTCGTGGTTGATTATCATTAGTTTTCTTAGCTTTTATATGAGTTAGAGTTGATTTTTCATTATTTACTAATGATAGTTTTTGCTAAGTTCATTTGTCGCATGGTTCCATTGCCGAAATTCTTCATGAGTCAATTAAACTAAGTTACTACAAGTTAAAATCTAAATTTGTGAACAAATGAAGAAGCATCTCGAGATTTCGAGACTCGGAGCTTGTTCAAAATACCCTCATTGATCCAAGTGGATCTCCAGACACCAATGGCATGGAAAAAGGCTCAAAATTAAAAATGGCAGAAAGATAATAAAATTGATATCAGATCGAAGTGCTCATCTCCCTGATTCCATCAATGTGAATGACACTCCAATCCGAGTCCGGATGAGGAAGATAGACACAGTCAAAGTTGGGTTGACATTTTTCTGACTCGATAGGATTAACAAAGACACAATTTGAAATTTTCTGGCGGATGGAATCCAGCCAACTCTGGCCAGATTCCAAGTGAAATTGTCGCCTGGTTAAAATGACTGCTTCGGCCAAAATTCGAATTTTAAAAAATAACCAGGTTGTTTTATTTAATGAAAAAAATATTAAGAAAGGGTTGCAGGCCACCAACCCCGCCACCCAAAACATGGTCACCGCAATAAATTTTTGGAGGGGTGGGCCACGACCCCTGGCCCCTCCCCCATCCCACGGACTGTTGTAACGGAGCGCGGAGTTTGGGTGGGCCGACCCTTGGGGCACGGACCCAACCCCGTTTCAAACGAACCACAAGCAGGAAAGGTGGGTCGGCCCTTCAGGTGCAAACCCAACCTCCCACCCACCATCTATTAATGAAGACCCCCAACGATAAGTGGAGTGGGCGGGTCACCCAAGGCAGGGCTAGCTCGATCCATTTTAAAAGTAAAAGATTTGGTTTGTAAAAAAAGGAGGAGGTAGGGTTTGACCGCCTGACCTCCTCCGTAACAAACTGATCTCAGACCAACTCCGCCAACAAGATTATTGTAAACTCCATCCACCTTTTTATTATATAAAACCCAGAATTTGCCCAATGCGCCCAAGCACGCAGGAACCAATAGTGGGCACGGAATTCGAGGAAATATTTTTTTAATTAATTTTTAATGCAGGTGGAGCCATGATTGAGCAAAATTTTCAGGGGGTGAAATTTTTGTAGTGTCCAAATTGGACAAATGTTATGTCGATTTTACAACTCTTAGCGACATGAACCCGATAGCGCAATTAGTTTCCTGATCTGAGTAGACGATTTTCAAAGGACCTGGAGGAGGGAACCTTTGAGGAATCTAGGGGGAATCTAAAATATTCCTTGAGCCCCAAATTTTCATTTTCTCAGAATTTAGAAATTTGACAGTCAATTTTGCACTATTTGATGCCACAAATCTAATGGTGTGTTCAGATTTTCTATTTTCTCATTCTGTTTTTCGACCACTTTGCTAAGTAGAGTGTAGGTGTCAGCATTCATGTGTGAGCAACCATTTCTATGAGATTCAACGCCGTGAGATTCGACATGCGACCAGCTTCAGCAGCTTGACATATTTCTTTAGATGGCCCCTGGATGTGAGGTATATGCAATTTGTTCATGTACTTCTTTTGCTATGCATTGTGCTCCACAGATCCTTGTTTGATGCTTAATGTGGGATCTTGTTTCTTACTCATTTTCATGATCCCTGCTTGATGTGATGCGGAATCATTTGTGTGATGTACTTGTTGTCATGATTCGTCATGTTGTGTTTTCAGATCCCTTTGTTGTATGTTGATGGGATACTCATGTTGTCATCATGTATGTTTGCATTGAGATCCATTTTATGCCATGTTGGCGGGATGGTCATCATGCATGAGTTTGTGGCATACTAATAGGAGTCCTTTTTTGACTGAGAGCTCCTATAGCAGAACATCTCTTGGAACCACTCTTGCGTGAGAGAATTTTCCTTGTATGTTAGTGACATCACATCTATGTACATCACCACTATTGACAACACTTAATGCAGTGACCTACACCATCTTGACATCGGGGCTCGGAGACCGTAGTCCCTCCTGGATGAACTCCGTTATCAACAGCTTATGTTTTTATGGTTCTGATGATTGTCATGTTCCTTCTTCTTTACAACATCCACATGTATTCATTTATGTTATTTTAAAAATGCAATCTAACGCATCATGAAAGTAAAAGGTCTTGGAAGGGTCCTTTGTCACACCCAGACTTGGATCAAGTGGTGTCAGAGTAGTCTTTGTGTGGATGTGAATTGCAACTTGAACAATGGAACATGCGGTGACAGAGGATGAAAAAGAAATGTACGAGACCATGCTCAAAATTTCCAAAAGGGTGGAAATAATGTATGAAACTCTACAGAAAGAGATAGAGGAAAAGGAGCGATTGCAGCTTCAGTTGCGAGCCACGGAAGAGGCCTTGGAATAACTGAAGCACAACAAGCAAAATCTTCAAACATAGAACGTTGAATTGAAGACGCGTCTACATGAAGAGAAGGAGGAAAAACATAGTTTGCTATGACAGCTGCAAGAAAAGGATGAGGCCTTGGAAAAGCTGCAGCGTGACCCATGTGAGGTAAAAAGTAGTTCTCCAAATTTATGTATGTGTCCTGATGATGATTTCGCTGTGTCTGAAAATCATACCACAAGAATTGGCTCCAAACTGTTGAAGAGAATAGGGTATGAAGGAAAAGGCTTGGGCGTCAATTTCCAAGGCATTGTCAACCGCATCAAAGTAAAGGAATTACCGTGTTGAACAGGACTTGGGTATGTCAGAAAGGAATTTGCGGAATGTGCCATGATAGTTAGTGAACCACCAACAAGTGATGATGAGGAACCCTCATCAATTCTTTCCAAATCGATAGAGGAGGTAAAAGATGTTGATTTCCTTTTGGTTTCATCTTCACATAGTATGATTTCTGTTGGAGATTTGGAGATCCCAATTATAGGGACAAACATAAGGCTCCTTACAAGGACGAAGCATGATAAGGAAGAAAAACTTGGTATTAATAACCAATGCATAACTCAACCATTGGTGGTTGTGCAGAGACCTCAATTTGCAGGCTCGAGATACACCAAAGGAGAATGCTCGAAGGTGTCAAATTCTTCTGAGAGATCTTCGAAATCATTGAGGAAAGAGAATGATGGGAACACATCCCCATCATCCCATGGAAGTTTCCATGGAAAGGAAAGAGCTGAGGCAAGCTCTCATCACCATAATGACATCAGAGACAACAAGGGAAGGTATAACCACTCTCGACATTCGAATGTTCATTTCGATTATAATCATGTTTTTAATGATGGACATAAATCAAGACATCAAAAAACATGTACCTTTTGTGGATTACATAACCATACATTTTCTAAGTGTTGGAAAAGAATGGCAGCACACAAAAGGATGAGGCGTGAAAGACCCTCTCAACAACAGGTTAAACAGATATGGAGAAAGAAGATGTATTGCAGTCATTGCGATAGAAGTGGCCATCAAAGAGCCACTTGTTGGAGGCTCCATCCAGAGCAGCACCTTAAAGACAAAGTGTCGATGCATGAACCAGGTGAAACAATTGTTCGATAAGAAAAACCGCCACAAGGAGGTGACCCATTCACCTTGATAAGTGAAAAATGGTTTCTGGATATGTTATCTTATCGTGGTCGTGCTTTTGTAAATCATTTGTTGCATTTTAAAATGTAAAAGTGATGATGCTTCTTCCATCACTTGTTCAACAAAAATAATGTCTGATCTTATTTTGTGATGCATTTGAAACTGTGAAAGTGATGTCGTGTCAAAGAAACGCTAGAGTTTGGCCTTATCTTTTTAAATCATGTGTTGCAGTAATGAAGTGTTTTCCATCACTTGTTGAAGCAACAATGATATGTTGGCCTTGTTTTCGTCGCTGGGGTATTGCGTCCATCTTGATGTAAACTTGACCATCGAGTATGTGTTATAAACTCGTGGAAAGTATGGGATGCTTGGGTCATTGGTTGGTCATGAAAGTCAAGCATGTAATTTGCATAAACAATGTACTACAGATTGTATAGGTTGCAGGTGTCAGCTCATCGCTTAAGGCTCCGAAGAACAAAGGGAAGGAGATGGAAGCAAGACCTTTCAGGACGCTTGTGATGCAGACAAGGTACAGAGAAGTTTTAGATTGTTTTTCATGCTTTTGGAGGACCAAAAGCTCCTCAGTGGGGAGGATTGATCTAAGTGGATATTTAGACACTAGTGGCATGGAAAAAGGCTCAAAATTCAAAATGGCAGAAAAATGATGAAATTAACATTAGATTGAAGTGCTCATTGCCCTGATTCCAATGGTGTGAACAACACTCCAATCCGAGTCTGGATGAGGAAGATAGAGGCAGTCAAAGTTGGGTTGACTCTTTGCTGACTGGGAAGGATTAACAAAGACATAATTTGAACTTTTTCAGAAGATGGAATCCGGCCAAATCTGGCCAAATTCCAAGCGAAATTGTCGCCTTTTTAAAATGACTCCTTTGGTCAAATTCCAAATTTTAAAAAATAACCAAGTTGTTTTATTTAATAAAAAAAAATATTAAAAAAGGGTGGCGGGCCACCAACCCCGCCACCCCAAACATGGTCACCGCAATAAATTTTTGGAGGGGCGGGCCACGACCCCTGACCCCTCCCCTATCCCATGGACTGTTGTAATAGAGCGCAGAGTTTGGGTAGGCCAGCCCTTGGGGCATGGACTCAACCCCGTTTCAAACGAACCACAAGCGGGAAAGGTGGGTCGACCCTTGGGGCACTGACCCAACCTCCCACCCACCATCTATTAATGAAGACCCCTGGAAATAAGTGGACTGGGTGGGTCACCTAAGGCAGACCCAGCACGATCCATTTTAAAAATGAAAGATTTGGTATGTAAAAAGAAGGAGGCGGTTGGGTTTAACCGCCCGACCTCCTCCGTAACAAACTAATCTCAAACCAACTCCGCCAACGGGATTCTTGAAAACTCTGTCCACCTTTTTATTATATAAAACCCAGCATTTTCCTATTGCACCCAAGAACGGAGGAACCGGGAGAGGGCAAAGAATTCGAGGCAATATTTTTTTAATTAATTTTTAATGCAGGTGGAACCATGATTAAGCAAAATTTCTAGGAGGGTGAACTTTTTGCAGTGTCCAAATTGGACAAATTTTATGTCGGTTTTACACCTCTCAGCGACATGAACCCGATGGAGTAGTTAGTTTCCTGATCTGAGCAACAGATTTTCAGAGGACCCGGAGGAGGGAATCTTTAAGGAATCTAAAAGATTCCTTGAGCCCCAGATTTTCATTTTCTCATAATTCAGAAATTTGACAGTCGATTTTGCACTATTCGATGCCACAAATATGATGGTGCGTTCAGATTTTCTATTTTCTCATTCTATTTTCAGCCACTTTTCTAAGTGGAGTGTAGGCGTCAACATTCATGTGCGAGCAACCATTTCCGCGAGATTCGACACCGCGAGATTCGACATGCGACCAGCATCAACAACTTGACATCTTTCTTCAGATGGCCCTTAGATGTGAGGTATATGCAGTGTTTTCATGTACTTCTTTTGCTATGCATTGTTCTGCACAGATCCTTGTTTGATGCTTGATGTGGGATCTTGTTTCTTACTCATTTTCATGATTCCTGCTTGATGTGATGCGGAATCATCTGTGTGATGTACTTGTTGTCATGATTCTTCATGTTGTGTTTTGAGATCCCTTTGTTGTATGTTGTTGGGATACTCCTGTTTTCATCATGTATGTTTGCATTGAGATCCCTTTTATGCCATGTTGGCAGGATGATCATCATGCATGAGTTTGTGTCATACTGATAGGAGTCTTTTTTGATTGAGAGTTCCTATAGCAGAACATCTCTTGGAGCCACTCCTGTGTGAGGGAATTTTCCTTGTATGATAGCAACATCACCTCTATGTACATCACCACTATTGAAAACACTTAATGTAGCGGCCTACACCATCTTGACATCGGGGCCCAAAGATGTAGTCCCTCCTAGACGAACTTCGTTATCAATGGCTTATGTTTTTATGTTGTTGATGATTGTCATGTTCCTTCTTCTTTACAACATGCACATGTATTCATTTATGTTCTCTTAAAAATGCAATCTATCACATCATGAAAGTAAAAGGTCTTGGAAGGGTCCTTTGTCACACCTGGACCTGGAGCACTCATTCATGTAACCTAGAAATCATTTGTCAAAATTCATCACCAACAAGAAGTTATGTTCAAAACAATTTTAAGTACAGAATTAGTGCTTGCGTAAGTACAAAATTGTTGAACGACTCGGGTTCAGGACTGAACGGGTCTTAACAATTCACATTCAGTTCTAAACAGTTTTGGTTCCATGTGGAGGACAACGACTTTGATAGGTTTTCTTTGTGCTAAAAAGGGAATTAGTTCCTCTAGCTATGCCATGATTAGGGTGAACCAACCATCATCCATTTGAACACTCTCGAGAATATTGCATATGATTTCTTTGTTGTTGTATTTGCTTTTTCTGAGTTTTTGGTTGTTCTTTGTTTCCATCAGCTCTACATGTAGCTAGTAGGAGCTGGGAGAGGTAGAAAACAGAAGGATTGTATGTAATCTTGTTTACGTTATGAATACAATGGAAGATTTGTTGAATTTTATTTAAATGCATTATTACTGAACCATAACACATAACTCTTATTATGCACTCAATCTGATGTAAGTATCAATGGGTTTTCTTTTATTTTTAAAAGGGTATTACGTTAATTTAAACTTGCTCCGGGAGTAGCAAGGGGCCACCATCTCTTGGAAGCAAGTTTTGTAAAACATCATAGGATAGATCTAGGCGTAGGGATTTTGTTTTGAAAGAATTTGTTAGTTAGATCTCATAATTACGATTTTGTACTCAAGACTGTAATTTTTTTTCCTAAAATTAAATAAATACTTCATCTTCACCTCGTTGCAAACAAACAAATTTTCTTGATCAACAATTGTATTGCATAAATAATCCCTTTGTTACAAGTTTATGATTGGAATACTCAAAGGTGCTTCTTAATTGGATAAACAAAGAGATCAATAACTTTGTTTTCAAATCTAATTTAAAATTGATATATCAGTGATTCCGTACCTTACTGATTCACTATAATTTCTTGTAACATTGTGTTTTCGCAATCAAGTATTTGAAAGCAATGCAACGAGACCATTAAATCATTGTTTGGAGTTGTAGTTTAGTTTTGAAATTCATTATAACTGTAATTAGTTATTGGTAGAACCATTAGTCAATGTACTTATGTTTTAATGATTTCCCGAGTTTAATTAAATTAATCTAAGGATAAAATAGTTTCTTATTTTGCAGTCTTTTAGATATGAAAGCATGTCAATTGGAATCTTGGTTTACTTTGTTTACTTTGAAGCAATTGCAGAGTGATGATAGAGGTTAGTTTGAATGGTTATTGATTTATGTGATCCTAAGAATTAGATTAGTTGTAATATTGTTTGAATTATTTCCTTAGTTTAACATCGTTTGAGTGAAAGTGAATTCTGATGGATTTAGATTTAGCATAATTTTGATGTTATTTTGAGTTATTCTCGATTGATTTAAGATTCATGTTCTTAGATTAAATAGATCTTATTATTTAGATTGAGATTTCCATTTAGATTAAAATCGTTTGAATGGTAATTTGTGTCGCTTGGGTTATGATTAATATTTCTTAAATGTTGATTAGAGTTAATTTCATTTGAACAATGATTAGAATTGCTTGAACAATGATTGGTATTGCTTGAGCATGTTTTTATCAATGGATTAGTTTCAAATTAGGAATAGGAATTATGTACTTAATTTAGGAATAGATTTCAAATTTCATGATGTTAGTTTAGATTAGACGCTCTGATCTTGCGTTACATGTGCTTGTGCCTCAAAGCTTACGAGTCTCGGATTGATGATTTAATGTTGGAATTATAACACATATAATTTCCCCAACATTTTTGGCATCATTGTCGAGGAGGTGCTAAAGGGATTAGAGCATAGTAACTTTCACAAGTTTTTTTTTATGTTCTTAGTTGCGGGACAATCAAAGGGCGAAGAGTGTATGGTAGGATGTGAGTGAAGAGCCACCCATCCACTATGGTGGGGTTTCTCCAAAGTTTGGTTGTCCAATTAAGCAAGTTTGGTGAGTTCTATTGCAATTAGTTTTAATTCATTTAGATAAAAATTTCAAGCTCTTTAAAGATAAAACATTTTTGGGGTGTGGTAGGTGTTGGTGTCCGAGTGAGAATAAACTATTCCACCCTTTTCCACATTTGTTTATCAATCTGGGTGTGTACAATTTTCAAGGTAACATGTAAGGTATATGCAAGGGCAAGGTTACAATCTCAAATTAACCAAGGATTCGCGACTAAAGAATAAAAGAATCGTTGTAATAGTAATGAGAAATAAAATTGCAGAACTTAAAAGGCATTCACAACAATCGATAAAACCTATAACAGCAATAAGGAATTAACACACCATAATACAAACAA
This sequence comes from Pinus tabuliformis, assembly GCA_031772625.1. Classification (NCBI taxonomy): domain Eukaryota; kingdom Viridiplantae; phylum Streptophyta; class Pinopsida; order Pinales; family Pinaceae; genus Pinus; species Pinus tabuliformis. Next base: position 1,990,279,796 of record CM062819.1, on the reverse strand, counting down.
CACACATAAAGCAAATACGCAACACCTGATCAGAAGAGCGGGCCCATCTCTCTGATCAGGGTTGCGTTAACTCACAACTAAGAAGAGAAGAACAACTTGCTTGTATTTAATATAAGAGAAACTGTTACAATAATTTTCTCTGTGCGGAAACCCCCTCGCACAGGAATAAAACCCCTTTTATTCAAATACATGGGAACAACATATTCCCCAAAATCTAGCAACTAATGCCAAAAAATATACAACTGTTAGAACATCAACTAATTGCTGAGAGAGAGAGAACAGTAAAGATCCAAAATAGGCTTGAAAGTAGTTGCGAGTTGGTTATGCTATTGGATCGTTGCCGAATAGCTATTGTGAATGCGGGACTACTGCTGCAAGCTATGAAGGCGATGCTTGTTCACTGGAATCTACAAAAATAACAAGGTTTAGTAGTTCGCATAGGAAAAATCTTCGTGACCTTACTTCATCAATTAAATATTCCAAGAGACGTTAGGAAGAAGGGTTACCTTATAGATTTATCACAATAAATGCATATCATTTTGTGCAAAAGGGATGAAAGGATATGTGAAAATATAAGGAAAAGATAGGAAGATTTGGTGCCCAACATCTCCCCCTAACTAGCTTTCTGCATGCCCTCATGTAGCTCGTCGCTTCCATAGGTCTGGGTTAGAACGACTATAGTTAGTATGGAGTTGGGCGAGATCATACTCATCTGCCATGTCTATTCCTGGGGGTTTGTATCCTTCTGTGAGAAGAACATCCTTCCATCAATCACCTGGTACATTGCAATATGGGGTGTAATGCTCCACTAGAAACCAAATGATGGGGAACCTGAACTGGAGTCCCATCTAGCAGACCCCACATGTTTGGATGCATGCTCGGCACACAACTTAGTGCCCGTGCAAAATTTGGCACTCCAAAAGGGTTCCCTGCTCCAGACAGCTATAGGTGACATCATCCACCTTTTCTAACAACTATCAAGGGCCTCATCTTGAAACATGACTATTTGTTTGACACAAAGGTCAATACACCACTTCTATGTCCTCAACATTCATTCTCTATTTCCCTCAATCTCTAAAAAGGTGGTGTGCTTATTATACATAGTCATAGACCGTTCGTGCTCCCCTCTCATCATAAGAGACTTCATGTTTTGATTTAACTCAAACATATTAGAAGCCTTCTACCAGTTTATCTAGTTGATAGTATAGGAGGTGAGAGCTCTTAAATGAATTCCCCCCACATATGGGATAGTGTTAAACTCTTTGTCATTGTGCAGGAAGTATCCATGCATATAAAGCTCGCACATCAAATGTTTGGTTACCAAGTCATGGATTCTCAGTATACGAAGGAATTGTACAGAGTCCTCGATCTCATGATTCCTTCTTAATAATTTCCAAACATAATAAAAGCAATTTCTCATGCAAGAACAAGGCACAACTAGAAGCAGGAGGGCGACATGCCATTACCTTTTGTGCCAAGTTAAACATCTGTTCTTTGTCAGTTTTCAATTCCAGCATTTGCCTTTGCAGTCGTTCTACTTTGAGGTGTTGCTTTGCATACCTCAACCATAATATGTCCACTCGCTCTATATACTCGAAGATAGCCTTGGACGACTATTCTTAGACCCTTTTCACCTCGTTCTAATAGTGGGTTGTGGTGGATTTCCAAGTTTGAATCTCGAATGTTAAAGAGAATTCATGATCGTCAAACAAGTGCTCGATAGGATCCGTTTGAGTAGCAGAAGTGGTCATAGGCACATCATCTACTTGTGTTGTTGCTTCGACCACCATAGCCTTAGGCTTCTTAGCCTATCGTTTATACTTTCTTACCTGCTTCTTAAGTTGATGCACTTGTCTTCTCAGCCTTCAAACTTCTATTTTCAACCGCATCGTGTCTATGAACTGTAGTTGATATTTCTTTTTAAGGGGTGGCCTCCTCTTCTCACATAGTTCTATCCACTCTTGCTTAACAATCACTTCATTTGGCTCTGCAGCTGGTTTAGCAGGTGGTGGATTACTCAGAGGAGTATCCATTGGTCCCTCTACCAAGTTCTCCTTACTTGGTACCTCTCTCTCGGGAACAATTGCTTCTTCTTTGACAACCAGCTCAACCGGCCCTGCAGCTGGTTCAACAGGTGGTGGATTACTTGTAAGAGTATCCAATGGCCCATCTATCGGTTTCTCCTTACTTGGTTCCCCTTATTTGGGAGAAACTTCATCCTTTTTGACAATTAACTCAATCAACCCTACAGCTGGTTCAACAAGTGGTGGATTACTTGAAGGAGTATCCACCGACACTTCTACCGGGCTTCCCTTACCTGGTTCCCCTATTTCAGAAGCATTCACTTCTTCCTCCCTTCTGGGCTCTAGGGCATTTGTTGCCTGAACAACACCTTCTTCATCCATTCGTTGTTCCCATTCCTCTGAAAGGTGTTCCTCCTCTCTCTGTTCTTCGGAATGGCCTTGCTGAGAATCAGAAACCAATAAAATAACATCGGCTGAACCTTTTACCGAACTATCAAACTTTAAAATGGGAGTGACAAAAACCTCCTTTTCTAAGCATCAAGGATAATAAGACACTCTCACTCCTCTTGGTATGGTGGCACAAAAAGGAGACTGGAAGATGTCCTCTCCTTGGTCTATATCGGCTCTGTCTGTGACCTCGAGTTCCTTTCCTTCACCTGCGACAATTCTGCTCTGGCTCAAGGCTCCCTCCTATGTTAGCTCCTATCCCACGGTTGACACTAGTTCTTGTGGGGCAGCGTCAACCTCAGGACTCATTCTTTCCACATTTTCTGGGACCGGATGGGTTGGTGGTGGTTTTTGGGTGGCAACACCACCTGTATCTGACACTTTATGAGCAGATGGTGCCGGCATTGTTTCCTATTGAACTTCATTAATAAAAGTGGATTCATGTATCACCGTGTCAATCCCACCTATCGTGTCCATAATTCCTCCCTACATTGGCTCCACAGTCGAGGCCAGTTCTTGTGTAACAGCGTCAGGTGTGGTATGGACTGTATATTTTGTCTCGAGCCTTTCCTGCTGGGGTTCATTCTCTTCCATTGGTTCCATAGTCGAGGCTGGTTCTTGTGTAACAGCCTCGGCTATAGCACTGACTGTTTCTTCCATTTCAAGCCTTTCCTAATCTGGTTCCTCTTCTTCCATCAGCTCCACAGTCGAGGTTGGTTCTTGTGTAACAGTCTCGATTGTAGCACCGACTATTTCTTTCACTTCAAGCTCCCTTTATTACTCCGATTCCTCTTCCTCCATTTCCTTCTCTTCAGGCTCTTCTTGGTCTACATATGCATCCTCCACTAGTTCTTCCTCCATTCTCTCTGGCTCCTCTTCTCTAGCAGCTATAGCAGGTGCTACTTCTTCTTTTGTTGATTCTTGAAACACCATCCAAGGAATTTGAAATCGGGTTAATGCATCATGACCAGTAATTGAACTAGTCCATGATTAGTGATGACTGCTACAGCCTGTCATGAATGCTGGGCAGTATGTGCCATCAATTGGAGGCTTTTCAGTAAAAAGAAAGGCATGTTCAGCGAGAAGACTTCTAACTGTGGAAATCAAAGACATGCTAACACCCTGAAATGGTATTTGAACACAGTGATGAACTGTCCTTTGCAAGTTATGTATTTCATAACAAGCCTACTACATCGCCCCACGAATGCGGCAAAGAGTTTTAGTAATACACCCGACCTTTTTGAACAACGCTCTAACCGGCGTGCAGAAATACTTCCAGGAACTCCGGGAGGAAAGTTATTCGTGAAAACCAACTTTTTCCTTGCTGAGGCAATCCACTGACTTCTACAATAACTTCCTCTGTAACAAGGATTTCTATCCCTCTGACCCGAGAGCAATTCTCATTCAAATTGATTGAAAAATCCATTGTAATTCCCTCGTCAAATCCCTACAACCTGTTAAACTAGACGTCCTAGCCTGCATTGACAAAAACCTGCCACACTTCTCTATTGTTACAGACCAAGGTGGTATCCTCCGGCTCGTGATGCATAGCCAAACCACCCATTGCTATAGAAATAGTAACAAAACTTGGACGTAGTCGGCTGTTGGGGAGAGTGTAGCAGCAACCAAATTAATAGTGATGAGTAAGGGCATGGTGGAACACGGGATAAAAAATAGTGAAAGCAGCCGGTAATTTTTTAAAAATGCAAAGAATTATGGCGAATCATGGTAAGTGTGATGGAATGATTGTGGTAATTAATTCATATGAATTGAAAAGATTGATTGGAATGATTGTGGTAATTAATTCATATGAATTGAAAAGATTGATTGGTTATCAAATGTACGTAATTCAAATTCTAATAAATCAAAATAATTATTACGAAATCATGGAATTTATGGGTGTATCATTCGCACAAGTTTTAATAATGATACATGATATGTCATTATTGTGGTTTTAAATACGTTGTCGTTTACTTATGACGGGACCCCACCCAACTTAAATGTAGCCATCCACAGCACGTATATGTCTCATCGATGGAATATTTTAAGTGAATCCGTAAAAGTCGAAGACGTACCTAGTGACCTACCTAGTAGTGGAGTAACGGCAGAGTAACAACAATGGTGGAGTAACATCAGCAACGGAGTAACAATAGCGGTGGAGTAATAGCAGCGACGGAGTAAAAGCAGTGGCGAAGTAACAACAGTAGCGGAGTAACAACATCCGACACTTAGAAAAATTTTCAGGAGTGACAGTAATGGCGGAGTAACACCATCTAACACTTATAAAAAAATTCAGGAGTAACAACAGTGGTGGAGTAATAGCACCGGCGGTGTAACAACAATGGTGGAGTAACAACATTCGACACTTAGAAAAAAATTTAGGAGTAACAACAGTGGCGGAGTAACAACACCGACAGAGTAACAGCAGCAGTGGATTAACAACATTTGACACTTAGAAAAAAATTTAGGAGTAACAACAATGGTGGAGTAACAACACTGGCAGAGTAACAACAGCGGTGGAGTAACAACATCAACTATTACTTGGTAAATTTTTGTCAGCTCCTGATCATCAGATTTCGATCGTTATTCCTACAAAAGACAAACAAGTGAGTAGTAACAATATATATATTATTATTATTATTATTTTTAAGTATAAAATGCAGAGGAAGCATTCTCTGCACCAACAACCATAAAACCAGATTTATCAGAGAGATGTTTGATGAAGGCATCCTTAGAAGTTGGATTGTGTATAATTTCAGATAGTGTCTGTTCACTAAGAAGGAAGCACGAGTATCGTCTAGCGTAACCAATCTGACTATTCCATTGTCAAACACAACGTCCACTTCATAGGGTCCCATCCAGTGAGTGTGAAGCTTTCCTTTAAAACCGTTAAAACGGGAGTCATAGAGCAGTGCCCAATCTCCTTTATGAAACACCTTATTCTTAATAAATTTATTGTGCCATTTCATTCTCTATTGTTGAATAGGAGTAGTTTTCTGGACAACCATTGAACGGATTTCATCTAACTCATTTAGCTGTTCCAGTTGGTGTTTATGGGCCTCTGATAGGTGCAATCCTACTTCCAAAGATGTTATGAGCGTACTGATCTCAAATTCTATAGGAACCAAGGGGGATTTCCCATAGACTAACTCAAATGGTATTCCGCCATGTTGTCCTGTATGTCTACAGAGCTTCAGGAAGTTTATGAGACCAATCCTGACGATGGCTTGCTACAGTCTTTTTCAAGATATTTTCCAACACCTTGTTTGTACTTTCGACCTGTCCATTTGCCTGGGGATGGTATGGAGTTGTCACCCTGTGTTTGAATCCATATTTTTTCATAAGCCTTGCTATCATGTGGGATGTGAACTGTGCCCCTCCATCTGAAACAATCTCCCTTGGAGTACCATACCGAGCAAAAATATCTTCAAAAAGAAAATCTGAAACCACCTATTCTGTTGCTTTCGCAACAGCTCTGGCTTCCACCCACTTAGTCACATAATCAGTGCAGACCAGAATGTGAACCTTTTGATGAGAAGGTGGGTTAAAAGGCCCAACGAAGTCAATTTCCCACTTCTCAAAAGGCTCGAGGACTACCTGGGGTGCAATGGCATCTCATCCGATTTTCCAGGCTGCCCCATGCATTGACAACTGTCACATCTTTGAGCATTATCTTGAGCATCTCGAAAGATAGAAGGCCAATAATATCCCATTTGCAACACCTTGTGGCCTGTTCTTTTATCTGCAAAATTCCCTCCACAAGAGCCATCATGGGAAGCCTTCAATATCTCATAAATTTCATCCTCAGATACACAATGTTGAATCTACTAATCAACTCCTGTGTGAAGAAGGTATCCTACCATCCTTGAATATCGGGTACTATAATGAATAATTTTCCATTGTTCCTTGTATGACAAGTGATGAGGTACTTTCCTTGTAGCAAGATAGTTAGCAATATCTACATACCACAAAGTGTTAGCAGCAATTGAAAATAGGTGCTCATCTGGAAAACTATCTGCTATGGGTGTACTTTCAGCATTATTATTTAGTCTAGATAGAAAATCAGCAACCACATTATCCTTTCCTAGTTTATCTACTATTGTGATGTCAAATTCTTGAAGTAATAGCATCCATCTTGTAATACGACCAAGGGTAATGGGTTTATTAATCAGATACTTGATTGTTGCGTGATCAGTGTGTACAAAGGTAGGTGATCCAAAATGGATCTAGGATGGACTTCGAAGTATAAAGTGTTCCTCATAGAGGAAAATGAAAGTCCAAAGATGCTCTTGGAAATAGTCTTATTGCATAGATCTTCTCATTTTGAATCTGCTGCAACTTAAATGGGCTAAAATGGACTTTGGATGATGAAGTTATCGCAGAAAGAAGATTGCCTTTGTCCTTTGAAAAAGGAGGCAAATTCTTATGAAAATGGCCTAAAAGGTTCATTGAAGAAATCACATCGGAAAAAGCCAAGGGAAGGACTTAATGCAAGGGCGGAAGGAACCCCAATTAGCGATGTCTGATATATCAGGTTGGAGGTAGGCTGTAACCGATATCGAGACCCCAGGCAAAGTGATATGCGATTGAATCAGCGATCGGAGGAGCAAAGCCATAGACCCCGCCAATGCGATATGTGAGGTGTGATATTAGCGATCAGCATAACCAAAGGGAGGACCCCGGGCCATTGCGATAATGATATTGCGACATGCGATAAAGCGATGGGCCGATGTGTGATTGTGCGTGGACTGTTGGATCGGATGCGTAGATCAACGGTCAGGATTCGATCGGGGTGATAGGCGATCGAGCGATCGACGGATCCTTGATACAAAGGGTTGTTACATGCGCCATGTGACTTTCAATAGTGATATGCTGATAAGGGCCGGACCCGATGGGTTTATAGACCTGATTTCATAAGTTTTTAAATCCGGGAATGCAAGATTTCTTTGTATTTCCTGTGTATTGGGTTTTTTGACCATTTCACTATGTGATTGTGATAAGCGATATTTGGACAAACCTGATAGGTTTTTAGGGGTGATTCAATAATATTTGAAGTCTGATTAAACACTCCATGAGGCGTTTTCCTATGTATTTCCTTATTTGGCTGTGACGGCCAGAGGAAAGAAAAACGATCGGGTTTCCCCATGCCGACGATTCCTTTCCATTTTAAATGGATTCTTGTGGTGAATAGTCGAGTTTTGCATGATGGAGGACTGTAACCAACGTGTTACAAATGCACAATGCACATAATTGCAAAAGAGGCCTGAGAGAGGGCAAAGTGTTTTGGAGGTCACTGGAAGGCTGTTGAGAGTCGCTTGGAGGTCGAGCGAACTACAGAGGCATGCAAAGGCTGAGAGAAGCTTGTGATAGGCAGAGCCAGAGCTAGAGTCGAGAGCGAGAGCACCAGAGCCATAGAGCCAGAGTGCTTGATAGAGGCATAGCCACCAGAGGTTGGAGGTAGAGCATCAGAGCCAAAGAGCTCAAAGCAGACTTCTAAGAGCCATGGAGCCTTAGTGAAGCTGCAGAACAACAAAGAGATCAAATGATCAAGCTGGTGCTAGTGTCTAGAGTGTGCTAATGATAGAAGAAGGCATTCCAAAAATAGTTGAAATAATTCTGAGCGAGTTAGAGTAGGCAGAAGCTCAGAGCACTGACTGAAGGAGTTGAGTCCAGAGAAGCCTAGATCTATCTGCAGAGTATGGACAGCCAGTGAGACAAGATGGTATTTCTAAACCCATAGGTTCAGTGTAAACCAATGGATTTGAGTGTGGAGCTTGTAAAAGAATTTAAGCCATAATCCCAAAGAGCCTAGTCGAGTTGATTAGAGCTCAAGGAGACGTAGCCCAAGATATTAGGGTGAACTCCATATTACATTGTTGTCTCATATGTTTGCTTATTTGCTGCTTTTATTTACTGTTATCTGAGTTTTATTTCAGCATAAGCAAATGAACTCAAAACACATAAACAATTAAGGACAAACACAAGAATACACCTCTTTCAAGTCTTTTTAATTCTGTAATTGGTTAATCATAAGATCTTGGGAATATATAAGCTCTGGAGTGGGAGAGGTTCTTGTAAGCTTGACAAGAAGCCTTTAGTGCCCCATTTTCAGATCAGGTGGTATCATAGTTTAAGGTTAATTAACCCCACCTTCAAAAAAGGTGATGACAAAGCTGATTATACCAAAGCAGGTGATATCATATTAGAATGCTTGATTGACAGAGTAAATATTGCTTGTCTGAAAGGTGTTTAAACAGTCAGAGCATGATTGTATTCTTGTTTGCAGACTGACTATTGTTTGAGTTTGCAGAGGTGAAGGGAAAGTTGCTGATAGCTAAGTCTAGGAGAGGACAAGAAGGAAGAAGGGCTTAAGGCATTATTCTTATCCCAAACGACCTCAAGGCAATCCTTGAAGCATAAGAGGTTTTTTACAAAAGGTTGTTGAATAAGCTCTTTATTAATCTTGTTTGAAGTTCTTTTGTTCATTGGCATAATGACAACTTCTACAAGTGAGTCCTCAAAATCTTCTTTCTTCACAAGATTCTTTGATGAAGACATGAAGCAAGACTTGTTCATCATGATGGACAAGGTGAGAGAAATGTATGAGGATGGAAGGAAGAGCAACATACTTAGAGAGCATTTGAATTTCGTGGAGGAAGAGAAGCAGTTTCTTTCTGACAAATTGCAGGAAATGGAGAGGCAACTTCATATTGAAAATATGAACCTAGAAAGGATGCATGAGTTCGAGACACAACTCTTTTTTTCCAAAGAAGCCTTGGTCAAGTATCAGCTTGAAGAAGAGTCTTATGGAGAAAGTTCCAAAGCTAACATAAAGGCCATTGAAACAGTTCCAAGAAGGAGTTTCATTTCAGGTCTTCTACCTCAAGAGTGTGAAGATTGTATTCATGGAGAATGCAATAGCCTGAAACATCATTTGCAAGATGCAGGTGTTCATAAGCATGCACTTGAACCAAAGAGTTGTGGAAACTCTGAAAGCCTTGAAGAGGTTGACAGTGTTACAAAGGGGGCTACTTCTTCATTCAGTTCACCTCCTCAAGAGGGCAATAAAGGTGAAAGAGAAAGGTATAAATTTGGTTCTAAACACATTCCTTTTGATTATGTTCAGCATGATAAATTTCCATGTAAGCATTGGAAAAGCATTGCATGTTCCTTTTGTGGTTTGGATAACCATAATGTTTCTAGATGTTGGAAGAGAATGGCCACATACATGAAACTTTTGAAGGAAAGGAAGCAAGAAGCCAAAGGTCCACTGGACAGGGCAAATCATGTTGTCAAGAGGATGCACATGTGTTGCACTTACTGCCATAAGAAAGGACATATTGCTACAAATTGTTGGACTTTGAATCCAACAATGCTTCCACGAAACTTGAAGAAGGTGGAAGGAGAAAATGGCAGAAATGGAAAGGAAGATTCCATGATTGATGTGTTTCAGGATGATTCACATGTTGATGCTAATGTGCAGACAAAAGTAGCACCTTTGAAATGGATTGGTAAGAAATGGTTAGAGTTCTTATCCAATTAAAGATTGCATGTCTTTTGATTTGATGCATCTATTTGCATTTATTTGTTAATGGAATGCAAGTTGCAAGGTTTTACCAAGAAGGTGAATGGAACATTATATTCATTTCAACTTCGAAAGTATAGTGTGCTTAAGCAAAAGTTGAAAGGTGAAATGCGTGCATAAGCATGATGTGCATGAACACAGGGATGTTGATGATTTCCTTGTATTGGAACATGTATGTGTAATTAAATTGAAGGGTTGATTGCTTTGGCATGCATGTAATGCAATATTGACTTGAGAAAAGTTGATTTGGTCTCCAAGATGGAGATAATGATGAAGTGTTTCATCTTTTGAAAAGAATCCTTGAGATGTTTTCTACATGCTTGACTTGAAGGGTCATTGTTTTAAAGGTGTGTTTTGTGGCTTGTTATCTAGTCAATCATTTGTATGCAGATGTAAGACATGGAGGTGTTCACAAGTTGTGAAAATCTGTTTCTTTTGTTGAAGTAGGAGTTTGGGCCATCCAATTTTTGTCTGTATTTTTGTTGTCGTTGACAGTATGTCAAACAGGTACAAATGAAAATTTTGTGAAGCATATGTAACTTCAAATTTGTTTGAGCCACCTTGGATCAATGATCAAGGCAGAGAAGTTAAAACTACCTTCTATGACCATCTCAGCAGAAGTTCTGCATGAAGTCAAGAAGGAAAACAGTTCTTCCCAAGAGGACCAGCACATCCAAGAAGGAGAGTGATCAAATGCGTTGGTCAGAGGCATTATGCAAGGCAAGTGTATGGAGGCTGAAAGAAGAGGGTGATGTTACTCTCATTTACTATTCAGATCAGTATGTCAGTGTTTTGGAGACCAAAAGTTCTTTTAGTTGGAAGGTGTGATCCAAAATGGATCTAAGATAGATTTCTAAGTCTAAAGTGTTCCTCACAGAGGAAAATGAAAGTCCAAGGATGCTCTTGGAAATAGTCCCATTGCATAGATCTTCTCATTCTGAATCTACTACAACTTGAATGGGCTAAAATGGACTTTGTATGATGACGTTATCACATAAAGAATATTGCCTTTGTCCTTTGAAAAAGGAGGCAAATTCTTATGAAAATGGCCTAAAAGCCTCATTGAAGAAATCGCATCGGAAATAGCCAAGGGAAGGACTTAATGCAAGGGCGGAAGGACCCTCGATCAGTGATCTCCAATATATTAGGTCAGAGGTAGGCTACAACCAATATCGGGACCCCAGGTAGAGCAATATGCGATTGAATTGGTGATCGGGGCGTTCGGTGATCGGAGGAGCAGAGGCATAGACCCCGCCAATGCGATACGCAAGGTTCGATATCGGCAATCGACAGATTAGTGAATCAGGGGATTGGCGGTTGGCATAACCAAAGGGAAGACCTTGGGGCCGTTGTGACATCGATATTGTGACATGCGATAAAGTGATGGGCCGATGTGCGATTGCGTGTGGACCGTTGGATCGGGTGCGCAGATCAACGGTCAGGATTCAATTAGGGTGATCGGCGATCGGGCGATCAGCAAATCCCTGATACAAAGGGTCATTACATGCACCATACAACTTGCGATAGTGATATGCTGATAAGGGTTGGACTTGATGGGTTTATATACCCGATTTCATAAGTTTTGAAATCCAGGAATGTGGGATTTCTTTTTATTTCCTGTGTATTGGGTTTTTTTACCATTTCGCTATGCAATTGCGATAAGCGATATTTGGACGGACCCGATAGGTTTTTAGGGGTGATTCAATAATATTTGAAGTCCGATTAAATGCTCCATGAGGCGTTTTCCTATGTATTTCCATTATTTGGCTATCACGGCCAGAGGAAGGCAAAATGATTGGGTTTCCCCACGTCGACGATTCCTTTCCATTGTAAATGGATTCTTGTGGTGAACAGTCGGGTTTTCCATGATGTAGGACTGTAACCAACGTGGTAAAAATTCGCAGAGCACATAATTGTAGAGGAGGGCTAAGAGAGCATAGAGAGTTTTGGAGGTCACTGGAATGTTGCTGAGAGTCGCTTGGAGGTCGAGCAAACTACAGAGGCATGCAGAGGCCGAGAGAAGCTCGTGAGAACCAGAGCCAAAGCCAAGAGCTAGATCCAAAGTCAAGAGTGAGAGCACTAGAGTCGTAGAGCCAGAGTGCTTGACAGAGGCATAGCCACCAGAGGTTGAAGGCAGAGCCTCAGAGCCAAAGAGCTCAAAGCAGACTTCTAAGAGCCATGGAGTTGTAGTGGAGCTGCAGAACAACAAAGAGATTAAATGATCAAGATATTGCTGTTGTCCAGAGTGTGTTGATGATAGAAGAAGGCATTCCAGAGACGGTTGAAATAATTCTGAGGGAGTCAAAGAAGCCAAAAGCTCAAGAAGCTCATAGCACTGACTGAAGGAGTCGAGTCCAGAGAAGCCTAGATCTGTCTGCAGAGTATGGAAAACTAGCAGGATAAGATGGTATTTCTAAACCCATAAGTTCAGTGTAAACCAATGGAGTTGAGCGTGGAGATTGTAAAAGAATTGAAGCCATAATCCCAAAGAGCCTAGTCGAGTTGATTAGAGCTCAAGGAGACGTAGCCTAAGATATCAGGGTGAACTCCAAATTACATTGTTGTCTCATATGTTTGCTTATTTGCTGCTTTTATGTACTGTTATCTGAGTTTTATTTCAGCATAAGCAAATGAAATCAAAACACATAAACAGTTAAGGACAAACACAAGCATACACCTATTTCAAGTATTTTTAATTTCGCAATTGGTTAATCATAAGATCTTGGGAATATATAAGCTCTAGAGTGGGAGAGATTCTTGTAAGCTTGACAAGAAGCCTTTAGTGCCCCATTTTCAGATCAGTAGGATACCCGGTAATATAATGTCAGAACTTGTTGATGGCTTTGATGACAACAAGGAACTCTTTCTCAGTCATTGTGTAGTTTAACTCGGCAGGAGCCAAGTTTTTACTAACATAGTAAACTACATATGGTACATTGTCTACTTGATGTCCCTAAACTGCCCCAACTGTTGTCTAAGAGGCATCAACATGGATATGAAATGGTAATGTCCAGTCCAGCCCTCAAAGGATTGGAGCTTTGCAGACAAGTCCCTTGATCTTCACAAAGGCTGCATCACAGTCATCTGTCCACACAAAATCTGCATCTTTTGTTAGCAATTGAAAAAGTGGATGTGCTATCTTAGCAAAATTTTCTATAAAGCGCCTGTAATAACCAATGCAACCAATAAAGCTACGTACTTGTGTGGGTGTTTTGGGTATTGGAAAGTGTAATATTACCTTTATCTTAGTTGGATCCATCTGAATTCCAGCATCTGAAAGCAAATGTCCCAAGACTATTCCTTCCTCCATCACCATGTGGCACTTTACTGTACTCAAAGAGACATGCGTCCATTTACATATTTCAAGAACTTTTTCTAGGTTTTCTGGCCCTTCTTTGAATGAGTCCCCATATGGAGTAAAATCGTCCATATAAATTTTAACACTGTCATCTACCGGATCAGAGAAAATCCCTAAAATTGCCATTTGGAGTGTTGTAGATGCATTACAGAGACCAAATGGAAGGACTCGGTATGCGAAAGTTCCCCAAGGGCACGTGAAAGTGGTTTTATCTTGATCCTCGGGAGCTATCTGGATCTGGTTGTACCCTCTAAATCCGTTCAGGAAGGATAAGAACTTCTTCCCAGCCAAAGTATCCAAGAATTGATCAATGAACGATAAAGGGAAATGGTCTTTCTGTGTTGCTTTATTTAGTTCTCTGTAATCTACACATATTCTCCATTTACCGTTTTTATTGGGAACAATCACCAATGTGGAAACCCATTGGTTGTTCAAAATGGGGTAAAGAAATCCTACATCCAATAGCTTTTGAAGTTCTTCCTTAACATTGTTTTTCAGAGCGGGGTTTATTCTCCTCTGGGGTTGTCTCACAGGACGACAATCCTCTTTGATGTATATATTATGGGTACATAGATTGGCAGGAATCCCCTTCATTTTTGTATAGTCTCGGGCGAAAGCTTCTTTATGATTTCGGAGAACATCTAGAAGCTATTTTGTTTGGGATCTTGATAGATTTGGATTAATATTTAGGGTCTTTCCTGGCTCTATTTCTACAAAAATGGTGTCATGGGACACAGTTGTGGGCAGTTCTTCAAATCCATCTATTGTTTCAATGCTTTCCTGCGTTTCACAACTCAAGACAGATTCTAGAATTCGTTGATTTGAATCTGAAATAGAACAAGGGTCACTAATGAAGGTGGTAATTGTATCATCTTCTATTCTTGTTTTCAGCTAAAGGGCCTATCCAATAGTAAGAATTGGTATTAATTCCTCATCTTTAGATTCAGAAATTTCCTTTGGCAAAGGTTTCTTACAACTAGATGCCTTCACTGACGAGCTAGATTCTTTAGGAGGGTATAACACAAGGTTTTTAGTAACCTGCCCATTTGAGATAACCATATTTCCAGAGCAACACCCAATGTAAGCATATTTGGTTGCCAACCACGGTCTTCCCATAATCAAGGGGTGGCCACCAGCTGGGGACTGCGTTTGCAACACTAGGAAATCCACAGGGTAATGCCATAAATTAAATGAGATTGTAATGTCTTCTAACTTCCCTATCGGTTTGACTGTAGTCTATCTCCCAATTCTAACACAGTATGTGTATGTTTCAGGGTTCGAAGACTGAATTTATGCATTGCTTCAGTCGTAATGACCTTTATAGCAACACCCAAATCTACCAGCACATTTGGAATTTCCACACTATTAATTTGCACAATTAGAATTGGGTTCCCTGGGTCCCCATATTTCATAGTCATAGCCTTTCCCATCATAAAATCTGATAACTTTCCCATCACATGAATAGTGAGTGGATCCCTTAATTTCTTTCTAGGATTTTTAGCACAATATTCCCTAATATTCTTTTCATATGTAGTTACATCCCTCATAGCTTGTAACAGTGGAATATTAACAAACAGATTTTGTAACTCCCCTAACAAGTCAAACTCAGCTTGAGGGATCTGTTTACTCAAGGTCAATCTTTCAGGATAAGGCGAGTCAATTCGGTGTTCTTGAGTAATTAGCAGTTGAGGAGATGTCTGATTTTTACTAGCTTGGTTCAATTTCTCTTCAACTATTTCTGGTTATTTAACCTCACTACCAACTTGTTCAATAATAATAGGTGAGGGCTGAGCATCTACTACCCACCCAGATCTCAAATTCATCTCATAAAGTTCTGCGGTAGAGATACTGTATGAAGGCAGGTTGAGGGTGTCAGCTTGCTAAGCCCATTTATTGTTAGGATTCAGATTGGGTTGGATAGGAAGTTGAGGGTGAATATACAGATTACCAGGAGATATGTTAGAGGGCAACTGAAGTTGTTGTTGTGGCATTGATTGGGGAAATTGTCTAGGAGGAGAGGCTCCAAGCCAGTTCGGGGCCCATGAAGAATTTGAACTAGTTTAAGGAGCCCACTGTTGCCAGGGTGGAAACTGATATTGGGGCCACATAGGTGGAGAGGGCATGGATTGAGGACCCATATTAAAATTGTTAAAATACTGAGATGGATCCTGAAACATACCTTGATTTCTGGTTGGTGGTTGAGGTTTCCATGGCTTTTTAGATCCCATAAAATACAGTTGGTCTGCCTGTTCGCCTGTCCCTTGAAAAATTGTTTTCAATCCTGGAAAGGAGGGGCATGAACTTGTTGCATGGCTTAGCTCGTAGATTTCACATTCTTCCACGAATTTCAATGGACATTCTCTAGGTGGATGCTTCTTTCTGTACTTCGGGAAAAATATAGCCATAGTATTTTCCAATTACATCTGTTTCTATTTTACTTGCAGTGTGTTCATCTGTGTAGACAGGGTACTCAAGATATCAGTCCTTAAGTTATCTAGTAGGTTTCCAATTTCTTCTTTCGTGACACCTCCACCAGATACTTTTGTTGATTGAATTCCTTGTTTATTCCTTGCATCTCCCCTCGAGCACTAGATGCACAGGTCGCAAATGGTATTGAAGTCCTATTTTGGTATATCTCCCTTTCCTACTATGTTTAACAGCTCCAGAGAGTCGTCTCGAAAAGCTCAGAGAAGGATAATTTTCAAAATGTCCTTATCCAAGTTAGAATGGCCTGATTTCTGTAGTGTGTACTTAAATCGTTCCACACAATCCTCCATATTCTCATTTTCTTTCTACATGAACTTAAAAAGTTCTTCCTTAATATCCCGATATTTGTAGTAATCTTGATACTTCTCTAGAAAAGAGGTTTTCATACCATCCCATGTGGAGATAGTCTTTCCTCTTAAAACCATAAACCACCGCAGGGCTATCCCTTTTAATGTAGCAGGGAATATTTTCAATTTATGAGCATCGGTTATGTAGTCATATCCCCGACACACAATATCAAATTCAAAAAGGAACATGTCAGGGTCTTCAGAAGTTAGCCCATGAAAGCTTGGTAAAGATGTCAGAGGAATGGGCTTTGTTGGTGCACCAGTCTCAAGATCCTCAATTGGGAAGTTAATAGTAGAGGTTGTGGGTGCCATGACTATCCTCAAATATTCACTGGGAATTTCACCAGGCTCTGCAGGGAATGATGGAGGGGGTCTTGTCATGAAAGTTTGAGTTGCTTTAACAACACTCCCCTTATCCTGTGGTGATATCAATACCCTTACAACTCCTTCCTCCCTGACACAATGGCTTGATCCCTCAGACCCTTTTCCTACAACTTCTCCTTCACTACTGGAATGGGATAGTTCCTCAGATCTTCTGCTTGCAACTTCTTCTTCCTCTATTATCAATAATGGTACTCCTTCATCAGGTACACTACTGCATACTTCTTCTGTTGCTGGAAGGTTTTGCTGTATTGAATCAACAGGAGGTACTGTGGATAGCACTCTCTGTTCAACAAATTGTCCCTTTGATTTCATTTGAGTCCCTACCTTAACAACAACATGAGAAGATGCCTTTGATTCAGCTTTTGTGATGATTTGTTGAATGTAAGTGTTCCTTCCCAAATCCTGTCCCCCTTTCTTCAGGGCTTTTCCTCTGCCCCTTTTATTCGAATCTTTGTTCATGCAAGTTGGTAAGAGGGAAATATCTAAATTAAATCACTATGCTCAAGACCTAGAGTAGGGTGTCAAAGGACCATTCCCTCCCCAGGACGAGAGGTAGGTCTTTAACAAACAAGAAAAGAAAATGACTACAAAAAAAAATATCTAGGGTTCAAGACCTACAGCAAGGCGTTAAAAGACCCTTCCCTCCCCAGGATGAGAGATCAGACAAGAAAAGAACACACATAAAAGGAAATCTAAAGCTCAGGACCTATCAGACCTTAGGACTTAGAGTAGGGTAGCACCTCCCTCCATAGGACTATGAGAGATCGGACCATTCCCTCCCCAGGACAAGAGATCAGGTTTTAACAACTCAGAAAAATTCAGAACAAATAACCAAAGCAAGCGACTCGGCCCAAAAATAGTAAAAAGAGATAGAAATCAAAATACTAAGCTTAGGACTTAGAGTGGGGTAGCACCTCCCTCCCTAAGATGAGGGATTGATCATCTGGTCAATACAGATCATGTCTTGCACCTTGTCAGACTTCCCCTGCAACATCGCCAAAATGTTGGTGTCCGAGTGAGAATAAACTATTCCACCCTTTTCCACATTCGTTTATCAATTTGGGTGCGTACAATTTTCAAGGTAACTGCAAGGTATATGTAAGGGCAAGGTTACAATCTCAAATTAACCAAGGATTCGCAACTAAAGAATCAAAGCATCATTGTAACAATAATGAGAAATAAAATTGCAGAACTTAAAAGGCATTCATAGCAATCGATAAAGACCTATAACAACAATAAGGAATTAACACACCATAATACAAACAACACACATAAAGCAAATACGCAGCACCTGATTAGAAGAGTGGGCCCAACTCTCTTATCAGGGTTGCGTTAACTCACAACTAAGAAGAGAACAACAACTTGCTTGTATTTAATATAAGAGAAATTGTTACAATATTTGTCTCTACGCCGCTAACCCCTCGCACAAGAATAAAACCCCTTTTATACAAATACATGGGAACGATGTATTCCCCAAAATCTGGAAACTATTGCCCAAAAATATACAACTGTTAGAACAACAACTAATTTCCAAGAGTGAGAGAACAATAAAGATCCAAAATAGGCTTGAAAGCAGTAGCGAGTTGGTTATGTTGTTGCAACATTGCCGAATAGTTGTTGTGAACGCGAGACTGTTGTTGCAAGCTGTGAAGGCGATACCTATTCACCAAAATTTGTAGAAATAACAAGGTTTAGTAGTTCACATAGGAAAAACCCCTGTGACCTTACTTCATCAATTAAATATTCCAAGAGACGTTAGAAATAAGGGTTACCTTATAGATTGATCACAATAAATGCATATCATTTGGTACAAAAAGGATGAAAGGATAGGTGAAAATATAAGGAAAATATAGGAAAATTTGGTGCCCAAAAGTAAGAACCCCTTTGTACTAATCCATGTTGCGAGACAGGGACCATCAACCAGCATGAGAAATTCAAGAATGATTGAGAGCTTGAAGAATGTCCCTCGAAGCACTTTCTCAATTCCTAACAGTAGCTAGGGTATCTTCCTCTAAGGAAGAGTTCATCCTGACCGCATTCAGGAAATTATCTATCTCTCCACAACCAAAAAAGGATTTGGATGTCTCCATTGATACCTCTTTCCTATCTACCAAGGAGATTGAAAACTCATGTGCTAAGTCTGATGGAGAGCATCCAGCTAAACCTGAGATCGAATAACTTTCACCATGCCCAACAACATGCCCTGTATGCATTCTTGAGACCAATTATCCAAGTTTGCCTGGCATGACCAAGGAGGAATTTCAGAGTGGTCCAAATGAAGAAATGGTCTAATACCTCTAGGGTTACATCGGTCATTGGTTCTAGATCATAATCTAGTCAAAGTAACACTCTCATCTTCAAATACTCTTTGTATCACATCTTTCAAAACTGTTGATTTTTCATGCTTATGTACCTTCTAAAGTTTATATGTTAAATCCTGGCATGAATATATCTTTGTACTTGATCCGCACATGGCTTCATTGGAAGTTCTATTTCACTTGAAGGAGGGCATCCTTTCTCCAGTATAGTAGGAAATTTAGTATTGTAATAAATAAATAAATGAAAATAGTAAAGAGAAAAATAAGTCCTTTTGTGAAAACTAGTTTGTCTCGCGCAAGTGGGCAGGGATTTTTCTTGAAAACTAGGTAACTAAGTGGGAAAGGTTCCTAATAAAGTTTATAAATTTGTATGAGTTATTCGAATCATGTCTCTTTCAAGTCATTATGTTTGTACTCGAGTTGGTTTATGTGGGATCCCTTAAGGCCCACCTACCAACAAGCCTTGTCCCATCGACATCAACAAATTATCTGGGATCAAGGTTAGGTTTATATAAGGTACTTGGGAGCTTGCATGCCTTAATGGTAGGTATCCTTGTCATATAATAAGGAAATACATCAATGTTTCTTGGTGGATGAATTTTGCAGTCTATTCGACTTCGACAAATCCATTCATGGATAGTAGAATGTACCTAGTGCCTTGATTCCCATTGACATCAAAGGTAGGATATCTCGCATTGGTTAACAATCTTCTCAATGGTCAATAATCCAATGATTCTTGCTTATATTTTACATCGACACCATTTATTCACATATGCAATATTTCACATGGGTGTGTAGCGGATACTATATGGTTTTATGATCTCAACATAGATTTGCAGCAGTTTGGATCTTTGTATTGGCATTCCCATTTTCATTTGCAGCAGTATATTTATTTCAATAAAGGTTTCCATATAGTAGCATGGCCAATCATTTGCAGAAGCAAACATCTTTCCTTAGTTGTTTGGGGAGATACAACTCCTCAGGCATGGGAGAGAAGGGGACCTTTAGTTCATCGTACATCCCTTCAATTCATCCTTTAGCCTTCTTCAACAAGTTAGATCAGCAGTCACATCAGCTTCATCCAGTTCATCCTCCACTTTATTTTACAACACTGAGCACATCAATAACAAAGGTAAAACTTGAGGTAAATTTGGCTTAATATTCTCTAATTCATTATAAGTTTTAGGAAAATTAATGATTCACCACTTCTTATTCCATGCAATTCATCTTTCATAAACCATTATCCTTATGTTTTCCTTCCATTCATCACGCATATACTCTTATTACAAAACCATATTAAAAGAAAATCCTTGTGGTATAACGATAGTCTCTATAGTGTGTTATCCTTCCATGATAACAAGGATTATATTTGGAGGATGAAGTCATTATTGCCATGAAATGATAAAGGAAACCACCTATAATAATTTACCTTCTGATGACAAAGTATGCAAGCACCCATTCACCATCCACAACACCACCTCATTTCATCCATCATTTCTTCCTCATTCATCCCTTTCTTGTCCTCAATTTGTATTGTTCTATAAATTAGTATGATATGTTAATATGAAGACTGCTACCCCACAAGAACCAACACCTCCAAATATTCAAGCAATGTTGCTCCACAAGAACCAACACCTCCAAATATTGAAGCAATGTTTTTCCACAAAGAGACAACATCTACAAAAACAATGTTAACAGTTTGTTAATGAGCAAGGGATTTATTTTCATGAGGACATGCAAACCCTTTGGAATGGGGGGATGTTGGGCCTCGAATATGCCCATTTTTCCATCGTATAACACCATTATTCATAGCCTAAATTTCTATACTTTTACACTCATTTCATATCATAATTCGACAACTTGCTACCAATTCATATCCTACACTTCGTGGTTGATTATCATTAGTTTTCTTAGCTTTTCTATGATTAGAGATGATTTTTTCATGATTTACTAATGACAGTTTTTGCTAAGTTCATTTGTCACAGGGTTCCATTGCCGAAATTCTTCATGAGTCAATTAAACTAAGTTGCTACAAGTTAAAATATAAATTTGTGATCAAATGGAAAAGAATCTTGAGATTCCAAGACTTGGAGCTTGTTCAAAATACCCTCATTCATGTAACCCAGAAACTGTTTGTCAAAATTCATCACCAACAAGAAGTTATGTTCAAAACAATTTTAAGTACAAAATTAGTGCCTGCGTAAGTACAGACTCGTTGAACGACTCAAGTTCGGGTCCGAATGGGTATGAACGATTTAGGTTCAGTTCTGAATGGTTTTGGGTCCACATGGAGGACAACAACTTTGATGAGTTTTCTTTGTGCTAAAAATGGAATTAGTTCCTCCAGCTATGCCATGATTAGGATGAACCCAACCATCATCCATTTGAAGACTCTCCAGAAGATTGCATATGATTTATTTGTTATTGTATTTTATTTTTCTGATTTTTTGGTCGTTCTTTATTTCAAGTCAGCTACACCTTATAAAATCTTATGCTCTACATGTAGCTAGTAGGATCTGGGAGAGATAGAAATCAGAAGGATTGTATGTAATCTTGTTTACGTTATGAATACAATGGAAGCTTTGTTGAAGTTTGTTTAAATGCATGATTGTTGAACCATAACACAGAACTTTAATTATGCACTCAATCTGTTGTAAGTATTAATGGGTTTTCTTTTATTTTTAAAAGACTATTACATTAATTTAAACTTGCTCCGAGAGTGGCAAGGGCCCACCATCACCTGGAGGAAAGTTGTGTAAAACATCATAGGAAAGATCTAGCCGTAGGGATTTTGTTTTGAAAGAATTTGTTAATTAGATCTCATAATTAAGATTCTGTACTTAAGACCGTAATATTTTTTCTTGGAATTAAATAAATACTTCATCTTCAACTCATTGCAAACTAATGAATTTTCTTGATCAACAATTGTAAAGCATAAATAATCCCTTTGTTACAGGTTTATGATTGGAATACTCAAATGTGCTTCTTAATTGGATAAACAAAGATATCAATAACTCTGTTTTCAAATCTAAATTAAAATTGATATATCATTGATTATGTACCTTACGGATTCACTATAATTGCTTGTAACATTGTGTTTTGGCAATCAATTATTTGAAAGAAATGCAACGAGACCATTAAATCATTGTTTGGAGTTGTAGTTTAGTTTAGAAATTCATTATAATTGTAATTAGTTATTAGTAGAACCATTAGTCAATATGCTTATGTTTGAATGATTTCTTGAGTTTGATTAAAGTAATCTAAGGATAAAATAGCTTCTTATTTTGCAATATTTTAGATCTAAAAGTGTGTCAATTAGAATCTTGGTTTACTTAGTTTCCTTTGAAGCAATTGCAGAGTGATGATAGAGGTTAGTTTGAATTCTTATTGATTTGTGTGATCCCGGGAATTAGATTAGTTACAAACTTGTTTGAATTATTGCCTTAGTTTAACATCGTTTTACTGAAAGTGATTTCTGTTGGATTGAGATTTAGCATAAGTTTAATGTTATTTTGAGTAAGTCTCGATTGATTTAAGATTCATGTTCTTAGATTAAATAGATCTTATTATTTAGATTGAGATTTCCATTTAGATTAAAATCGTTGAATGGTAATTTGTGTCACTTGGGTTATGATTAATATTTCTTAAATGTTGATTAGAGTTAATTTTGTTTGAACAGTGATTGCTATTGCTTGAGAATGTTTTTATCAATGGATTAGTTTCAAATTAGGAATAGGAACTATGTACTTAATTTAGGAATAGATTTCAAATTTCATGATGTTAGTTTAGATTAGACGCTTTGACCTTGTGTTACCTACACTTGTGCCTCAAAGATTACGAGTCCCGGTTTGATGATTTAATGTTGGAATTATAACACATATAACTTCCCCAACAGTTACTTTATAGTGTTACTATTAGAAAATTATATATTACAGAGCAATGGAACACATAAAATATTACATAAATATAAACACAAAAACACATAAAACAAGAGAGACACAGATATACGTGGTTCACCCAATTTGGGCTACATCCATGGAGAAACAGCCAATCCTTCCTTTTATATTATCCAACAAACTGAAGAGATACAACCTACAACAGATCTGTTGTAATTCCTTCTTCTCTCTCGCTCAGAATACATATCTACATAGACGCAATACAATTCCCTCATATATAGCGAAAGGTTGCCTTCTAGGGAAAAAAACCCTAAATTAAACATAACTTCTATCGTCATATCTCCACCTAATGAATGGCCCAAATTGACTATGAAATTACAACATTTTACAAGGAAATTTTACATCTATTTTTAGCTTCGGGGGCGCTGCCCCTGATCCCCTTGCTAGGGGGGGCTCCCAAAGGTCACAATCACCCCCCTTGGACCCCCCTTGTAGTGTATATTTTATGGGCGGTATGAACTGGGGTCCAATGTGGTGATACCTCTAAATAAATAAGAAAATCAAGCTTCACACCCAACAGTTACAATAAAAATGAACCGTGTGTGGATGAAGTCAAGGGTAAAAACCACCTCCATAAATATTTTGTTGAAGAATGGACTTAAGGTAACTTTGACTCCTCTATCATTAATTTTTCATACTATATCTAAGATTTAATTGTCTTAGAAGTGGGACCTATAATTACAAAGAATAAATAAAATTCAACTACAAAGCTTATATCTAATACTTGGATGAATATAAGAATTTTGGATTTAGTTAGTAATAACTAATTTTTCATCGGTTCATCATTTTTTGTGATCATGAAAAGCCTCCTACCTACAAAGAAGGAGAGGCCCTTCAATTTATAAAAGGTTTCTTTTCTTGAGCATAAAATTGTTAAAGATTGATGAAATCTTATGTAATGAGTAGTTTGAAATTTGTTTTATGCTTGATGTTAATTTAGCATCATTTTGATAAGTTTGAGATGAATTGTTTTTATTCAATATTCATCTCATTAGCTCCATTATTTTTTTTCAGGGTCCTTTGTACTGAGTCATCTCAACAACCCTCCTCACTTCTTCAGTACCTTACCTTGCTTGCATGAGAACATGCAAAACCTCAAGCATGGGGGAGTGGTTGTTGGGACCATTTTCAACATCTTCATTTCACTTTCTTCAACTTCCTTCAACATATCATATTGACACTCATCAACTCCAACTCTTCCAAATCATTTAGGACCCTCAACCTTACTTTGCCTCATTTTCTAACACTTCCACTGCAATTTCAAAATTCCTGTACCAGTGCGTTGTTTGTAGTTTTTCCAGTAAAACAAATTCACATGCAGCATCAATAATCGCTAGCACTTACTTCATCTTGATCCTCAGGACATGCTAAGATACAAAGAGAAGCCTACAAGATTCCAATTTGAAGACTATGCATTAGGGCATCTTATTAAAATTTCATCCGGTACTAGAAGGCAGTCTCTTGTGTTCATCCAATACTAGAAAGTAGTTTCCTATGTGCATCCGGTACTGCAAAACAATGTTCATCCGGTACTGGAAAGCAGTTTCCTGTGTGCATCTGGTACTGCAAAACAATTTTCATCCGATACTAAAAATCTTTCATGTGTTAATCCGGTAATAGAGGTATGAGGTTAGTATTTTTTTCTACTATTAAGATTCATATTAATCATGTAATGAATGTATAATTACCCTCATAAACTTTTATTCCTATCAGTTATTAAGCTCCTATCTGATCCGAATTGGATCCATGAAGATTATCACAGTACCATGACTATATCAAATCAGGACAAAAACTTCGAATTCAAGAGCACAGAGTGATCAGGAAGACCTATGAATAGTGGCAATTGGCAACCAACGAGGAATGATGAGGACCTCGATCAAAGCGCACTGACCGAGGCCCATGGAGACTGTGCAGGAGGCCAAAATGGCACTTAGGAAGCCTGGATCAGGAAAAGGAGTCCATTTCTGATGCGCGATTAGCGCTTATGGGAAAAACCCCTCGAGAAGGAAAGGCCCCGAGTGCTCGGTCGCATGGAAGCCAATAAAACCGTGGGGAAAGCGCTAAGGCGAAAGGCAGGACCCGCGCTCCAAAACTGGCGATATATAGGGGGCACCCTTGGCGGTAAGCAGATTTGGAGAAAGACGAGTGATTCCATTCAGCGCCCGACACGTGGCAAGCGGAGGAGAGAGAAAATCGCCGCTCATCACGCACTAACGGTCGAGCAAGTCAACCGCGCAAAATGAGCGAATGTCAAGGATATGGGGGCTCTAGATCTCACGATTGAGATTGCACCCGATGGGGGAACCAGATTTGACAGGGGATTAAGCCGCAATATATAAGGATTTGAGGTCTGATTTGACCGCTGAGATGGCGTATGACTCATTCCATGAGGTAACCGAAAAACCGAACCGACGAGGAAGAGCTGGCACAGTTCGTAGGAAGACAAGTGGCCACTCCCTGTGAGCCATTGATGATGACACAAAGACAGGGAACTCCAAGCGAGTAGTAGTAGGAAATCCGAAGGGGGCAGAAGAGGAAACGAGCAGTCATGAGATAGATTGTCTTAAAGCCATGAACATAGGCAGAGAACAGGGGGACACTGAGAGGAAGAACTGAGAAGAGAATAAGAGAATGCAGACAGAGAAAGAAGAGAGAGTGAAGCAAGAAGCAAAAGGACAGAGAGCCGAGCTGACCTACAGCATAAGGCGGCATCGAGCCATCCCTAAGAGGATCTGTCGGGAACTGAGCACCACAATGTGCTCCTCCCATTGAAGACCAGAGAGGTCAAGAGATGGTAAGGAAAAGAGTTTGTGCACTCTGGTGGCTTGGGGAATCCAAGAACCACCCTGCCAAGCAATTCTGTTTCAGGAGACTTAGATTGAGCTCCTCATTGTAAATCTCTACTTTAAAGACACAATAAAAGAATGCCACCACTAAAAGCTGGACCGGAGACGTAGCCCTGGAGATTAGGGTGAACTCCTTATTAATTGTTGTGTCCTTGTATTTGCTTACTGTGTTTCTCTGTTGTTTTCCATATTTCTAGTGTCTGTGTATTTTGCATTCTGATCGATCCGTTTCCTTAAATGACATAGACACACACCAGCATATGAGTCTGTAATACCTTCATTCATTAATTAATTAACTGAGGTCACTCAAGGGTGATTTTCATATCACTATATAAGAAAAAAATCCTTTTGACGATATGATTAAATGGGGTAGTCATGAGAGTGATGGGGCGAATGCCAATCATAATTCGAGCAGATGTGTTATATGTTGAATGTCTCATGATAACAATTCTACCTCTATGGGTTGTTTAAACAATAATTTTACCACTACCCCATAACCATACACTTAATGATTGCGATGAATGATCACTGGAACCATGACATTGACCGTCTCGTACTGGTGTATTGGTCCAATCAACCATATTTTCTCCATCGCAACTAACCTGCATTTGAATGAAATTTGACATCATTAATAGAGATTGTTGGGACTCACAATTGACCTATTTTTGACCTTATCTTTTTGCCGTATTATTATCCTTTTGCAGTCATAAGTTGAAAGCTTTTATTTTATAATGACATAATGACCCCAAGGTACGAAGTAACCTCCCGCATATCTATGTTTAATTGTTCATTGCATATTCGTGAATATCTTTATATTTATCCTTGGAAACGCTGACTAAAACTGTCAAGTAATTGCCTTAAGCTTGCAGGAATTATAACGTATAGTTGCTGTAACACCAGAAATAGCAACTACGCAGTTGCTGTAACACCAGAAACAGCAACTACGCAGTTGCTGCAACACCAGAAGCAGCAACTCCGTAGTTGCTACAGTCAGCAACAGCAATCACCTAAAGCAAGCTATTTTGTAACAGTCGCGAATAACAGATGGCAACTATTTAAAGAACCCTGACGTGGCATAATCAAGCGGAGGTCTAAAGCAAGAAGAACACAGTCAGCATGGCCTAAATCAGGAACAACATGGGGAAATGGCAAAGGAATATGAAGATCCCGAGAAGACGGTCGAAGTCAGTTACCCGCTGTGTAATAGCCAGAGCTCAAGAAAGAACGTATTATCATACTGTTGTAACAGCGTTCTGAATTGCTTATTTTTGATAAGATGGGTTAACTGAATGGGCTGTAATACTTTATTGTAATAGATGTCTCCTCTATAAAGAGGAGACATCTACATGAAAAGGGGATTAGTCAGTGTCTATGGTCAGTCTGTAAGAAGAGATCTTGAGAACATCAGCAAGTCTGAACTCTATTGTATTCAAATCTTTTTGGCAGATGAATATAAAATTGTTTTGAGCACTTAATCCAGTCTTCGTTTTCCTGGGGAATCTTGTGAGAGGGACTGGGCCCACCTTCCTCACAAGATTCACCCATTTACTTTCTTGTCAAGTGTGTAAGTGTGCAATAGTTTCTTTCTGGTACTCTGCTTGGATTTGATAGCATTACCTCTGGTATTCTCTGTTTTGCTAGTACTCTGTTTCATTAATCATTTGAGTTTGTTTCTCACCGGTGAATGAGAGTGCAGTGTGCATTAGTAATCTGATTACAGGGGCAGGTGCTGAACGTCCCCACCTGGAGGATAGGGTCCTGATCCTCTGCCAACAGAGCATCCATCATTTCGCTTTCCAGATTTGTAGTTTTAATTAATTGCTTTTATTTTAACAAGTACTGTAATGACATAGCGTAAGAATCACGTATACTACAGCTTTTCAATGCTTTTAGATTTTGAGTACATACAGTACGCAGTAGCCTTTGGAATAAAAAGACTTTCCCTGGTTGACAATTAATGTGGTACTTGAATGTTTAATTCATAAACAATTCAACTAGCCAACATTTTGGCGCCGTTTCCGGGGAAGGCAACTAAAGAATTCTAAAAGCATTAATGGTTTCTTTGTGAAAATAACAGGTGTATGAGAGGACGCAAGAAACCTAATTTTACAGGCGGCAAAGGAGGAAGGAAGACTTACATCAACGAAATCATCTCTAAGGCCGAAGCATCACAGAGGACGAGTTCCCAGAGACCTCAGATCCAATACTCCTCACAAACAGACCAACAGACGGAGGAAGTAATAGGACCTGAAAGGAAGCTGGAAGCACCAGAGTACACTGAGGAACCGGTAGAAGAACCTGAAGAAACAGAAGACACAGAAGATAAAGCGAGTGATTCAGGGAAAAGACCAATGGAGGATAACAGAACAAAAGGGAGAGGGGAAAACTCGCTCTCTACCCTGGAATTCCCTATTGGGGAGCTCCCGAGAGGAACAACCCCCATGAAAAACATCCCACTCTCGGCATTACCCAATTTTCATGGGTTATCCTCCGAAGACCCGGACGAATTCCTCTTTGAATTCGACATACTGTGTAGAAGCTATGATTACATAAGTCCTAATCAGAAGCTGAAGTTGTTTCCAGCAACACTAAAAGGGAACGCATTGAGGTGGTTTATGAGCTTAGGAGCTCAGGCAATCACCACCTGGGACCAGATGAAAGAGGGATTTCTGGCCAAGTACCAAGACTACTGCCGGACAAGAGAAAGGAAGGAAGAATGGTTTAAAATGGTCCAGAAAGAGGACGAGAATTTGGAAGATTTCATGGAAAGATTACAGTATAATCTGCAGCGGTCTAATCATCCTAATATGAGTAAAGATATTTTGAAGACCATACTGCTGAAAGGGGTAAGAGATGACTGCTTGGACATGTTGAACATGCTTGGGAAAGGGGACATTTCCAAAGAACCCTTTGATGAAATTATTAAGCTCTGCATGCGATGTTCAAGGGAAGCGGCAGGTAGATCAAAAAGCAGAGATAATGTGTATTCAAGGGTTCAGAAGTCAGCCAGTGGAGGAGCAACAAGAGCTGAGATAGGTAACTTATTAGAAGAATTTAAAACTGAAATGCTAAGTTCCTTTGCTTCACAAATTGATGCTCTGCAGGTTAAGAAGAAACAGGCAGAAGCAGAAGCTGCTCTGGCAATTTTCTGTTCAAAATGCAGAGAAAAACATCCACTCAGAGAATGCCCACTGGATAAGATACCTATATGCACAATCTGCGAGAAGGATCATGAAACACAGCAATGCCCCTCTCTGCCTGGAATCAAAGCAGCACTGCAGACAACTGAAGAAGAAGCTGAAGCAGTGTACCTGATGACACAGAGGAGGCAATGGCCGCAAAGACAAGGTATGAGCTCTAATACAACATTCAATCGTTGGAATAATAATTCTCCTTTTTACCCACCCATGAATCAAATGCAATACCCACCCTTCAACACAATGAACTTTCCACTTATGCAGCAACCAAATATTCCTTTTCCTGACCCTACTATATGGAATCCTTGGGCTCCCCAGCAACCATACTTTAATCAATGGAATCCAAACTGGGCAGCCCAACAGATACCTTTTCCTCAACAACAACAATCTCTTTCCTTACCATCTAATAATCCTCCGAATAATCAGGCAATGAGACCACAGCTGCCTGTACAACCTAACCCCAATCCAAATAATAATAAAGCCCTGCAAGTTATTGACATTCAAAATCAGCCTATCTCTCCCCTGCAATGTAATGATATTCACCTTCGCTCAGGGAGAATAGTTGAACCTATTATAGATGATATCACGGACTCTGACAAAGAAGAGGCTAGAAAAGAGAAACCAGCTAACCATAGTACTGAAACAGCAGAATCAGCACCTAACAATAATGATCAAACAATAGATCCGCCATTCCCTGAAAGGCTGACTCTCACTAAAACACCTGAGCAACCTACCTTCAATCTTTTAGGAGAGCTACAGAACTTGTATGTCAAAATCCCATTATTGCAAGCACTAAGGGATGTTCCTATATATGCTAGAACTATTAGAGACATTTGTGTAAAAAAACCTGGAAGGAAGGCTAAAGACCCCCTCACAGTTCATGTGATGGGGGAATTAACTGCCTTAATGACTGAAAAATATTATCCTGTGAAGTATGGTGACCCTGGTCACCCTATAGTAACAGTCCAGGTCGGAAAAACCTTTATCTCTAAAGTCTTAGTAGACTTAGGAGCTGCAATAAATATCATGACACTCGAAACAACTCAATTGCTCCAGCTAAAAAACTTTATCAGGGAAACTCCAACTATCTTAGAATTAGCTGACCGTTCTACGATTAAACCTGAAGGGGTCATTGAAGACCTTATAATCTCTGTAGAATCCTGGAATTACCCGGTTGACTTTGTGGTATTACAAACTAAAACAAAGTTGGGGGGTCATCCGTTGATTCTAGGGAGACCTTGGTTGGCTACAGCAGATGCTTTCATCAGCTGTAGATCTGGATCAATGACCATCTCCAATGGACAAGAAACTAAACAGCTGACCCTCTATCCTCATGCCACTCCCATGATTAACAGTGACAATTCTGTATGGGTAGACTATGAGGATGAGGAAACCCAACCGATATTAACTATTGGACAAGCTTTGACTTTTAAAGACTCCACCGAAGATGAACTAATTAGCAGTTTTATTTCTGAACCCTCTTCGGTTAATCCAGAAACATTTAACCACTTCGCTGCAATCCTAGAACCTGAATCCCAGCAGAATATGAAAGACGAAAACTTATGCCAGACAGCATTAGGCAACCCTTCCAAGAGCACAACAGTTGAAATTGAACCTGGTAAAACGCTGAATATAAATCCTGATTTGACTGATGATGAAAAACAGAAATTAATAAAGTTACTCCAAGCAAACAAAGAGGCATTTGCATGGGACTACACAGACATGAAAGGGATCTCCCCTGAATTATGTACTCACCGAATTTATATTAAGGAGGGATCCCGACCAGTCTGTCAACCCCAGCGAAGAATGAACCCTAACCTTAGAGAAATTGTGAAGGAGGAACTCCAAAAACTTTTAAATGCAGGATTTATATATCCAATATCTGACAGTGAGTGGGTTTCTCCACTCGTAATTGTACCAAAAAAGAATGGGAAATGGCGAGTATGTGTAGACTATAGATCATTAAATAAAGCAACCCAGAAAGATCATTTCCCTTTACCTTTTATTGATCAAGTATTGGATAATTTAGCAGGTAATAAATTCTTCTCATTCTTGGATGGGTTTAGTGGATACAACCAAATTAGGATTGCACCCCAGGATCAGGACAAAACCACATTTACCAGCCCATGGGGAACCTTTGCTTATAGAGTACTTCCATTTGGGTTGTGTAACGCTCCAGCGACATTTCAAAGAGCGGTGATAGGAATCTTTTCTGATATGTTAAACGATTCATTAGAAATATTCATGGACGACTTCACTCCTTATGGAGTGACCTTTGAAGATGCTCTGCAAAACCTTGAAAAAGTACTTAAGCGGTGCATAGAAGCACACC
Organism: Pinus tabuliformis; assembly: GCA_031772625.1. NCBI lineage: Eukaryota > Viridiplantae > Streptophyta > Pinopsida > Pinales > Pinaceae > Pinus > Pinus tabuliformis. Next base: position 1,990,248,515 of record CM062819.1, on the reverse strand, counting down.
TTGCTTTAAGCACTGAAAAGTGCCATATGATGATGAATCAGGGTATTGTATTAGGTCATTTCATTTCATTTTTAGGAATTCAAGTCGACCCAGCTAAGATCCAGGTGATTCAGAACCTTCCTATCCCCAAAACACAAACTGAGGTGAGAAGTTTTTTAGGACATGCCAGATATTACAGAAGATTCATTAAGGATTTTTCTAAAATAGCTTCTCCTTTGTTTGTGTTATTAATGAAAAATGCTGAATTCAAGTGGACTGATGACTGTGAGAATGCATTCAATAAACTTAAGCATCAGTTGTCCGCAGCTCCTATTTTGAGAGGACCTGATTGAGCATTACCCTTTCATATTTCCTCTGATGCCTCAGATATGGAAATTGGAGCTGTCCTGGGCCAGGAAGAAAACAATCTCCCCTATGCTATCTATTTCATCAGCAAAAACATGACACCAGCTGAGCTAAATTATACAGTAACTGAGAAAGAATTTTTAGCAGTTATTTATGCTATTAATAAATTTCGGCATTATATTACTGGCTATACTACCTTTGTGCATACTGACCACTCGGCCATCAAGTATTTAATGAATAAATCAATCACAAATGCTCGAGTCACCAGGTGGTTATTACTATTACAGGAATTTGATATCACAATTGTAGATAGGCCAGGAAAAGAAAATGTAGTTGCTGATTTTCTTTCTCGTTTAAAAACTGATGAAAATGTTCCAGTAGATGATTCTTTTCCTGATGAGTATCTATTTGCAGTATCTGCTCACTCACCTTGGTATGCAAACATTGCCAATTATCTAGTTGCAGGAAAATTACCATCACACCTATCACACAGGGAAAGAAGGAAGATCATCCAGCAAAGTGCTAGGTACAACTGGATAAGCGGGTGTCTGTTCCACACAGGAATAGATCAAGAAATTAGGAGATGCGTTGGGGAAGACGAGATTTATGATATATTGAAAGCTTGTCATGATGGTCCTTGTGGAGGACATTTTGCAGATAAAAGAACAGCTCACAAGGTACTTAGAATGGGTTATTACTGGCCATCACTTTTTAAAGATGCTAGAAAATATGTGAAGGCTTGTGACAGCTGTCAAAGAATGGGCCAGCCCAACCATAGGGATGAAATGCCACTCAATCCCCAGGTAACTCTCGAACCCTTTGAGAAATGGGCACTAGATTTCGTAGGTCCCATTAATCCTCCATCTAATCAAAGAGTTTATATTTTAGTATGCACAGATTACATGACTAAATGGGTAGAGGCCAAAGCACTCATTAAAGCTAATGAAGAAGCAGTATTAACATTCTTATTTGAGGAAATCTTTGTTAGATTTGGACTACCCAGAGAATTAGTCACTGATGGAGGACCTCCTTTCAATTCTCATGGTTTCAAAGATACGCTCCAAAAATACCATATCAAGCATAAGATGACCACACCATACCACCCCCAAGCAAATGGGCAGGTGGAAAGCACCAACAAGGTCATAGAAGCTGTCTTAACAAAAACGATAAAGGAGAATAGAAGGGACTGGTTTCAGCGCTTGCCCGAGGCTCTTTGGGCCTACAGAACCACTTGGAGAAACACAACAGGATTTTCAGCCTATGAATTGGTTTTTGGAAAGAATGTTATTTTTCCTGTAGAGTTTGAGATTAAAACCTTAAGAACTGCCTTAGCTGTTAACCTTGATTTAACTGATGCACAGACAGCCAGGTTGCAGCAGTTGCAGGAATTGGATGAGAAAAGATTGGATGCTGTCCATCAAACAACTATGATACAGCAACAAAGGAGCAGATGGCATGACAGAACCATCAAGCAAAAGCAGTTCCAGAAAGGTAACTGGGCTCTACTTTATGATTCACGTTTCGAGAACTTTCAAGGGAAGCTGAGAACAAGATGGCTAGGGCCGTATGAAGTGGATACTGTTTTCCCAAATGGAACGGTTAGACTGTTAACAATTGATGGAAGCAGAACACCACTGTTAGTGAATGGCTACCAACTTCGGTTATATCAGCGGCCGATTTCCAAAGAGGACTTTAAAGCCACTTACATGGCAATAAAACAATATTCTTTTCCAGGGGAACTTGCTGTCCCTCAAAGCACTTGAATTTCTATTATTTATGTAATTTTTAGGATTAGACATTCTTTTTTTTCTTAGAAACTAATAAATCCTGCCAAGGATTGCGATATTACATTTCAGTATTTTGCAGGTGTTAGCATTGGGAAATAGCTGAGAACAAAAGTCTCGAAAGGAATTACTGTGTGGACTCCGAATTCCTGTTGCTGCAACACCACTTCCCGTTGCTGCAACACCACTTCCCGTTGCTGCAACACCACTTCCTGTTGCTGCAACACCATCCCTGTTGCTGCAACACCATTTCCCATTGCTGCAACACCATTTCCCGTTGCTGCAACACCATTTCCCGTTGCCGCAACACTATCCTTGTTGCTGCAACACCATCCCTGTTGCTGCAACACTAGTTCCATTACTCTAGCACATTTCCCGTTTTCACAAACGTTTTCCCCCAATCCCTATTGCCCCAACGGTAATTTTCTGTTGCTGCAACACTAGTCCCGGTGCCACGATATTGCTTCCCGATCATGAAATTTCCTTCCCAGCAAAATTCCCTCACGAACAAATCCTGATAAAATATACCACCTCTCGTGATGATTACAACACCTTACTATCACTTCCCGTCATTATCATTACAAATCACCCATACTCCCGTGCTTTCAGATCCGCGGTAATTATTATAATTTGACAGAGGACAAGAAAAGACTTTTTGACGCAACGATAAAAAAGGTAAAGTACGAAGGTACGCACGTTTATGAATGAGCATTAAATAATAGATAATGCGGAAAAAGGTTGATAGGTCCATCAAATGATTGCATTCCCAATCATATCATTTACACGTAGGAAGGGGGGGGGGATTACCAAAGCAATTCTCATAATGACAAACCACGCCAACCACCGCCACCCTTAATTCTCCCGGTCGTATGTAAAAGCTACGACATGTTACCATTTGTGATGTATACTCTGAGTTGAAATCGGTAGCTCGGCTCTGAATTCTGAAGATTCACCGAGACAACAGCCATGGGAGGAACCCTCATTACTCATGAACCTGGCACGACAGCAGTCCTGGAACTCTTTCCAGAAATTTACCAAATTTTCTTGCAAGTTGGATGGATAGAGTATTTCAGGAGACTTCCGGACTTTGACGAGCAGCAAGTCCTGGAATTCACATGCAATTTGACAGAAGGATTCTCTGTCGTCCAAGGAATTCAAGTTCCAGTCACGGAAGAAATCATAGCTGAAGTCACCGGACTACCAGCCACTGGCACACGGTGGTTCAGCAGAAAGCACCTGATTCTGAATGCACAGCAAGACTTTCTCTGACCAGGCGAGGAAGTAGAAACCAAGGGCAGAGGTGTAGCACTGCCGTCGTTACCTCAACCATGGCCAAAAGTCGCTGAATTTGTCAAGCAATATCTGACGTGCGAAGGTCGTTACCAGGTAATCTACCAGCACGACTTCGTCCTGTTAAATCACTTAAGAAATGGTCAATTATTGAACATGCCATATTATTTGCTGGGTTGTCTCAAAAATATGTCACGATATGCTATGAAAGCGAAGCATCCAGTTCTCTCCCTAAAACACCATCGCTTAGCCCAATTGCTGATTAACAGAGCTCTCGCTCTAAACATCCCTCCACCCCCCATTAATCCCCATCTGGAGGAAGGAATTCCACAGCCTGAGCATGAAGGTCCTCATCAAGAAGAGGAAACCCTTCGTCAAGCTGAGGACACACCTCAGCAAGACCAGGAGCTTCCTCAGCAAACGGACGACATGCCTAAACAAATCCCTTTGGAAAACCCTCAGCAAACAGAGCATAGTCCCGAACAACCCCAGCAGACACCCCTGCATGTTACTGAGAATGAACAAGCAGCAACGGAATTAACCACATCTCCCAAAAGAACCAATCCTCCCGCTCCCATACTCAGTATTTCTACTGATGATTCCGACGATAATATCCCAATTACTCAGCTTAAACGAAAAATGCAGCAGGTAAAGAAAACCCCAGCAAAAAGAAGAAGAACTAGGGTTTCAACCAAAGCACCTACTACCCCGACTACTGTCCCTACCTTAAAAGCCAGCAGGAAGAGAAAAACGCCTCAATTCCCTGCTTCTCTACCAAAACGAAAATCGGTAGTAGTTGAATCCCCTAATTCCTCCAGTTCACCACCCATCGCTTTAAGAACCCGCACTCCAGCCACTCCTTGAAACTCCTCTCCCTCACCCACAGAGGCTGAGATGCAGAGCATTCATAGCTTCGTGGCATCATATCTTAAGACAGCTGATACACAAGAACCAGCTGCCGGCACCCAGAGTGATAGTGACCAAGTGGCTGCAACACAAGAAACAACCACTACCCCAGGTGATACACAAGAACCACCTGTGGGGAATACTGATCAAATTGACGAAGCACAACCTCTGCCTCCACTGGAATCTACTGTCCCACAGGATCAGCCTACTATACCCGCCCTACAAGAAGAAATTGAGTTTCTGAAATCTCAGATTCACGACTATCAGGAAGAGATAATAAGGGTCAGGGAAGCATATCAGAAAGAATTCAGCCTGCATGTTTTAGCAAGAGTAGCATCTGCAGTAGAGAAAAGTAAAGATAACGAATATATGTGTACAAATTGTGGTGAAATATATACTCAGGCAGGATATAAGGTAGTACAAGAACCAATGAAGGAAGCCTCCGCTGCTGAAAATGAAACAAAGGAGTCTGCTGATGCAGAAATAGAAATCCCACAATTCTCTGCTGAGATAGAAAAACCTGTTGACACACAAGAACCAACAGGATCTTCAGAGGAAGTGCAGACAGACAGACCTGTTGCTACACAAGAACCAACAGGATCTTCACAGGAAGTGCAGACAGAGAGACCTGTTGACACACAAGAACCAACAGGATCTTCAGAGGAAGTGCAGACAGACAGACCTGTTGCTACACAAGAACCAACAGGATCTTCACAGGAAGTGCAAACAGAGAGACCTGTTGACACACAAGAACCAACAGGATCTTCAGAGGAAATGCAGACAGACAGACCTGTTGCTACACAAGAACCAACAGGATCTTCAGAAGAAGTGCAGTCAGAGAGACCTGTTGCTACACAAGAACCAACAGGCCCTCCAGAGAACATGCAGGACCAAGATCAAGAACTTACTGACACACAAGAACTAGTAAGTTCACCTGAAACTGCACAAGATCAAGGACTTACTGACACACAAGAACCAGTAAGTTCACCTGAAACTGCACAAGACCAGGAGCTTACTGACACACAAGAACCAGTAAGTTCTTCAGAGACTGCACAGGAACAAACAGAGGAGCTTGCTGACACTATGCAGGAAGAAGAGAAAGAGGAGAACAAGGATTCACCCCGGCCTACCCAATCTGCTATGCAAGAAGAAGCTACACAAGAACCAGGAAATGAAGAAGGAAACACTGAAAGTGTTATGGAACGAGAAGAAGACATAGAAGAAAATGAGGAAAAAGGTACAGACTCACCCCGGCTTACCCAGAGTATTATGGAGGAAGAAGAAAAAGATATAGACTCATCACGGCCTACTCAGATTATTATGGAAGAAGAAATAATTTCAGGAGAAAATGAAGAAAAACTGGACTCACCTAGCCCTATTCAAGTTGCCAAGGAGCTAGAAGAAGAAGAAAAAGATACAGACTCATCACGGCCTACCCAGATTATTATGGAGGAAGAGCAAATAGTTTCAGAAGGGAATAAAGAAGAATTGAATTCGCCCAGCCTCAGTCAAACTGCCAAGGAGCAAGGAGAAGTCGAAGAAAAAGGGACAGATTCACCCCGGTCCACCAAAATCACTTTGGAGCAAAATGGATTAGTCCAACAGGAGGAAGAAACTCTAGTCAGAGATGAAGAGAGAGATGCTGGATCATCCCAGCCCACTTCAACAGAGCAGATGACCCTGATTGATGCCTGTATACAAACAGAGCTCCCCACTGTTAGTGATGCATGTATAGAAACAGAAAGTTTTCAGGAATTAAAAGGTAGATGGTGGAGAGAATATCAACAGTCTCAAGGCAAAGCATTCGAACAACAAAAGGGGACCTGGTTTGATCATGCTTATAAGAACTGGGAAGCATTGGAACAGTGTAGGGCCCAGTATAAAGAAATCAAGGAACTGAAAGACAGAATGTCCCAGATGTTTGAGTTATGTCAAAGAATGCTTGCCACAAGGAAACCCTCTTTTAACTATGCTACATTTTTTAGGGAAAGACTTGCATTTATACAGCTGAAGGCTGTCAAAGAGGGGAGGCCTCATCAAGTGGTCACAGCAGAGCAGTTTATGCAGACCTTTGCAGAGGCATCCAAAAACGATCAAAACCTGCTATGTGAACTATACCTCCATAATGAGGCCGTGTCTGAAGAAAGGAACATGAACATGATACCTGTAGTTGGTGACATACAACTGAGAGCCTTCATCTCCTTTTTGGCTAATCAACTTACCTGGCAGAATGCCTATGTCTCAGGCCACCAGAACGAACAGAATTGTCTTCTGTGGATTCGAGCTGAACCACAGAACGCTGCCACTTTCATTTCACAACACTTAAAAATGGTAAGCGATCCTGATATGAAGGATCATGTCATGAAACTGCAAACAGAGGTCCTAACAGACTGTCAGCATTATGTAAAGACCAAAGCATCCTTGGTTGTTAAAGCAAATAAACTGTTTTGGGAAAACTGCCCTGCAGAAAGGCAGGAATATCACCCGTATAACCCATCAAATCTACAGGTAGCACTTTCAAGGGTACCTCAGTATGTTGAATGCATGCAGCGTTGTGCTGAAAATTGGATGGGTTATAAATTTAAATTCCCACTTTTATGGTTGTCTGGTGATCAGTATAAGGGCCAGTTTGGACTTTCTAACAGAGAAGAAGCGGCAGCATGGAAGCATATACAAACTGTTTGTGGTTTCAGAAAGAAGTTTGATGTTACTCCCTACAGCTATTGTCTTAGTAATCTGCATTGTTCGTCCCAGTTCTCCGACTCAGACTCAGAGTAGCCATTGCATGGGGACATGCAATCTCTTCAGTTGGGGGGGATGTTGGGACTCACAATTGACCTATTTTTGACCTTATCTTTTTGCCGTATTATTATCCTTTTGCAGTCATAAGTTGAAAGCTTTTATTTTATAATGACATAATGACCCCAAGGTACGAAGTAACCTCCCGCATATCTATGTTTAATTGTTCATTGCATATTCGTGAATATCTTTATATTTATCCTTGGAAACGCTGACTAAAACTGTCAAGTAATTGCCTTAAGCTTGCAGGAATTATAACGTATAGTTGCTGTAACACCAGAAACAGCAACTACGCAGTTGCTGTAACACCAGAAACAACAACTACGCAGTTGCTGCAACACCAGAAGCAGCAACTCCGTAGTTGCTACAGTCAGCAACAGCAATCACCTAAAGCAAGCTATTTTGTAACAGCCGCGAATAACAGATGGCAACTATTTAAAGAACCCTGACGTGGCATAATCAAGCGGAGGTCTAAAGCAAGAAGAACACAGTCAGCATGGCCTAAATCAGGAATAGCATGGGGAAATGGCAAAGGAATATGAAGATCCCGAGAAGACGGTCGAAGTCAGTTACCCGCTGTGTAACAGCCAGAGCTCAAGAAAGAACGTATTATCATACTGTTGTAACAGCGTTCTGAATTGCTTATTTTTGATAAGATGGGTTAACTGAATGGGTTGTAATACTTTATTGTAATAGATGTCTCCTCTATAAAGAGGAGACATCTACATGAAAAGGGGATTAGTCAGTGTCTATGGTCAGTCTGTAAGAAGAGATCTTGAGAACATCAGCAAGTCTGAACTCTATTGTATTCAAATCTTTTTAGCAGATGAATATAAAACTGTTTTGAGAACTTAATCCAGTCTTCGTTTTCCTAGGGAATCTTGTGAGAGGGACTGGGCCCACCTTCCTCACAAGATTCACCCATTTACTTTCTTGTCAAGTGTGTAAGTGTGAAATAGTTTCTTTCTGGTACTCTGCTTGGATTTGATAGCATTACCTCTGGTATTCTCTGTTTTGCTAGTACTCTGTTTCATTAATCATTTGAGTTTGTTTCTCACCAGTGAATGAGAGTGCAGTGTGCATTAGTAATCTGATTACAGGGGCAGGTGCTGAATGTCCCCACCTGGAGGATATGGTCCTGATCCTCTGCCAACAGAGCATCCATCATTTCGCTTTCCAGATTTGTAGTTTTAATTAATTGCTTTCATTTTAACAAGTACTGTAATGACATAGCGTAAGAATCACGTATACTACATCTTTTCAATGCTTTTAGATTTTGAGTACATACAGTACGCAGTAGCCTTTGGAATAAAAAGACTTTCCCTAGTTGACAATTAATGTGGTACTTGAATGTTTAATTCATAAACAATTCAACTAGCCAACAGAGATGATATTCTAAATAAGCTTTGCATGCGACTTATGGCCATCATCTTGTATGTGCTCACCTTGTAATTATGGAAACCATTTGACTGTTACCATCTCCTTTCAAATTATAAATTTTCTTCTAGATGGCTTCACCATCTAGATGAGCATCATTTCTCTCTTGTATACCATTCGGATCTCATTCCACTTATCCATCCAGCACTAGCTCTGTCACATTGTTGCCATGACCCAACATCTAGTACTCTATCATTTCTGATACTTAATCATTTTCAAGCTCCATCCCTAGAAATTTTCCAGGCCTTGTTCTTAAAGCCAGCATGGGGTAGATCGACATGAATCGGTGTTCCACTTTTATCAAGAAACAGAGAAGTGTCAGTTGTGCAAAGAAAAATTCGAGCAAGCTAGTTGGATTATGTTTCTAAAAAAATTTTAAAGGATACCATGAGGGTGTTGCTCATGCCTTCATTCAAAGTTATAATGGTGAATATGTTCATCTAGAGGTCTGCAATTAAAGATCACAAAATCTACTATAGCGGAGGCTACAATATTAATGGCTGCAAAGGAGAAATACTTCAAGGGTGTAAATATTAACAAGGAGATGTAAGAAAGCTCTAGTTTTGGAATTTTGAGGAATGGTTCAACACTTTTTGCATGAGGACATGAGATGACTTAGGCATAGGGGAAAGTGGTTGTTGGGACCATTTTCAACATCTTCATTTCACTTTATTAAACTTCCTTCAACATATTAAATTGGCACTCATCAACTCTGGCTCTTCCATATCATTTAGGACCCTCAACCTTACTTTGTCTCGTTTTCAAACAGTTCCACTGCAATTTCAAAATTCCTATACCAGTGCGTTGTTTGTAGTTTTTCCAACAGAACAAATTCACATGCAGCATCAATAATCACTAGCACTTACTTCAGCTTGACCCTCAGGACATGCTAAGCTACAAAGAGAAGCCTACATCATTCCAATTTGAAGAGTATGCATCATGGTATCTTATTAAAATTTCATCTGGTACTGGAAGGAAGTCTCTTGTTTTCATCCAGTACTGGAAAGCAGTTTCCTGTGTGCATCTGATATTGCAAAACAATGTTCATTTAGTACTAGAAAGTAGTTTCTTGTGTGCATTCGGTACTACAAAACAATTTTCGTCCAATACTAAAAATCCTTCATGTGTTAATCCGGTAATAGAGGTATGAGGTCAGTATTTTGTTTTCTACTATTAAGATTCATATTAATCATGTAATGAATATATAATTACCCTCATAAAATTTTATTCCTATCAGTTGTTAAGCTCCTATCCTAATCCTAAACCCTTGTTTTCTAAGAAAAAATCCTTTTGATGATATGATTGAATGGGGTAATCATGAGTGTGATTGAGCGAATGCCAATCATAATTCAAGCAAATGTGTTATATGTTGAATGTCTCATGATAGTGATTCTACCTTCGTGGGTTGTTTAAACAATAATTTTACCACTACCCCATAACCATACACTGAATGATTGCGATGAATGATTATCAGAACCATGACATTGACCATCCCATACAAATGTACTAGTCCAATCAACCATGTTTTCTCCATCACGGCTAACCTACATTTGAATGAAATTTGACATTATTAACTGAGATAATATTCTAAATAAGCTCTGCATGCAACTTATTGCCATCATCCTGTATGCGATCACCTTTTAATTATGGAAACCATTTGACTGTTACCATCTCCTTTCAAATTATAAATTCTCTTCTGGATGGCTTTTCCATCCAAATGAGCATCATTTCTCTCATGAGCTTTGTGCATTGTTTCCATGACCCAACATCTGGTACTCTGTCATTTCCAGTACTCAACCCTTTCCGAGCTCCACCCGTAGAAATTTTCCAAGACTTGTTCTTAAAGTTGGCATGGGGGTAGGTCGACACGAAACAGTGTTCCTGTTTTATCAAGAAACAAAGTAGTATCAGTTGTTCAGAGGAAAATTTGAGCAAGTTGGATGGATTCTGTTTCTGAAAAAGTTTAAAGGATACCATGAGGGTTTTTCTCACACCTTCACTCAAAGTTATGATGGTGAACATGTTCAGCTAGAGTTTTGAAATTAGAGATCACAAAATCTACTATAGCGGAGGCTACGGGATTATCGGCTGCAGGGGAGAAATACTTCAAGGGTGTAAATATTAACAAGGAGATGTAAGAAGGCTCCATTTTTGAAATTTTGAGGAATTGTTCAATACTTTTTGCATGAGGACATGAAATGACTTAGGCATGGGGGAAATGTTGGGTCTCCTTTTTTATGCCTTTAATACCCTATATTTTCCTTTATTATTTACCAAATTTACCTTAAAACTTACCACTTTCTTACCTCTTCAAGAACATAATTTTTAGCATCCTTGTGTATTTATGAGATAATTTATATTTAAAGCATGTTTTTTATGATTTCTTGTTAGTATGAATGAAATAAGTGATTCTTTATACTCTCTAATTATTTTGATTGAATCTTAAGACCATGTTCCTTCATTCGTTTAGTACTAATCATATGTTCATTCTCTACCAATTGTGCTTGTCCAGTACCTGCATTTGTCTTGCACTGACTGTGTTCATCTGGTACCAGATGTGACTCTTCAACTTCAACAGTTCGAGTGAGATGCCTTTGATGACACCGGTGGAACTAATGGTAAAATCGTCATCTTTTTATGGCAACTCGAGATACGCTTTATCCTCATGCACTGTGTGTCATGAGGATGAAGCCAAATATGTAAAGGAGAGTGAAATGTAATATTTTTGTAATGATTTGATCACATCTTTTAAACATTGAATGTAATGGTCATTCCTCTATAAGAGAAGGCTCGTAGATGATAGGTGTTAGAAAGGAATAACAATGAAGTTTATTTACAGATATAGAATTTAGTAAGAAGATATAGAGTTTTAAACAATATTGTTATGCTGGACAATTAAGTTTTGTAATCCTTTCCTTTTAAATCAATGATATGAGAAACGATTGATGAATTAGACGTGTTAATAGATTCTTTAGTTTTGTAAGTTTCCTCAACTTTCCTTGGTAGCTCAGCAAGGGCCCACCGAAGCCATCAAGGCAATTTTTTATTATAGTTATTGTGAATATAGTTTGGTTTTATGGTTTAACTTCAAAATATTTGGTGTGATTACAGTTCTGTTTTATGCAAGTAATCTGTTTGATTCCTCAGGCTGTATGTTTAATTGTTGATTCCTCTTTTGAAGAACATGAAAAATTAAGATACGAGATCTCACCATTCACCTACATGTGCTATTAAATGAAGACTCTTGTTTTACCTAACATTTCATGTATAAGAATGTATAGTTTTCTTCAGAAATAGTTAAATTAGGAGTGATTTCTTTGCTTGATTGCAGTAAGTTGATTTCAGCTAGTGGCTACACGAAAACAGAGTTGAATCCATGTTTCTATTTCATGAGCCTGTAAATGGACAAACTTATTTCCTGGGCAAGAACCTTTAGATCACATGCTTGCTGAGATTTTATTTATGGGTTTTTCTTTTTGATCTTTAAGTTGTGAGAGGAGGATAGATTGAAAATTGTAAGAACGGAGTATTGGTTTTGAATTCTTCTTATCTAGACTATACTCATTAGACATAGGAACTTATCTGTTATTGGTGCATATAGTGCATTAGCTCTACTGATTACGATTCCCTGGTTGATAATTTAATTTGTGGCAATATATCATTCATATAATTGCCCCAACATCAATACCAGTTTGACTTGTGTGGTTGGAAAGAAGACTCATAGAGCTACCACAAGACGAAATTTTAGACCTTGGAGATCCAAAATTACAGAGATACAACAACTTCATATTGAGCTCCTAAAAAGCAAGAAAAACGTGTGTATTTTTTAAAAGTTTGCGTAACTTTTATTTGAAAAATCAATTTGGATTAATTCAAAGGGCATAGTGAAGCATATTTATCATTGTTTGATTCTAAAATGCCTCGAAAAAAAAATTAGATACACCTAGTAAGCAACCAGAAATCTCTTTTATGACATCATGAAGAAGAGGATGAAATGCAACATGATATATCAGAATTACAATACCAAGTGCAACCAATTTTGCTCTCACAAAATGTAACCAAAAATGATTGGAATCTAAGAAGGATGGTTTATACGGAAAAATATACGACAACATGGAGGTTTTAAAGTAGACATGGATGCGATGAATGTCAACTTGGAAGGGTTGGCAAAGTTGTTACAAGAAAGGATTCCCAGTGGTGCCAAGGTAATCCATGAAAATCATGATGACGACAAAAGTAATATGAATTATGATGTTATAGACTCTAATGTGGTGTTTAAGAACCACTACATTCCAAAGATATATATGAGCAAATTTGATGGCAAGGATCCGGTAACATGGATACTACAGATGGAGCAATATTTTTATCTCCATGTTGTGCAACACACACAAAAGGCACCCATTGTATATTTATATTTAGAACCCAATCAGTTTGTATGGTATCAATGACTTTGTTCTTGTAAACCACTTGTCACTTAGTCAATTTTTACGAGGAAATGATAGCACATTATGAGGATACAAAGAGCAACACCTTCTTTAACCAATTGATAAATATTAAAAACAAAAAGGTTCAATGGCGGAGCACATTGAGGACATCCAAAAATTGAATATCAGGGCAACTGATATTCCAGATAAGCATAGGATTGATGTCTTCATAGGGAATTTGAAGGATAACATCCAACATGAGGTTCGTGAAGTGTTGTTTTAATCAATCCTAATTGACCAAGATTGGAACCATTTAATTTTCAACCCAAGGTAGTTTGGTTATTTCAATGAAGTTTCCACACTCCACAGAAATGAAATCGCACTTCACGATTACCAGAGTAAGGGCGCACCACACACAGTACTAATAACTACACCAGTTGGTCAACTACCATACTTTTAATCAAATCAGTGTAACAACATAACTTAATTCAGGAACTGAAGCACATATATTCTAAAATTTATACAGCAGCAATAGAAAACCATACAAACAATGAAAGAAACAATAATACACAGCTACTCTACTACTGCAGTCCCTGCTAGAGAGGAGGGCCCTTCCTCCCTAGCAGGGATATAGGAATGAACAAGAGATTAGTTAAAGAATAAACTGAGAAATAGTAATAGAATTGCCACAATTTCCTTCATATTAAAAATAATTAAAAGTTACAGGATCAAAATAACAATGCTCTCTATGCCGTCTCCATACATGAGAGATTAAGTTTCTCTTATAGTTATTAATACCTAAAATCAGGAATAGATCAGTCATGAGAATCTCATGATTCTCACGCTGATCATAAAATAGAAATCGTTATAACATGTTCCTAAATACAAATGTTATTAAAATACATTAGTTAAGATCACAACCATTTGGATCTGTTACTTTCTAAATAAATCATTCATAACTTCCAATAGTTGTTGTGTGGAATAGTACCCACGACTTTTCCAGCTATGGTGCAACAGCATCCTATGGTTAAATGAAGGTTTGGGATGTAACAGAAATCATTGCGTAACAACATCCTTGTAATGACACCCGAGGTGTAACAACAGTCACCTTTAACAACACGTGGTGTAACAGCATACAGAGTGTAACAACAATCTGTAACAACATACAGATGTTGGGAATAATACTGGGGGGGGGGGGGGGGTGAATTAGTATTTACAAATCAATAACTTTTTCATTTCCATAGTCATATTTATATATGCTACTTCAGTGAAGGGAAATCGCATGTGCATGCAATGATTCTTAAGGCAACCAACGTATATCCAATGAACTTATGATTCAGTTAATTCATCATATGTTGATCTTTAATCAGTGTATCAATACTTTATTAAACATTAAATAGTAACCATGTGCAGTAATAACAGAATAAACCATCACACCTAAGCAACGCACATGAACACCAAGATTTAAGGTGGAAACCCAATGGGAGAGAAAAGCCACATGCTGTTGTTGTCTCTGTCTTCTTTTAATATAAAGAATAATCTATTTACAATCTTGTATTGGTGCATACTCATACCAGTACGAAGGCACCCACCTGTAGAAGTCTACAACCTTCGCTCATTTTCCAGCTTCTATTGGAAGGGAGCTACAACCCCCTAGCTCTTGTACTAGCCGACATGTTTACTAGTATGTAGGCGTCAGCCTACAGAAGGCTACAACCTTCACTCGTTCTCCAGCTGCTACTGTAAGGGAGGTCCAACCCCCTGATCAAAGCACCAGCCACTACTAGCAGGAATCTTCAACTTCCTTACTGAAGGCTCCAACCCTCAGTATCCTCCAGGGACCACGTTTCATAAATTTTCATATTGGATACTCCTGGTACACAACAACACAATATGAAGGCCACATTTCATCAAATTTTCACACTAGACCCATCTGTAACATTGAAGCTCAAAATCAATCACCATTGCAATACATCCAACAAATATATTTGCATCAACCAATCACTGAAACCCAATCATTAATCTTTGAATCAACCATAACTGAATCAATCAATCATTGAACCTCTAACACAACTGAATTAACCATAACTGAATCAATCAATCATTAAACCTATGACACAACTGAATCAACCATAACTGAATCAATCAAACACTAAACCTCTGACACAACTGAATCAACCATTCATTCAAACTTAATCAAACTCAACCAATCAATTGGAACATACATATCATTGTAAGCAGTACTCAAATCTAAACCCTGAACACTAAATCAACAACCAGAACCAATTGTAACCTCAAAATTCATGTGTCAGAATGTATACGCTTCTTCAATGAAGCCAACCTGCATGTATACACTACTTCCTTTAGCCCAACCTGTGTATACCTCTAAAGATACTGAATCATAAAACCTCTGAACCATAAATTGTACCAATCAGTGACATTCTGAAGATCTACTATCATATTACAGAGTTATAAATAGATAGCAACAAGGATCACCCTTGTTTTTCAATCAATCAATAAACCAGACTCAATCTCCTTATACAATTAATTTTACTTTTAGATTTAAGGAAGACATCATTGACAAACAGTAGTAAAACAACAACATTGATCAAATAGATTAGTCATCCCTGAACAACAAGCTTTTCTTCTACATACGTTACTTGGAAGTGTCGAACTAGCGTGTATACGTGCCTTCGTCAAGGTGAACTAGCATATAGATCTGCAAATGAAAACATAACTTCGCATCTATTCTAGACTTCAGATATACCCATATCATAGAATTTACACCACAAAAAATTTGTTAGCACTCAGATCTATCCTATTCATTATCAGATCACATAATGATAAGTCATTATGATCTTGATCCATCATTAGATCTCATCCATCATCAAACACTTAGGTGCATACTTAGTCTAGATCAAGCAAAGCATCAAAAACCCATAACATGCATATTTTCTTTTGATCTAACACTTCATAAGATATTCATTACTTGTGCACTTAGCCCTTTGATCTTCTCCTCCTTATATAGTTTTAGCCTTTCTCAATACCTTGGACCAAAACAACACTTAGAACCTATGGTATTCTTGAATGGGATCAAATAACTGTTACTCCGCTCAATAGTGTGGCTAATACCATGGTATTGACCCTTGATATTCTTTAATCCTAAATTTCTTTTATTTTCCAACACATACGCGCTTTTCCTCTTGTGAAAGTGTGTGCATATGTATATGCTCTTTTTGTATAGTGAACCCACGTGTATACGCTCTTTTTGTATAGTGAACCCGCGTATACAACTTAACATACCTGAAAATATTCTTTTTCTTCAACTTCTTGATTTTGATCTGTAGTCCTTTGTTCCTTCATCCTATTCTTTTGTACCATTACTTTGTTCCCTCTGAATGGACATGTTATAATGTGATTTGCCATTGTACATTACTTATGAATTGATTCCTTTGAACTACCCTGCATTTTGTCACATCTGTAAACACAACTGCCATGCATTTTGTCACATCTGATATCTCTTCTGTAGATTCATCTAGTTACCATATACAAGTGAGTTGTTCTGCTACAAGTGGGTTGCCATCAAGTACAACACATGCATCATAATGCCAACAATCTCCCCCTTTGGACTTGGTGGCAACCATATTGGTCTTGATTACTTCAAGATGTAGAACTAGTTAGATGTATCAAGCAACACCAAGATTCTCTCCCCCTTTGACATCAAGGGCAAAGGGCGGAACAAGATATTCTCTCCTTTGAGATCAAGGGAAAAGGACTAACCAAAATGAAGACTTCCATATCTGAACAGCTAAATATGAACCTTGATCATGCTCCCCCTAGGCACATGTTGAATTCTTTAATTGAACTCCCCCTTTGTACATGTTGAGATGCACTAAACCATCCATGCTCCCCTTGAGCACATGCAGAGTCTACAAAAATATTTTCCAAAAGAATAACATGACTCTATAGCTCATCTATGTGAGTATGACCTTCCTATCACGAATGATTTATACATACATCAATCTCCCAACTAGGTGGGGATATACCAAATTTGACTCATCTACCTAGCCAAGTGGGGATATACCAATTGTTTATACATGACTGAAATATAGAAACTATTACATCATCCTTCCCATGCATAGTGGGGGTAAAAATTACATCATATGACCAAAAAAGACTCATTAAAATACTATGACAGAAAGAGACATATTATTACATCATGGGCCTTTATATGACCTTTACATCAAATGATATACATGACATTTATAACAAAGACCAAAAATCTAAACAAGACCATGATAGTCATCAACAATTATCATACGCCATATATGATCTGCACCATAAGCATCTGTCAGCAACATCCAGACCAACAACTTGTATATGTCCTGTTAGTGTCAGTCTTTACAGCCTTCCTCCAGTGATCAAACATGCCCTTACAAAGTGATTTTAATGTGTCAAGGTCAAATTTTGTCATTTCAGTGAGTCTTCAAGCAAAATTTGGTCACTAGGCATTGGGTCTAGGGTTTGATTTTACCCTTGTCAAAGTTGTCCAAATGTCGGTCCATGTCACAGTTCAGTTGAGTGTACCATCATTCAGAGATTTTTCATTATCATGTCAAGTCCCACTGTGCCATTTTACACCTTGTTTATGCTTCAGTTGCGCCTAGGTAAGGTCATTTCCCTCTCCTAGGGTTTTGAAGGCAATTTCTCTTGGACAGCCAAATCATCAACAAAAATTGTATCTGGATGTTCATACACCTTCCCAAATCCTTAAAGTACCTTATCAAACACTTCCCATCACTGATATCCCCCAAATTCCTCATTTTCGTACAAACCCTAGTTTCTTGCTACAACCTGGCAATTTTCTAGATTGGACCTGTGTTTTGCCTTTTTGGACCCCTTCTCCTCACTCAATTTTAGAGATTCCACTTTCCCCTACTTCCTAACATCCATCCCTACTTCCCAAAATTTCCTAAAGAATTTATAAGCTCCCTATCCCCTTCATTTCGCTTCATTTCGAAAAATCCCTTGTTCCACACATCGGGGTAGGTTTCACTCACATGATGTTCCTGAGCAATCAAAGATGAATTTATGAAAAATGAGAGAGTCTTTTGTCCAAAATATTCCACGGAATAAAAACTTCCTTCACTTTTTGCACAGGTGTCATGGTTTTATAGAAATGTCAAAAATACAATTACCACAGGAGAATTGGTGCACCTCTGAAGTGACCTTGGGAAAATCAAGTTTTCTCCTAGCTAAGTTGGCCAAATGACTTTCTTTATGGAGTCAAATGATAACTAGACACAAATATCTTTCCAATGAGCTATCATGAGCTGAATTTGGAGTTGAGGAAGGCATTCAAAAGTTGACTGTAACAGCACTCTGCCTTGAGGCAACCTCACTGGGCACATTTTTACCAGTCTTGGGAGATTTGATCTTTGACAAAGAAATTGAACTCCAAATTGAAAAATTATGGTTGGGTTAGAAAGTAGACTCAAATACCTTTCCAACGAGCTATCTTGCGCCCAATTTGGACACCGGGAAGGCCTCCAAAAGTCACCTGGAAAAGAGCGCGACGCACAGAGGGAGCGCGGTGCACTGGGAGAGATTTTCCAGTGTAAAATTTACACTAGCGCGACGCACACAGAGAGCGCGGCGCACAGGGAAAAAAGGGCTTGAAATTGTGCCAAATTGCCTCAAATTTCTTGTGAAGCCCATCAAATTGCAAGGTAGGCTCCATAAACTCACTTGTGCATCAAATTTGATAGAGATATGATGGTTTATTGCCTGTGATTGAATGCAAAAAGTTTCATAAAGCAAACACAAGAAGACATCAAAGAAAGACTGTTCTGCTAGGGTTTTTGCTACAGTGTTGTTGTTGCCAAGGTTATTCTTCCTACCCTACCCCTGCTCCTTATTCCCCTATGCCATTGTCCCCATAATCATTACCCTAACATTACCAAGATCATACTCCCTTTCCCCTCCTCCTATTGCTCAATAAACACAAACCCTAAAACCCTACCTTGCTAAAAACCCAAACCCTACCCTATCAAAATACCCCAAAAACCCCTATAAATCCCTGATAAATTTATCCTTTAAACCCCTATTCCCCTTTTCATCATTCCCCTCCTAACACTCCCCTGTTTTATTGTCCCCTTGGTGACAGATTTTCAGAGCATCTATCAGTTTCATTGGACTCAGAGGGCAGCATAAAACTCAGCGTACAAGCTGCAGTAATGGCATCAGAAAATTCATCAGAGTATGAGGAAGGGACCCAAAGTGACATATCTTCAGGACAGAGGGCCCATAGGAGATGTTATCACTCAGGTTATCCTTAAAGCTCCTTAAAGGATACGGCCGAGGTAACCACAAATCAATCTTTGGACTGCAGGTCCTAGCCTACCTGCAATCAGAGAGGGCTCTCTCTTTATAATTTAGCTTTGTTTTGGGTTGATTTTAGGCTAGTTATGATTTTCTTGGGTTTTGTTTTGATTTTGGTGGGATGGAGGATTATTTCAAATAGAATTGGGATGCATAGTGTGAGAAGTTCAAACCATTGGGCATGGAGTCGTGGATTAGGCTTGCTGTTGCATTTTCTTGGTCACAAGAGGAATATAGAGCGGGATAGCTACACATAAAACAATATCGAGCCGGAATAAAGATGGAACGAAGGTCAGCGAATGAAAGGCACCTAAGTAGCTCTCATTATGCTAACAGAGGGAAGGTGAATGAACATTCATATAGGAGCAATCAAGGATTCCTAAACAACATTCATATATGAAGGAAATAGTGTGAATATGAGCAAATCAGTATTCATATTTAGGACTAATTCAGAAGAAAACATAGATAAATCACAGAAATTGAGAACAGAATACAACTAAGTGAGCTCTGAACTATTCTTTCTTTCTGTTATTTACACAGTGAAACAATGATGGCATAAACACATATAAACTGTAAACAGAGATAAGAAACACTTATTGGGCTATGTAGAAGCATTAGGATTCCATAGTCACTCTTCAGCCAATAAAATACAACAGTCAGTTCATCTCCCAAACATTCCAGCGATCTTTGATTATAGAGACTCTCAGAAAATACAATGCAAGTCTCGAGAGGAAGTTATCGACCAACCAACCCTTAAAACAGTGCAGAGGGTGGTTTAAATAGAAAATATTTACAAACATCCCTTGAACAGGTGTCAAGAGAGAAAATATCTCAAAATATCTATCAAAACAGATTTAAAAGAGATCTGTGCAATAACTGCTTCTAATGCTAAGTTGTCCTGGAAATAAATGCAATAAAATATTTAAAACAGGTGTTCATGAGGGTGTAGCCTTATCAAAATGGCTCTTTAGGGCTGCGCATGGTTCTGCAGCTTCAAAAATGGACTAAAGAGTTCCTTGAGCCACGTGTTGTCCTCTGTGTGATAACTATGCATTTAAGGAAGCAGCGCTGCTCCAAAATATAACTGGAAACGATGCCTCTGCAATAACTCTGCCTTCAAAGCCTTCATCTATGCCTTTAGGTGGCTTTAAAGCAATAGAAGAAGTGTTGGTGAGCCTTAATGGCCGAATGATGCTTTGTTGACTTTGCTGGGCCATTCTGAATTCATCTGCTTTGAACCGCAATACTGATACTCTCTGTCGCTTTCCTGATACTCTTTGGTATGCACCTGGTCCTTTCGTGACCTCCGAATGCCTTTAAACTGTCCAATCACCCATTTATGGCCATTGCTCGGCCTTCTGTCGCCTTTGGAGTCGTTATCGGCCCTTGCCGATCCAAAGCTGCCTTTAATCTGATAAATCGCTACAAAAATGATGAAAAGGGGGCTCTGTAGGTATGCCGAAGAGAAAACCCTGTACTAGGCACGCTCTGGTTAACGAGCGATTTCAAAAATGCCAAGGAAACCATCCTTTTCCTTTAAACCATGGGCGGGCGCGGGCACCGCATAGAAAACATTTAAATGGCCCTTTTATTATAAACAGGTGGAATGCCACAAAAACATGAATTTTGATTGAAAAACGGCCAAATAGCGACACTGTTCATTGAATTAAATCGTAGCCGTTGGATCCGACGTGGGCCGATCCAACGGCTGGTGCTAACTCGCATCGGGGCGGACCATTGGTCCCAACACATAAAACCTGCGAACTGCCATGGACCCGAAATGCATTGTAGGCCCTCTCTTTATTGAGATCGGGTCCGGCCCATCGGCGAACTCAAATCGGCGGATTTACAATGGAATGGGTCCGCGGACCCGAAAACCTTTAAACTCTGCTGCATTTGTTATTTCGGCTCTGTCATATCGGAGAAATCCCTCTTCGCTGTGCAACGGGCTCCTTTCGGACCCGAAATCCTTATGCGCCGCGCCTTTATAATATTTCGGCTCCGCTGGTCGGAGCCATATATGGGGTTGCTGCGAATCAATGTGAGTCGTTGATCAGCGGGCCCGATGGTTGAAGGGAAAGTACCCCTAGGGTCCTTTGGGCTAAGACTCTACCAGACTGAAAATTGCTTATTTAAAGAAACACACACACAGCCATCTTTTTTACTTTTAAGCAAATTCTAATGTTTAGGGTACATACCTAAGGTCCTACGTTCGAGAAGACCGTTAGGGTGCAAACCCTTCTTGGAGTTCTCTTCTTCTTTCTTTGACCTGCAAGACAAACAAATCAAAGAACACAACAGTACATGTATAGAAGTTTATATATAAATCATCTTTATGCTATAAAGTTAGTTATAAAAAATCTTTAAGTAACCACTTTCATAAGAATTCAACACAAGAATCTCATAAGCATAAAGAAAGATTATTCGGGAACAAAGATGTGTTTCTTTATATATAAAGGCAAATAAAGTACATATATCGGAAAGATATCACCTGAACATCTTCAGCAGGCTCCAAGCAAGCTTCCTCCCAGATTCGTTCCAGCCTCCAGCCTCCAACAAGAGCTCCTTCCAAGTCTTACTCAATGATGATGTCAAGGATGAATGATCACCAATACACATGGAAACAAGGGTTTCCTATGCAAAATGGGGGAAGTGCAGAATGCACCAAGGACTTCAGACCTGGTCTAAGGGAAAAATCTCAGCATAATAATCTTGCTCTCCTTTCTCTCTCCCCTTGGCCTTCCCTTTGATGTCTTTTTATACCCTCTCCAAAGTAGTTTTTTAGTTAGGAGTTGGTTGGGAACAGTTGGGCCACGGGCACTAACAGGTGATCCAGCAGGTAAACCCGCGATCACTGCCCGAAAAAGAGGAAATTATATTTTTTTTAAGTGTTTTAATAGATACACGCGGGTTGGGTATGACAGACCCGCGTGTACACGCGTTTAACACAGGGCAAAGTCGCGTATAGGGAATAAAACACTGTTTTTTAAATTTTTGGACCAGGTCTGGAAGGAGGGGTTGCCCTAGGCCATAAGTGCAGCATCACAAACCATAAGAGTGAGATTTGGAGCTATAACAGATGCCCCCTAATGTATGAGGTCAGAAGGGGAACATGATGGCCGAAATATATTAAGTAAGTACAAGGAAAGGAACTCTGCCGAAAAACCGAGGAGGACTTCACCAGAATTCAGCCTGCCAAGCCACCGAAAGGAGATCAGAAAGAAACACTGTCTGAGGCGGGCATACCCATGCTCAGGAAAAGTAAAGCATGTCCGCATATCAAGTACAAGCGGATCCACTAAGTATACAAGTATAAATGACTGTAAAATACATAATGGATCATCTGATCATAATGAGTAAGTACATGTCTGAATATCACATATAAAACTGTCAATGATGCTGAAAGATGCAACGGATCACTGAAATCAAAGACTGATCCCATAAGGTACCAACTGAACATGATGGAATAGGATGGTACTACACTGCAAACTCAGGTGCCAGCATATAGAATGTCGCTATGACTGACTGCAACATATAAGGTGGAGTGGTATCAACGAGCAGCAACAGGAGCAACTGTCAAGTGAACCAATGAATGCTGATACAACCTGAGGTCTTCACCGACCGCCGTGGTACATTTCTACACCATGGGAATAAATGATCTGAAGTCGACCATGTGAGAAATCGTTTGATTACCGGTCATTGATGTATACCGTTAACAAACGCGAGACTACTCACCGCTAATGATAATGAGCGTCAAGGTACCCAGTACAATCTAACAAGTGTGAATAGATGAGCTGAAGTCGAACACCTGTAAGAATCTATCAATCAGGAGACAATGATGGTTTCCCACTGTCGATAGCGAGGAATCTGCCACTAATGACTGCAAACCCCAAGGTACTGCCAAATGGACTCTAGATCTTTGCCCCAGAGCAATGAGTCGGAGTCGATAGGGAAAGATCCGCTAGAAGGAAGGCATTAAGGCATCCTCCATCAATCTAGCGCGAGTGTAACCCGTAGGCCAATAATGTGGAAGGAATCGGACGAAAAAGATGTAGTAACCCAACCGAAGTACGTTTCCGGCGTACACAAGATGTGGCTAGCGCACGGCAGAAACCCTCTGAACCAACCAATAATGAAAGCTGACACAGAGGCGAGGTATCCACCAATAGGGTCAAATGGAAACCAAGGTACTGCACGAATCCCAATGTGTGATAATGTATGCTGATGTCGAACACAAGGAAAACCACTCAGTCAAAGACCCATGATACTGATCGATGCTGAGCACAAGGTGACCTATCAATAATGAAAATAGGGCCAGGGTGCGGTCTCTAGGTCTGCCCTCAGAGCAATGTGTCGTCGTCGATAAGGACAAGACCCGCCAGCAAGAAGTCAATGGGGACCTTCTCAAACCGGCACGAGTGAAGGACCAATATAACTGATGTGATGATAGACATGACACTGACAACCAGGGATGGCCGACTGAAAAATGAGTCAAGAGACACCGCAGAAAGGCCGACTCAGGCTAACTTCCCTTGAACAAAAGCACGACTCAATGTGACTATGTGGCAACATATAATGAATCTGTATAAGTTCGTCATGCAGGAGGCACGAACGAACCCTCCATATGATTGGAAGAGATAACCAATCGGGGGAGAACTGACTCGATAAAAAGGTTATGGCTTACCTAAGTCAAACTAAATCCCACCCATGCAGAGGAGACTTTGTTTTGAGTGCTTTGTTCAAGGGCGACACGACTGACTCTAGCTGCCAACAATAAATGGAAATAATGTCCCTGTTCCCGCTCTTTTTGGAATATTTAATTTTTTTGTCTTTTTCTGATAAGCCGGAAAAAGAATAAAAGAATGCTATGGTACAGTGGAAAGAACGAGTGTCGGTGAAACAGATGATCTAGTTCCTGGGAAAGGAACGTTCCTATGCTCAATGCAGGGAGGCGAAAAACTGGTCAGTGACACTCAGAGGTATGTCCCTTCCACGGGTCTGGGTATGTCAAGCTGCAGAGGTCAAGGGTATGCAAGGTTGATTTTTGCAGACGTCATGGTCAAAAGTGGGCTTAAACACGAGTCCAAGTGAAGCCGGCTATAGGCCAAAAGGTGCAAATGGTCAACATGCAATGCAGAAGTACAACTCAACACACATAGGAGCCTCTAGGGTATAAGGCCAGAACGAAACGAAGAAGCAAAGGAGAATGAGTCTTCAACGCATAAGTCATGGCGGGACTACAGAGGACTCCCGAGCCTACTCAAAACGAAGCAGCATGGGCAACAAATGTCAGTGAGGTGCTAACTAGGATGCCCATGTAAAAGGATGGCTCTACCATCATGTCATGATTTAAAGAATCGGCGAGTGAAAATGGCTTGCGAACCATAACATGATGGGGTCGACCCTACGGCAGATGTATCGGTCAAATGGAGGCTAGTATGCATAATGCAACGGAAAAATGGTGTCCCTAACCTATATGCCAGTGAGAACACGATACCTGCCATGACGGGTCAGCAGTCATGGAACCGTCTCGAACCGTCGAAAAATGTCCAAAAATGTCCTGAAAAACAACTCAATCTCGACATTCCAAGCTCCTAAGTTAAAAGTGACATGAAACCAAACAAAATAAAATTTTGAAAAAATTTTGCATTTTCAAAACTTATAAAAAGAAATTTTGGACTTACCATTTTCACCGTTTGACTTGGAGAGCAAATTGTGGAGCAAAAGGAGCAAACTTTCCCCGTGACTTATTCCACCGTTCAAACTTGCCGAAAACTTCCAGGTAAGCACTAAACTTGTCTTGCAATCAATTGTGATAGTTTTCAGGAAGTTTAATTAATGTTTCACCGTTAGATTTTTGCAAAAAATCGCTCTGCGGCGTACACGCGGGTTGGATGTATATAAATCGCGTATACGACGGCCCTACACGCGACTGTGTAGAGGGTAAACCGCGTGTGCGCAGCGAAAAATTTTTATACATAAAACTAATGGATGAAAATGATTTTTTCTTCTAGGATGACTCTCACATGGCGTGAAAGAGAGCACTCAGCTGTAGATAATGAAGTTATGGACAATGATGAGGCATTAGATGCCTTACGGGGATGCGGATTGTTAAAATTCTTCAAGTTGCCGAATATGAAAGCAAATGTGCGTCTGCTCGAGAGACTTATTGATTATTGGGATGTCGAGGAAGAAGCCTTTATGATTGATCAGATGCCACTCAGGATAGAAGTGGAAGATATATATTTCATCACGGGCCTTTCCCGAAGGGGAGAGGTAGTACACTCCCGTGGCAGGACCCGGAATAGTCTCAGTGTAGACGACTATGTACAACTTTACTGCCCAGGTCATCGGAAGGTCGGGAGTCAGATCTCGATCCCACACGTGGCGAGTTTGTCACTGCGGATAATCTTGTTCACCATAGCTCGAGTGAACGGATCATCTTCGCTACATCAGGCATCACGGGTAAACATGAGCGTAGCAGTGGACTGTCTCACCACGGTGTTTGACTGGTGTACTCCTCTACTTGCCAACATGAAGGAGCAGCTTGCTTCTATCAGGAGGGGACAGACCAAGAACTTTGGGTACGGAACCATTTTATGCACTTTTTTCTTCGAGAAGGTTCCCGCACTCCGCCCCAGGGTAGCAGTTCCCATCAGTAGTCCACGTGATCCACGCATGGGCCGGTGGGCTGACTTGATGAAACGTCTGGGGGGTGGGGAAGTGCCCAGGAATGCATTCGACGACGACTTTTTTGCTTGGTGGGAGCAACAGATCATCGCCATAGACGACTACCCCTATGCTGGACTGGATTTCCGAGGAGATCCTGATCTAGTGTTGCCACCGGATGCAGCATGGGGCGAGATCGGTAAGATTTTTGATTTTTATGATTTTATGATTTTTAGGATTTTTCAAATATAATGATGAACTTTGAAAAAATATTTTTGATGAGATTCAAATGGCTAATATGATGATCATGTTCCAGACATTGGGCCCGTGCGACCAGATGGATTCCCATGGCATGGACGGCGTGGCCGAGGAGCCGAAGAAGAGGCTGCGAATGCGGAAAGGACCCTCAACAACGTCCAGCGACACTTGGCGAGATTGAGCTACCAAGTACCGATGGCCGAGATAGAGGACCTTCCTCCAGATATGTAGCGTCATGTGGTTGGGATGCCACGTGACTGGGTTCGCGTCTTTCGGCGCGTGGCCACTGCTATAGTTAGTTATTTAGCTGCTCATCCAGAGCCGAGGCATTAGATATGCCTGACATGATTATGGGCATTTGAGTCCCAATTTTGTATATTTTGGACACACATATGTACACTCGAGATGCTTTGCGATATATATATATATATACAGTTTGACTTTTTGATGCATGATTTTATGATGATGAATGATTGATATGCCAGTCTAATGCTTGATTAGCGATAGAATCAGCTAACCAATTTTGAGATCTTGGAATGTGCAAATAATTAATGTAAATAAATGATCTTTGCAACAACCTCACCCTTAAATATTGGCGATATAATGATGGATCTCTAACCCGATAAATGTTATTTAACTGAGACACTATCAATTGAGAATCAAGATACACTACCAACGAGTCGATCCCATAAGAGATTGCCTCGGATAGTAAATTGATAACAGCTGTATACTCGGCCATATTGTTTGAAGCAGGACCGATACACACACCTCTCGATGTCATCAACTGACCAGTTGGGTAATAAAGTACCCAAGCTGCGGAAGCAAGATTCCGAGTGTGCCGACTAGCACCATCGGCGAATCCAAAATAAACCAAATCATCCATCAACACCTGCCAAAGCAGACCAAAAAGTACTGATATCAGAAAACGCTCGACAATATATGTATAAATATATACATAAAATACAAAGAAGCCATTGCCTGGCCAAAGCTAAGCAAAGCACTTCCTGAGGTAGAGCCCGTCAGGGGGCTCCGCCAACTGACTCCTAGGGATGTTTATAGGTACGACGATCGAACCAATCAATATACTCTCTTCGGCAAATAAATGTATCGGAGCCAAAGGGACCGTACAAACATCACTAGTCGAACTGGAGGACCGAGATTCTACTTCATGCACAGGGGAATGAAAGTATAACCGACGATGTAAATCTTCCAAAGGTCGATCTACGGCCGTCATTGCTTCGAATATCGCTTCATCCGATGGAAAAACAATATCCGAGCAATCCGATGCAGAGGTGGAATCAAGGGTCTGAAAATGAGCCACATCACCATCTATTTCTTTCCCAGAGGAAATAGTAGAATGGTTATCTACAGAGTTATCGATAGATTCACATCTAGGTTCTGCTGCAGACATAAGAGATTCTATTTCACCCACCTTGTCGTCACCTGATGTGGTCACAGATGAAGCTAAGGTTCCAGGATTCGATGAATAAGGAGTTTGAACAAACTCTCTCCGTAAAGGATCCCTGGAGGATGAAATTGTATCTATACCAGCTGTAGGAGGGGGAAGGTTAAACGTACCCATCAATGAAGAGTACATCCCGACTCCTAGACTCTCAATAGGCGGACGGGGGTTACCCACTAAAGGAATGGTAGAGTCAGAGTTTGCTTGAGGATCAGCTGGACAATAGTCCAATTGGTCAACCTTAACGATTTTCCCCTCATAAGGAAAGCAAATGACACGAAATAGAGTCGAAACAACGGCTTCCATCTCGTATACCCAGTTCCTTCCTAATAGGAGATTATAATCTAGGTTAGCGTCTATGACTTCTACTTCAATATTAACGACCTTTCCTCCAACACATATAGGAAAAGCCGGGATAATCCTGTACGGTCTATGAGAGTAACCATCAAATGCTGTCAATAGGGTGGGCGAAGGAACAACCGTCGGTGATCCAATGGCCTTCCAGCATGACATAGACATGACACACGTGGAAGCTCCCTCATCTACAACCGTCCGGAAAATATTCGTTTTCTGGTAGGTAGACTTTATCTGGAAAGCCATGTGATGAGGAAGTCTCTTTTTGACATTACTCATATCAAAAGAGAGAGCTAAGGAATTACTTGGATCTACTGCCCCCATTGCCGATAGCAAGGCACTTCGTTGAGTAGGACATGTCTGGAGAACCTCTAACGCGGACATAGCACATGGACTCTGAGCCAGATCCTCGACAATGGAGTAATTTTGGGCTGCCCTAATATTAGGGTTGATAGTCGCGCGTTTAGCTGAACCTTTCGGCACCCGAGGTATAGTCTCAACAGAAGGTCGCTCAATATGAAGTGGGTTGTTATTTTCGGGAACTGATTTACCCTTAGAATTTTCACCTTCACCATAATCGCGTGACCGTGTGGCCACATTAGCGTGAGCACCCATCATGAATACATTTGAAGACTTGTCCCCTTCCTGGTTGCCCCCTGCGGAGGTACCAGGGTTCGAACTTGCGCCAGCAAGAAGTTGCTGCCCTTGGGGAAACGGGTTAGTTAACACAGCTTGCGAACTAGAAGTCCCTTGCTGTCCTAACAAGCGCTGAGCGTCTTCAATTCTAGGGCAGAGATGAGTTAGACTCCCGTCAGAACCAACAAACAGAGGGACTGAGCCTTGATTGGCTTGAGGACTACCCAAACTAGGAACAACAAGAGTGTTGTCCCCAGTGGAGTCGCCAATTCTGGTTGAAGGGAAAGTACCCCTAGGGTCCTTTGGGCTAAGACTCTACCAGACTGAAAATTGCTTATTTAAAGAAACACACACACAGCCATCTTTTTTACTTTTAAGCAAATTCTAATGTTTAGGGTACATACCTAAGGTCCTACGTTCGAGAAGACCGTTAGGGTGCAAACCCTTCTTGGAGTTCCCTTCTTCTTTCTTTGACCTGCAAGACAAACAAATCAAAGAACACAACAGTACATGTATAGAAGTTTATATATAAATCATCTTTATGCTATAAAGTTAGTTATAAAAAATCTTTAAGTAACCACTTTCATAAGAATTCAACACAAGAATCTCATAAGCATAAAGAAAGATTATTCGGGAACAAAGACGTGTTTCTTTATATATAAAGGCAAATAAAGTACATATATCGGAAAGATATCACCTGAACACCTTCAGCAGGCTCCGAGCAAGCTTCCTCCCGGATTCGTTCCAGCCTCCAGCCTCCAACAAGAGCTCCTTCCAAGTCTTACTCAATGATGATGTCAAGGATGAATGATCACCAATACACATGGAAACAAGGGTTTCCTATGCAAAATGGGGGAAGTGCAGAATGCACCAAGGACTTCAGACCTGGTCTAAGGGAAAAATCTCAGCATAATAATCTTGCTCTCCTTTCTCTCTCCCCTTGGCCTTCCCTTTGATGTCTTTTTATACCCTCTCCAAAGTAGTTTTTTAGTTAGGAGTTGGTTGGGAACAGTTGGGCCACGGGCACTAACAGGTGATCCAGCAGGTAAACCCGCGATCACCGCCCGAAAAAGAGGAAATTATATTTTTTTTAAGTGTTTTAATAGATACACGCGGGTTGGGTATGACAGACCCGCGTGTACACGCGTTTAACACAGGGCAAAGTCGCGTATAGGGAATAAAACACTGTTTTTTAAATTTTTGGACCAGGTCTGGAAGGAGGGGTTGCCCTAGGCCATAAGTGCAGCATCACAAACCATAAGAGTGAGATTTGGAGCTATAACACCCGAATGGGCGGCTGAGATTAAATCGGCACTTCAGCAATCGGCGGGGCAGCGGGTATACACATATGTGCGATCGTCGAAATGGGCGATCGTCGAAACGATGTGGACCGTTGATCTAGGCGGGACAATGGACGGTTATGATTCGGTCGCTGCTTTACCGTCGGCAATATCGCGATAAGGCTTGCGATAGGTGAAAATGTGGGTTTTTGTGATAAACTTAAGTTTTATGAAAAACTTAGGTTTATGCGGTAAAATGTGATATATGCGATAAAACGTGAAATTTCGATGCGGAGAGCTCCCATTAGCGATATCGCATCGGCGGAGGGGTCGGGGACATATATATGTGCACATATGAGTTGCGATACGCCGATTGCGAAATCGCATCGGCGAGGGATGGATCGGAGGTATATAAAAGGGGGCCTACAATGATCGCTGCGACCTCCGACAACGATATCGCGTCGGAGGGGAGCAAATGAATTCGGAGGAGGGTTTTAACACTAAAGGGAAGCCTTTGTGGAATTGGAGGGGCCCTTTAATATTTTGAAGGGATTCTAAGGCATCGGAAGGGGTCCGATAACTTTAAAAGATGGGTTTTAATGCTTGGAAGGAGTCTGAAAGCATTTAAGAGGAATTTTATATATTTTGAGAAGGGTTTAAGGCCAGAAAGGGGTTTATGCCTTGGAAAAGGTAAAACAAGGCCAAAGATGGATTTTATACATTTGGAGTGGGATTTTATGCTTAGGAATGAGTCCTAATGCATTTGGAAGATGATTAAGAAGGAAAATGAGGGTTCTTACTAAGTTTCAGGCAAACTTAGTAATTCCCAAGCACACTTATGGTTATTTTTCAACCAGGGGGAGGGGATATGTATATAGGGGAGTTATCAACATTGTTTTAGTAGGGGGAGGGGAAAAATAAGGAATTACATAATAGAGTTAGTAGTTAATATGAAATGTGATGAGAAAGCGCTAAGTTTGAGATCTTAGGCTATATAAAGGGGAAAGTGACTCAAAGAGTGAATAAGAGTATTCCTAAGCAAAGTAAACCTTTTCTTAGGGAAATGTAATGAAAAATGATGGATTTAAGAGATATCAAGCAGATCTTGACCTCTTTGGGGAGGTTAGTGAATGATTTGGGGAAGAGGGAGAAGGGGAAGTTAGACATGCATTTCTTGAAGTCCTTCAAATGGAAAACTGCCTCAAACTTGTGATATGAATAGATATGACACTTGAAAATCTGAAATGGATCACAAGTCATGATTCTGCAACCACAAAGCTACCTACCCGACCTACTCACCTAGCATTTTCTCTTCTTTTTGGTTTGGGTGCACTTAACTAGCATACCCAGCTTTTCATTCTTTTCTTCTTGCTGTCCTTCTATCTACAACTACACTTATTGCATCCAGGGGCTCAGATTAAGCTGTTGAGCACCCTTGTTTCTCTACCTATTTATAGATCTGCCAAGATTAAACAGTTTGGACAGATGTTTATTCTCTATATTCTAAAACAGAAAATTGAAATCTAGGGAGACAAAGATTAAGCTGTTTGGACCTCCCTTAACTGAAAACTCATCAAAATGGATCAACTCATAAAAAGTGGAACACAGCAGTGGCATTTAGACTAGCACACTCTCATGGATACTTCTCTGGCCATCTGTAGCAAATATGGAGCATTACAGCAAGCAAAGTATGACATATTTGGCATGTAAAAATGTCGATCATGAAAGATGATTAACCTGCTGCATCAGGAAGCTAACAGTGGCTCCACTTGGGGATGGCTTTTCCTTGTGACAAGCCAAGAACAGCAGGTCAGAATGCCTTGATCCTCTGTAGTTGTTGTTAATTGAAAATTTCTTCTGTGCTAACTGCTGAATGACTAGAACTTTAACTTCTGAATGCAGCACTCCTCCTTAACTGAAAACACTATGAAAAATAAAGCATCGCCTGCTTTCTTCTGCGTGCTTGATATTGCCTACACTTTTGCTTGAGCACTGCCTTGTAAAATAAACACAAAAAGGGAATAAAACTGGAGCTCTTATTTTCTTGTCTTTGAAAGGGTGCTGAAGTAAACTGAAAATCCTCCTTTCTTTTTGATACTGTTGACTTGAAGATTACAAGCTGCAAACAGTTTCTCTTTAACATAAATCACTGTGATATGACAGCGCTACTCTTGCTATTTTGCTGAGATTACTGCAGAGACAGAGCTTAAAAATAGAGGACTTGCATTGGCTGTGCTTCACAAACTTTGTTGCTGCTCCTCTAACAATCAGACTGTTTATACAAAAAATAAAAACAAAAGTGTTGATATATACAAATATCAATGTACAAAGAGATATATACAAAGCTGTGTTATTTTCAACAAAATGGATCATGATAATGCTTCAGCATACGGCCATTTACAGGGCCTTCTTCAGCAGTGCTGCCCTCTATAGATTTGAGGAAATATGTGTTATTTCCCTGAACAGCAGAAATAACAAATGGCCCTCTCCAAAGGAAATCAAATTTTGCATGTTTTCCCTTGTCTTCTCTTCTTGAGTCCCACCTTAGAACTTTGTTGCCAACATAGAAATTCCCAGCCTTAGTCTTCTTATCAAACATCCTTTTGAGCTTCTCTTGCATAATTTGAGCTCTGTCATAGACCTGCTCTCTTGTTTGCTGCAAATGAATTGTTTGGTTTATCCTCCTTTGTATATCATTTGGCTCAACTTGAATCGCTTGCAGCAGCTTGATGATAGGAATGCCCAGTGATGAAGGAAATCTGGCCTCCATGCCATATACTAGCTGATAAGGGCTCATCCTAATGGATTTCTTGGTTGATAATCTATCTACCCATAGGGCATTTGTGAGCTTTCTATGCCAGTTCTTCTTGTTTTCTTCTAAGATCTTCTTGATAATACTGATCAGGCTCTTGTTAGATGACTCGGCTAAGCCATTACCTCGAGGGTAATAGGCTGTGGAATGGCCTAAAGTGATATGGAATTTATGGCAAAAATTGATCATCTTTTTGGATTTGAAAGCAGCGGCATTGTCAGTGATGATCTTCTCAGGGCAGCCAAATCTAGAAAGGATATTGCACTCAAGGAATTGGATAATGGTGGTGTCATTGGCTTGCCTACATGGGATGGCCTCAATCCATTTAGTGAAATAGTCGGTAGCAGTTAGAATCCACTTATGCTGGCCTGAGGAAGAGGGATGGATTTCTCCAATGAAGTCAAGACCCCATTGTTGAAAAGGCTTCTCGGTTGAGATGGGTTTCAGAGGCAAGGGCAACATCTTTCTCTTGCCTTCAAAGATTTGGCAATTGTGACATGAGACAACAAACTTCTTTACATCTGCAAACAAAGAGGGCCAATAGAAACCAACCCTTAAAATTTTATCAGTAGTGGACTTCCAATATAGATGTCCTCCACAGTCCCCTGCATGGAATTCTTTCATGACACTATTAGTTTCATTCATGGTCAAACAATTAAGCAATATGCCTTCATGTTTCTTCCAAAATAAAGCACCATCTAAGACACAAAACTTTAAAGCCTTCATTTTTAAAAATATTTTCTTAGTTCTGGACAATCCCGGGGGAGCAAACAGGTTTAAAAATACAAAGCATATATCAACATACCATGGGGATTGCAGAAAGGTTTCACTGATCTGTGGAGTCGCCAGCTCCTGTTCATTGTCCAATTGGTTGATGTCTAAGGCTTGAAAGTTTGTTTCGGACATCAGTTTGGCTAAACCTTGTCCCTTTATTAGCTTGGTTGGTTTTATTTCTATGTCATACTCAAGAATGTTAGCAATCCACTTGCCTCTTTTGCCTTCTAACCCCTCTTGGGTTAATATTTCTTTTACAACAGCATTTGGGACATAAGCAATCACATGTGAATATAAAATGTAAATTCTGAAGTCTTTGATTGCTTTAACAAGGGCATAGGCCTGCTTCTCCATGATTTGGTACTTCAAAGGGGCATCTCTTAAGGCTCGGCTGAAAAAAGCAATTGGCTTTTCATTTCCTTGGTCATCCTTTTGCAATAGGACGGCAGCTATGGTATTATCAGATGCAAATGAAAATATGATAAAGTCCCTATCAAATTGAGGACTTGTGAGGACTGGGGCTTGAGTTAAGGCAACTTTGATACTCTCAAATGCTTGCTTGGTTTCAAGAGACCATTTTACCTTGGCATCCTTCTTTAACATGTTGCTCAACAGTCTTATCAGCTCGGCTAGGTTTGGGATAAACCTCCTTAGGAAATTGATCTTTCCTAGGAATGCTTGCAGCTCTTTTATGTTTCTTGGATATGGGATTTGCAATATGGCTTGGATCCTTTCCAGATCAATTCTAATCCCGTCTTTTGAAATGATATGTCCAAGTAATTTGCCTTCTTCAAGGCCAAATAAAGACTTCTTGGGGTTCAAGGAAATGCCATATTTCCTACATGTTAGGAACACTTGTCTCAAATGTCTTCGGTGCTCTTGATCAGATTTGGAGAAAGGGGTAAGATCATCAAGATAGACAACCAAGAAATCATGGATTTCCTTGGCAAATGCAATGTCCATGGCCCTTTGAAAGGTGGCACCTGCGTTCTTTAGGCCGAAAGGCATTTTCACATATTTGAATGTTCCCCACGGTGTGGTAAAGGCTATCTTGTCTTGATCATATGGGTGAACCAGTATTTGATTAAAACCTGAAAAGCCATCTAGCAAACAGATTCTAGATGACCCCACTACTCTTTGTAGGATGTGGTCCATTTTGGGCAATGGGTAGTGGTCTTTAAGGGAGACTTGGTTTAAGTTTCTCAAATCTACACAAAGCCTAATCTCACCTGTTTTCTTTCTTGTGGGAACAAGAGTGGATACCCATTCTGAAAATCTAATGGGTGCTATGATACCTGCTTCAAACATTCTTTTCACTTCTTTCTCAATTAAAGGGAGAAGCACATGATTGATTCTCCTTAGTTTCTGTTTGAAGGGCTTTTGGTTTGGCTTTAAGGGAATGGTATGTTGAATAATTGAGGTGTCATAGGACTTCAAGTCCTCATAACTCCAAGCAAATACATCTTGGAATTCTTTGAACAAATCAACATATTTGGGCTTTTGGTCGGGTGGCAAAGATTGAGATAGTTTGATCATTTTGGGCTTCTCTGCTGTCCCAATGTTGTGTTCTTCTATGGCAGTGTTTATAGGTTGCATTTTTGGCTTTTTGGGCACATCATTTGCATCAAACATGTCTTCTAGTGGAGTGAGGCCAACCGGTAGAAAATTGTCCTTTAGATCAATGATTTCGGCCTCTGTTTTGGCTATTTCCTCCAAATGCATCTGTTTCAGCTCTTCTATGTTTTCTTCATCAAAGATGGTTGGCTGTAGCAATTTTCTAGCTGTTTCAGCTATTACAGTTTGCTGGATTTGGTTTATTTCTTGCGGTTGATCATCCATGGCATCCATATCAATGTTTAGGCCTGAAAAATCAGGTTGTAAAGTAAGAAAATTGTTGATTTGAGCATCGTCCTCAAACACTTTCCAATATTTAATGTTATTTGGGACAGCAGGCCTATGTTTTATTTCAGCAGTGAAATGGTGATTGGGCTCAAAAGGAAGCTTGCAAGTGCTAGCAAAAGTGGCTAGGCTGTGAGCATGAATGTTATGATTTCTTGAAATCTTGGCAAGCTGGGATTCAGAGAATGCATCAAGTATTGCAATGGCAGCAGTCCTATAAGCTCTTAGCCTTCTATCATTGGTAACAAAGTTGCCTTTCATTTGTTGGATTACTAGGTCTGAGTCACCTAGAATGGAAACTTTGGCAACTCCTAAAGCTTTGAGCAGCTTAAGGCCTAAGAGGAGAGCTTCATACTCTGCCATGTTGTTGGTGCATCTGAAATTCAGTCTATAAACATGACCCTCTGCATGGTTGTTATGTGTATTGTGAATCCATATTCTTGCCCCTGCTCCTAACTTGTTAACGGAGCCATCAAACTCTAAATACCATGTGATTTCTTTCTTGTGGTTAGTGTTAAGAGTTTTAGTCATTTTAGGATTGGGCAGACCCGAGTCTTGTGTTTCATGGGGTTCTTCTTGTGTGCTGGTTGCATTAGCTGTTGTGACAGTCTCATGGGTATGTGCAACCGATTCTTCATTGATGTGTGTTTGTTGTACTAAAGCCATAGGCTTATCATCAGTTGGAGGACTTGTTTCATCATTAAACAAAATAAAAGAATCCATATCAGAATGGATTGAATAGATAGGGAAATTCTGGGGCTTTTCCTCACTACTTACCACATACTTCATCAGTGTTTCTCTATACAGCCTCTTTGGTTGCCCAAATACTGAAATAATGGCATAGGAGAGGTCTAATTGGAGAGATCCTTGGAGTTTTTCCCCCCAAGATCTAGACAACAGCATGCCATACTTTGGTGGAATGTCAGCAACCACCACATCATTAAGGATAGTCTTGTTTGGGTATTGGACTAAGGAGACACACAAGTCTTTGATGAGGCCTAAACATTTGACTTGACTTGAGTCAAAGGAGAATAGATCTTTGTAGGGTCTTGTTACATCAAGGTTTAGCTTCTCCATTACAGCTTTGGGCATAAGGTTGTGTGAGGCACCTGAGTCAAACATTGAATTATGTAAAACTTTATCATGTATGTGCATACTGACATAAAAGGGTAGAACAGCTCCATGTGCTGATTTGCCATCCACTTCTGGACCAAAAACCAACTCAGGTGTATCATCTAAAACATTCACATCATCCATATTTTCTGGCATTTGCAGTGATCTTTGGATTTGTTGCCTATACACATCATGCTTTGCAAGTTCAGATAAGGGAATGAAAATTTTAAGTTTGCCTATTTCTGCTTCTAAGTTGAATGGTTTCTCTAATGGAGTCTTTGTGTTGGCAATAGCAGATTTCCCCTTTTCAAGTGTGCGGTGCACTGGGAGACATTTTCCAGTTGCACCGCGGTGCACTGGGAGAGATTTTCCAGTGTAAATTTAACACTAGCACGACGCACACAGAGAGCGCGGCGCACAGGGAAAAAATGGCCTGAAATTGTGCCAAATTGCCTCAAATTTCTTGTGAAGCCCATCAAATTGCAAGGTAGGCTCCATAAACTCACTTGTGCATCAAATTTGATAGAGATATGATGGTTTATTGCCTGTGATTGAATGCAAAAAGTTTCATAAAGCAAACACAAGAAGACATCAAAGAAAGATTGTTCTGCTAGGGTTTTTGCTACAGTGTTGTTGCTGCCAAGGTTATTCTTCCTACCCTACCCCTGCTCCTTATTCCCCTATGCCATTGTCCCCATAATCATTACCCTAACATTACCAAGATCATACTCCCTTTCCCCTCCTCCTATTGCTCAATAAACACAAACCCTAAAACCCTACCTTGCTAAAAACCCAAACCCTACCCTATCAAAATACCCCAAAAACCCCTGTAAATCCCTGATAAATTTATCCTTTAAACCCCTATTCCCCTTTTCATCATTCCCCTCCTAACACTCCCCTATTTTATTGTCCCCTTGGTGACAGATTTTCAGAGCATCTATTAGTTTCATTAGACTCAGAGGGCGGCATAAAACGCAACGTACAAGCAGCAGTAATGGCATCAGAAAATTCATCAGAGTATGAGGAAGGGACCCACAGTGACATATCTTCAGGACAGAGGGCCCATAGGAGATGTTATCACTGAGGTTGTCCTTAAAGCTCCTTAAAGGATACGACCGAGGTAACCACAAACCAATCTTTGGATTGTAGGTCCTAGCCTACCTGCAATCAGAGAGGGCTCTCTCTTTATAATTTAGCTTTGTTTTGGGTTGATTTTAGGCTAGTTATGATTTTCTTGGGTTTTGTTTTGATTTTGGTGGGATGGAGAATTCTTTCAAACAGAATTGGGATGCATAGTGTGAGAAGTTCAAACCATTGGGCATGGAGTCGTGGATTAGGCTTGCTGTTGCGTTTTCTTGGTCACAAGAGGAATACAGAGCAGGATAGCTACACATAAAACAATATCGAGCCGGAATAAAGATGGAATGAAGGTCAGTGAATGAAAGGCACCTAAGTAGCTCTCATTATGCTAACAGAGGGAAGGTGAATGAACATTCATATAGGAGCAATCAAGGATTCCTAAACAACATTCATATATGAAGGAAATAGTGTGAATATGAGCAAATCAGTATTCATATTTAGGACTAATTCAGAAGAAAACATAGATAAATCATAGAAATTGAGAACAAAATACAACTAAGTGAGCTCTGAACTATTCTTTCTTTCCGTTATTTAGACAGTGAAACAATGATGGCATAAACACATATAAACTGTAAACAGAGATAAGAAAAACTTATTGGGCTATGTAAAAGCGTTAGGATTCCATAGTCACTCTTCAGCCAATAAAATACAACAGTCAGTTCATCTCCCAAACATTCCAGCGATCTTTGATTTTAGATACTCTCAGAAAATACAATGCAAGTCTCGAGAGGAAGTTATCGACCAACCAACCCTTAAAACAGTGCAGAGGGTGGTTTAAATAGAAAATATTTACAAACATCCCTTGAACAGGTGTCAAGGGAGAAAATATCTCAAAATATCTATCAAAACAGATTTAAAAGAGATCCATGCAATAACTGCTTCTAATGCTAAGTTGTCCTGGAAATAAATGCAATAAAATATTTAAAACAGGTGTTCATGAGGGTGCAGCCTTATCAAAATGGCTCTTTAGGGCTGCGCATGGTTCTGCAGCTTCAAAAATGGACTAAAGAGTTCCTTGAGCCACGTGCTGTCCTCTGTGTGATAACTATGCATTTAAGGAAGTAGCGCTGCTCCAAAATATAACTGGAAACAATGCCTCTGCAATAACTCTGCCTTCAAAGCCTTCATCTATGCCTTTAGGTGGCTTTAAAGCAATAGAAGAAGTTTTGGTGAGCCTTAATGGCCGAATGATGCTTTGTTGACTTCTGCTGGGCCATTCTGAATTCATCTGCTTTGAACCACAATACTGATACTCTCTGCCGCTTTCCTGATACTCTTTGGTATGCACTTGGTCCTTTCTTGACCTCCGAATGCCTTTAAACTGTCCAATCACCCATTTATGGCCGCTGCTCGGCCTTCTGCCGCCTTTGGAGTCGTTATCGGCCCTTGCCGATCCAAAGCTGCCTTTAATCTGATAAACCGCTACAAAAATGATGAAAAGGGGCCTCTGTAGGTATGCCGAAGAGAAAACCCTGTACTGGGCACGCTCTGGTTAACGAGCAATTTCAAAAATGCCAAGGAAACCATCCTTTTCCTTTAAACCATGAGCGGGCGCGGGCACCGCATAGAAAACATTTAAATGGCCCTTTTATTATAAACAGGCGGAATGCCACAAAAACATGAATTTTGATTGAAAAACGGCCAAATAGCAACACTGTTCATTGAATTAAATTGTAGCCGTTGGATCCGGCGCGGGCCGATCCAACGACTGGTGCTAACTCGCATCGGGGCGGACCATTGGTCCCAACACATAAAACCTGCGAACTGCCACGGACCCGAAATGCATTGTAGGCCCTTTCTTTATTGAGATCGGGTCCGGCCCATCGGCGAACTCAAATCGTCGGATTTACAATGCAACGGGTCCGCGGACCCGAAAACCTTTAAACTCTGCTGCATTTGTT
The DNA here is from genome assembly GCA_031772625.1 of Pinus tabuliformis. Lineage (NCBI taxonomy): Eukaryota > Viridiplantae > Streptophyta > Pinopsida > Pinales > Pinaceae > Pinus > Pinus tabuliformis. The sequence continues at coordinate 1,990,208,851 of CM062819.1, read as the reverse complement.
ATTTCGGCTCCGTCATATCGGAGCAATCCCTCTTCGCTGTGCAACGGGCTCCTTTCGGACCCGAAATGCTTATGCGCCGCGCCTTTATAATATTTCGGCTCCGCTGGTCGGAGCCATATATGGGGTTGCTGCGAATCAATGTGAGTCGTTGATCAGCGGGCCCGAATGGACGAATGAGATTAAATCGGAACTTCAGCAATCGGCGGGGCAGCGGGTATACACATATGTGCGATCGTCGAAATGGGCGATCGCCGAAACGATGTGGACCGTTGATCTGGGCGGGACGATGGACGGTTATGATTTGGTCAGTGCTTTACCATCGGCAATGTCGCGATGAGGCTTGCGATAGGTGAAAATGTGGGTTTTTGTGATAAACTTAAGTTTTATGAAAAACTTAGGTTTATGCGGTAAAATGTGATATATGCGGTAAAACGTGAAATTTCGATGCGGAGAGCTCCCGATAGCGATATCGCATTGGCGGAGGGGTCGGGGACATATATATGTGCACATATGAGTTGCGATACGCTGATTGCGAAATAGCATCGGCGAGGGATGGATCAGAGGTATATAAAAGGGGGCCTACAATGATCGCTGCGACCTCCGACAACGATATCGCGTCGAAGGGGAGCAAATGAATTCGGAGGAGGGTTTTAACACTAAAGGGAGGCCTTTGTGGAATCGGAGGGGCCCTTTAATATTTTGAAGGGATTCTAAGGCATTGGAAGGGGTCCGATAACTTTAAAAGATGGGTTTTAATGCTTGGAAGGAGTCTGAAAGCATTTAAGAGGAATTTTATATACTTTGAGAAGGGTTTAAGGCCAGAAAGGGGTTTATGCCTTGGAAAAGGTAAAACAAGGCCAAAAGATGGATTTTATACATTTGGAGGGGGATTTTATGCTTAGGAATGAGTCCTAATGCATTTGGAAGATGATTAAGGAGGAAAATGAGGGTTCTTACTAAGTTTCAGGCAAACTTAGTAATTCCCAAGCACACTTATGGTTATTTTTCAACCAGGGGGAGGGGATATGTATATAGGGGAGTTATCAACATTGTTTTAGTAGGGGGAGGGGAAAAATAAGGAATTACATAATAGAGTTAGTAGTTAATATGAAATGTGATGAGAAAGCGCTAAGTTTGAGATCTTAGGCTATATAAAGGGGAAAGTGACTCAAAGAGTGAATAAGAGTATTCCTAAGCAAAGTAAACCTTTTCTTAGGGAAATGTAATGAAAAATGATGGATTTAAGAGATATCAAGCAGATCTTGACCTCTTTGGGGAGGTTAGTGAATGATTTGGGGAAGAGGGACAAGGGGAAGTTAGACATGCATTTCTTGAAGTCCTTCAAATGGAAAACTGCCTCAAACTTGTGATATGAATAGATATGACACTTGAAAATCTGAAATGGATCACAAGTCATGATTCTGCAACCACAAAGCTATCTACCCGACCTACTCACCTAGCATTTTCTCTTCTTTTTGGTTTGGGTGCACTTGAACTAGCATACCCAGCTTTTCATTCTTTTCTTCTTGTTGTCCTTCTATCTACAACTACACTTATTGCATCCACGGGCTCAGATTAAGCTGTTGAGCACCCTTGTTTCTCTACCTATTTACAGATCTGCCAAGATTAAACAGTTTGGACAGATGTTTATTCTCTGTATTCTAAAACAGAAAATTGAAATCTAGGGAGACCAAGATTAAGCTGTTTGGACCTCCCTTAACTGAAAACTCATCAAAATGGATCAACACATCAAAAATGGAACACAACAGTGGCATTTAGAGTAGCACACTCTCATGGATACTTCTCTGGCCATCTGTAGCAAATATGGAGCATTGCAGCAAGCAAAGTATGACATATTTGGCATGTAAAAATGTCGATCATGAAAGATGATTAACCTGTTGCAGCAAGAAGCTAACAGGAGACATCATCGGAGTGGCATACATCTTAGGGATGAGCCAAGCACCCTCACTGAGCTGCAGGAATGCCCACTTGCCATGTCTTTTTTTCAGCACTTGGCATGCTATGAATTTTGTCAAAGGGTGGCAAATGTCAAAGTCCATCATGAGTTGGCCCGCCTTTTTGCACTTCATCTACAGGGAGGCCAATCTGTCCTGGCTGGGGTCACTTTCACCTTGACATCGGAGGCTATATCAGTGGCAACAGGGATACCAAACATTGGGGAGCAGTGGCATAAGAAAAAGAAGGTGGAGAGGCATCACTATGAGCCTTACATCAAGGACAGCTGTTTGAGCCAGCTCACCAGAGTTTTTCCATTCAGGTTTTTGAGGGACGAGTATGCCCCACTCATGAGATTGATCATGAAATATTTCAGTTGCGAGGGGAGGTTTTCTCGCCTTTATGCCTATCACATCTGCTTACTCATGCACTTCACCAGGGTGCGGATGATGAGCCTCCCATTCTTCATCTGCAACAACATTGAGAAGATGAAAAACTTCATGCAGCGCAAGACCCCAAAACAGCAGCTAAACAGTGTCTATCATTTTGCCCTCATCTGGATTTTAGTGGACCACCAGTTGGGATTGCAGGGTATTGCTTGGGAGGACTTCATCTCCCGTGATTTCTTCAGCGCCTATTGGTACCATTCCATGACCTCCTTTTTCCTCCTGAAACACATCGTTTGCCTACCTTTTTCCTTCATAAATCTCTTAGATCCCCTTGAAATTGATTAGTTAACAGTATTATAGTTTTTAAATGCATTAGAATTGATTTATGAGTTTTATGTTAAAGAATTAGGGATTTTTGATAAAAAGACTACAGGAAGTTACAACGTGTTGTAAATGGTTTATTGTTTGACATATGGCATGACAGGTAAGCTAAAGAAAAGGGTACGGAGGAAAAATAGAATGTATAAGCATGGACGAACACCTATCCTACAACAGAACCAACACTCCTGAATGCGCGGTCAAAGCACAGCATGTTGGCGACAAAAGCAGCAACAACATAGGGTTCTAAACTGATTTAGTTTTGTTCCTTTTTGAAATCGGTTTAGAATGGAAACAACTTAAAAAAACTATTCCATAAAAATAGCGGCAACAGCCGCATAACAAATGTACATTCGTTCCAAAATGTAAACGGTGTTAATTTTATAAAAGACATGTAAACACAGTTATGTGTTGTTGGTTAGTTGTTATCTGTGTATCGTTTTGAAAAATAGAGCTTTTGAACTTGTTGATGCCTCAAAAATCGCTGCAATAACATTGGGGATAACCACCCGGTCCGGACCTTAGTACAGCTCCTTTTCCATTTGGAATAGTGGCTCCGACTGGGGATAATGGGACCAGTTTCCCAAAAGTGGATAAACGGGATGAATGGATAATTTATTAACTAAGCTAGTGGTGGGCGAATAACTAAATCTATTGACAAGAATACAAGAACTATGACCTATCCCGGGAACCTATTGAGCTTTAAAGTGTAGCGCTTGATGGTCTGTGTCTAAAGAGAGGCATATAGATGACTCCATCTAACAGACATAGATATTATTTCATTCAAGATTATTGTGCCTAAATAGTTAAGAAACGCGATTAAAGCGTTATTACTACACTCATCATTTATATCATCGACACATACATGATTAAAAGGAAAGCATACCATAAAACATCCAATAGTGGAAGGAATATAGAACTGTTGTTAAAGCACATGCATATAATCAATAATAGCAAGGATAATCAAATAACAATTCACATAACAGGAATGAATTCAGACATAGATAGAAATACCATATGAGCTGCTTTGACACTCCCAATATCAATCGCTACTTGTAATTCTTCCTTCAACGCAGAAACATTTTCCATACAAAGACAATAGTGCACAATTGCATAAAAAGCTTCCTTATCGAATTAAGAACAACTGGTCCAGTTTCATAAAAGAATATGACTGAAGCACAATAGTGAAACTTCAGCCTTTAAGTCAGGTACAAAACTTTACGACCCTTTCCAAAACAATGAAAGGGTCTATAAATACTTAATTAATCTACCTATCTATAAAACAGAAATCCTATTTTCCTCAGCAATCTGGCAGTCGGCGGCATGATTCATCAAGTAGGCTGCTTGCCCTTAAATCTGAGCTGACTTATCGCAAGCATTGGCTCTACTTCAGGTGGTTTGTTGAGGTGCGAGCTGAGCTGGGCGGCATAGGTGGCATCCTGAATATCGGGAATAATATACCCGATTGCATCTGTTAGGCACTTGAGGGCGGCTCTCTGTGTGTGCAGCTTTACCAGGAAGAACCAATATGTGTCCCAGGTTAAACTGTTAATCCCAGCGATTAACCTCCCCTTTTCTTCCAGATCTGGATAACATGATTGCTCCAACGTTTTCATTGTTGTCAACTTTCCTGGTGTGCATTGGGAAATCATGTTAGACAAGTAGAGAGTGTTATTGACCAATTCAACTAAATTGCTAGAAGTTGATTTACATCTTGAAACCGCCCTCTCTGCTTTCATTAACTGGGACTGCCATTCAGTGAAGAGTATATCTTTGTGTGATTCTAAGATCCTGGGTAAATTGGCCGCTTGTCCTTGGTCAGAATCTTGCCATTCGAGAAATGCAGTTATCGTTTCTTCAGCTTGATCCAATTCATTCCTGGCCTTGTCTACTTGCTTCTTATAGATGCCGTTAATTCACATAGTGGCTCTGCTTGGGCTATTTGTTGACACAGAAGCTTAATTTGGGATATTAATGCAGTATTTATTTGTAATGCTTCTGCTCTAAATTCATCCACTTGTGGAAAGCCCTTTGCTTTCTCGAGCTGTGATGATAATTGAGCAATTTGCTCATCTTTTGTTTTCACCATTTGCTCGTTCGCTGCCTTCAATTGTGCCAATGCCTCTGATAATTCTTTCTGCTTTTGGATTGCGCTTTGGTCAATCCTTTGTTTTTCTGCCTGCAATTGTTGAGTTAGTTGACTGTTCACTTGTTGTTGCGTCAACAATTGCTTCTCTGCCTGCTCTGCTTTCTGCTTTGCCTCACTTAGCTGCGCCTGTAATGAGAAAATCTCATGATCCTTTGTTTTCAGTAAAAGGCTTACCTCCGATGCCTTGTCAATTGTTGCTGCTGAATAGGCTCCTGCATACTGTGACAGTTTTGTCAGGTCATCGGAGGGGTCAAATTCCTCCTTCCAAACTACATTTCCCGTGACATTTTGCTCTGGGAAAAGGGAAGGTTGATCAGTCCTTCTTCTTTTCCTTTGTCGTTTAACCACCGCTTTATGCCTTGGGCTGTAGAAGACATCCAGGGGAGGAATATCTTCGACCTGCAAAATGATTTGGTCGGAGGGGTCCTTTGGTATTACCTCTACCTCTTTAGAAATGGGTGGGCCGCTGGTTCCGCTTAGAACCTGTGGTGAAGTGATTTCCGGTGTATCAGTTACCTTGGAAGTGTCTGTGTCCTTTGAACATTCCAAACCACTGATGATGGTATGAAATTGCTCCCATTCCTGGAGCAATTTAGGGTCAATATGAGTATCTATATTGACATCAATGGTGGTTTGTTTTTCCTTTTCAGCTTGGGTCTCCTTTCACACTTTTTCCTGCTCTCTCTTCTGCCTTTCCTCTTGTTCTTTCTTCTGCTTTTCCTCTTTCTCTCTTCTCTGCTTTTCCTCCTGTTCTTTCTTCCGATTTTCCTCCTGTGATTTCTCTTGTTCTTTCATTATAACTGGAGGTTCCTTTGACTGTTGCCGATCAGGCTCGCTTGACGATGTCGCTGGGGTTGTCGCTAGTAAATCTAGAGGCAGAGTTTGCAACCTCTGTTCTCTAAGTTTATTAAATTCAGTCAACCCTTCATCATTATATTTCATTTTGGCGAATGCTTTAACCTGATTTATTGTCTCATCTGAAGAGAACAGGTCGTCAAACATATCTTCTTTATGATCAAATTTTGTCAATTTGGCCTATTCTAGTGCAGTATAGGCAACTTTGTTTGGATCAAACTGCCTATTTGGGAGAGTCGCCAGAGTTAATGATTTAATCTTCGTGGCTTCCTTTTCTGCATGTTTGAGATCATGCAGAGTATAAACACCACATCTCAAGGGAAAAGAGGGCCAGCCCTGCTTCTTATTCTTCTTGAGAGTCTGTGTAACACTCTCAGCCATAATCTGGTAAGCGATTTCTCTTGCCAACAGTTTATCTGGTATGTATAAAGGGAGAACATGCGGTTCAGCCTGGCTACCGAAAACTCTTACATAAGTGAATTTTTCCTCTCCAAACCATCTCCCTACCGCTGTTAAATCAATCGCAGCTTGGTAGGAAATCTTGGGAATGGGTTTATCAAAAATAGAATAATAAATAGGTACCATAAAGCCATTGCAGACTTGGTATAGATGGTGCTTGTAAGAGGACTTCCATAATTTCTGATGGTATATGTGGATAGCCGTGGGGTCTTGTGGCGTCCACCTCCAGCCGAGCACGGGAAATTCAGAATTGAAACACAATGTATCTAAAATATATGCACTGTAATAGAATGGGGGGATTATCCTTTCAGAGATGATAGTATTATTCCTAAACTCAAGAACAGCTTTGGCTAGTTTATCTGAGAGAATAGTGGCCCAATCCATTATTGCACTGTTGCATGCAGCTTCCATTAAAGGAACCATTTCTATGGTGAAATTAGAAGAGTCATGCAATCCCCATAATCTACACATCATTATTCCAGCGTAGCAATAAGGAGAAGCCAGGGAATCAACTGAGTACTTACCGGAAGACTCATGTTTGTGCTTTGCCGGATTTTGTCTCCAATCCCGGATGGGTTCGGATTCAACTTCGTTCTCGTTTGCGAATTTTTCCAGGAACGCCTTATTGTATATCTTCTCTGGCTTAGGCAAATGGTACATTTGCCTCAAATCATCAGCTTTGAACGACCCGAAAATTCTCCTGTCTTTGGTGCTGAAGGTTCTATCCAGGATTGGGGTTTCTTCAATTGCCCACCGCACTACATCTGTGTATGGGAGAATTTGTTCCCTGGCTGCTATCCGGTGAAGGAAGGAGTCAGCTAAATCCTTAAGAGTACACTCAGATTTTCGAGTAGAATCTGTAGTAGCTACTACTGTTGTCACTATAGGTTCTTCGATTTCGATCAAGTTGTAGGTACCCTGCCAAGTAGTTTTGCCGAGACCGGAACATGTTGTATCCGAAATTAATCCTTTCTTTTTGTCAGTGACAGCTTGTCCTGCAGCTGGCGTAGTGGAAGCGCCTGTGGTATTCTTGGATTTCTTTCCCATTTTGCTTGAGCTTTCTCCTTTGGATGAATTCTGCACAGAGGCGGAGATAAACGTAACACGGAGAAATGGCAATGAAAACTTCAAAGTGATGAGATATATTGACTGATGCGTAATAAGGGATTAGCTTTTAAACTGGGCGCAGATACAATCCGTGGGAGGATTTGAGGACTTACGATCACATTAAATGGCCATTTAAAACCTGCCATTCTTAAATGCCCATTATATCATTAATCGGCCGAATGATTCATTTAAGCGTGCTATGGATGTTTTGGCGGTTGTGCGCAGGTGAATCATTGTTGGACGGATCAAGCCTTTAATATGAAATAAATCGTGATATCCCTTTATTCCAACGTTTCTTTTTGAAATCTGCGCTTTATCGCAATCGGCGATCGGGGCAAACTTAAACCTTTTATATTGCCATCTTTTGGAAACGCCGATCGCCGATCGCCGATATCGCATCGCATCGGGAGTATTGGCATCATATGAGATATGTATTGTATATTGCCGATCGCCGATCGCCGATTGCGCATCGCATTGGGGCCAATGGCATGGGGGCGCTTTAAAATGTGCATCGAGTATTGCCGATAGCGATATCGCATCGGCGGAGACCAATGTGCCACTTATTTATGTATCTTATGTCATTGTGATATGCGATCTTGCGATCGCTTTATCGCAATGATAAAAGATTGAATTATTTGCATAAAAATGGGATTTTCCGAAAAGGGTTTTATAATGTTTTCATTTGGTTTTCGGACCTTTTTTGAATAATGCAATATTGATACCAATCAAACTCTAAAGGGACCCATTTCATATGATAATTTTGTGAATAAAATGATAAGAAATGGGGGGTTGTTGTAGAGCACAACAATTGGTGATTCGCTGGAAGAAACAGTTATCTCTGAAAAGTATAGAAATACTTAAACTTTTTCAAAATAGAGTCCTAATCAAAGGGGAAAATTCTAATATAACTAGGTATATATGCATTCCGAATAAAATGAAACTATTTTGTTAATTTCCTCTCTTTTCTTAAGACAATAGATACATTCTAAGTTTTAAATAGGCCTTTATTGGTTTATAATGATAAAACAGAAAACTTTTCCAAATCAGCTTTTATAGTGAACTCGTTTATCATAGGTAGAGCCTCTGCTGCCAGCAAACGTTCATAGTTTCGACAGGGATACCTTTTAACCATGTTATTGTCCATTGTCCCATCCATTTTGAGAGTGTGATTAACAGAATGAATTCAAAATATGTTTTCATATTTTGTATTTCTTTCTTTTCCTGTTATTGATAAGATAAAAAGCCATTGTCCTGGTTTGGTAGCCAGCTATTGACAATGCCATTCACTGGTAGTAATCTAACCGAACAAGCTGGCTCGTGATGAGACCCCTTGTCTTATAATTGCTAAGCCATTACCCTGTTATGGTATGCAGTATTGGTAATGTCGGTTAAACTATTTTCCTATGATCATGGTAAGCAGGCTTGTAATAAGACCTCTTATCTTTTATTCTAGAATTACACTCTGAGTAATCATACACTTTGGTGAATGGGATGGACAATTTTCTCTCTTAAGAGTAGATGGATGACAGGGTAAGAGTTGAAGATGCTGAAGTTGGATTAGCTTCTATCTTGATATTGATAACCTTTTGAGACCAATTTGAAAATAGAAAATGATTTACAATACTTCTAAACTTTGAGAGGAGTTCACAAAACTTGAAAGGTAGTTTTAGAATACAATGATACCTAATTTCCTAGAAATTATCCCTTTTGGTTAAGAGTTCTATTATTTTAAAAGCAAATATCACACTACTTCTGTAGATCAAGTTTTCAAACACAGCAAAGGTCAATAGAAGATACCTTACAACATTATTTTCCAAACAAAATCCTACAAACTACAAAACTCTATCAAACTAAAAGGAGAAGGGGTTACCTTCTCAATTAAAGAATTTCTTCAAGATAAGGCCATTAACAGGGAGAGAATCTCTCAAACCTGATAAGTCTTGCAATATGAAGGTCGAATGGCCTATCTTTTCACAGATCTAAAATGGTCCAAGCCACATTTTCTGGAACTTGGTGTGTTTTCCCTTGTCCTCATGGGCTTTGTCCCATTTCAGAACTAAATCACCGACTTGAAATTGTTTTGAACCGGATGAGACTGAATCAAAAGCTGCCTTGATGACTTGCTGATGTTTGGCATGAATAACCCTGGCCTTTTCTCTTTCCTCTTCTAATTTTAGAATTTGATCATGTCTAAGCTGAATAGAAGAGGAAGGACTTTCCTCAATGAACTGAACTAGGGCTAGGGAAGGAAGAACAAGATTTGTGGGTAGTACTGCTTCTTTTCCATACACAAGGTTGAATGGGGAAGATCCTATAGAAGCTTTCTGTGTTATCCTATCAGCCCATAATGCAAACATTAAGGATTTGTGCCAGTTTTTATGATTATGTTCGATAGTTCGCTTAATGATTTTGATCAGATTTGTATTAGTAGATTCCGCTAAACCATTACCCTGGGGATAGTAATTAGCAGAATATTTCAATTTAAATCCTCTTTTAATAGCGAAATCAAACATAGCATTTCCTGAGAAATAAGATGCATTATCAAAAACAAGAGCATTTGGGACACCAAACCTAGTAATGATGAATTGATCTATGAATTCAATGATTGCTTCAGAATTTGCTGTCTTCAAAGGGATTGCCTCAACCCACTTAGTAAAATAATCGGTAGCAGTAAGGATATACTTATGCTGTTTGGAAGACGGTGGAGTAATTTCCCCAATGATATCCAATCCCCATTGCTCAAATGGTTGTTCAATGTTGACTGGTTGCAGAGGGAAAGCTGGTTTACGTTGTCTTCCACTAGAAGTTTGACAATTGAGGCATTTCCTTACATACTCGTGGGCATCTCTAAACAGAGTGGGCCAATAGTATCCAGCATGAATAATTTTGTGAGCTGTTGTGTCAGCTCCAAAATGTCCTCCTGCTGGTCCATCATGTAACTCCTGCAAAACCTTTTGTGCTTCAGGTTTCTCAAGGCATCTTAATAAGATGGAATCATAATTCTGCTTAAAAAGCACATCATCAATAATTGTAAAATTCTTTGCGCCCTTTTGTTTTTGTAAGACAGGTTAGGAGGTGCATAACCATTTTTCAAATAAAAGATTAAATCTGCATATTGAGACTCAGAATCAGTAACACTTATCTGATTGATTTCTTCAGTTTGATTTGTATCACTTGATTCTGGAATATTAGATGCTCCTGCCAATAACTTGCAAAAACCTTGGCCCCTAACAATCTTTGCTGGCCTAATTTCTAAGTCATATTCTTGAAGCGTTGTGACCCAATTTGCCCTTTTTTCACCCAGTTCTTTTTGGATTAATAGTTGCCTAAATGCAGGGAAAGGAACTATAACTTTTGTGTGGGTTTTCAAAAGGAAGGGTCTATAATGTTTGACTGCTTTAAATACAGCAAAGGCTTGTTTTTCTACTTCGGAGTAATTCAATTCGGCACCCTGAAGATTTGAACTAAAGAATGAAATGGGTGCTTCCAAATTGTGATCGTTGAGCTGCGTGAGTACTGCTGCATAAGACGAGGTGGAGGCGATAGTGTATAATGTAAAATGATTAGAAAAATTGGGAGTATTTAAGGCTGGGGCATTGATTATTGATTGTTTGATTAAATCAAACGCTTCTCTTTCCGCTGATCCCCACTTAAAGACTGAATTCTTCTTGATCATAGTTTGAAGTGGCAAAATAATTTGAGAAAAATCTGGAACGAATCTTTTAACAAAATTGATTTGGCCTAAAAATGACTGCATGGATTTCTTATTGTGCGGGAAGGGGATTTCAGAGATTTCTTTGATCCGATCAGGATCAATATAAATGCCATCTTTAGACACAATAAAGCCTAAGAGCTTTCCTTGGTCAAGAGCGAAGAAAGATTTTTTAGGGTTAAGAGAAATACCATATCTTTTGCAGCGTTGAAAGATTTGACTTAAGTCATGCAAATGATTAGCTCTCTCTTTAGAGAATACAGTAATATCGTCTAGATAGACGACCACTGTTCTATTAATCATCCCTCTAAAAGTTGTATCCATCGCTCTTTGGAATGTTGCTCCTGCATTAATAAGTCCAAAGGGCATTTTCTGATATGCATATGTTCCCCATTTGGTTCTGAATGTGGTTTTAAGCTGGTCATCAGGATGGACCAAAACTTGGTTATATCCTGAGAAACCGTCTAAAAAAGACATTAATTCAGAGCCTGCTACTGATTGGAGTATTTGCTCCATGGTAGGTAATGGGAAATTATCTTTTAAGCTTGCTTTGTTCAAATTTTTGAAATCAATACAAATCCGAATGTCGCCATTTTTCTTTCTGACTGGCACCATATTGGAGACCCAGTTTGAGTGTCGGACTGGAAAAATAATCTTGGCTTTCAAGAGTTTGTTAAGTTCGGTCTTTATTTGACTCTCTAAACTTGGATGTATTTTTCTTAACTTCTGTTGAATTGGTTTCTGATTGCGAAGCAATGGGATGGTATGTTGGATAATGGATGTATCATATGTCTTCAAATCATCATATTTCCAAGCAAAAACCTGTTTATTTTTCCTTAACAGTTTAATGAATGCCTCTTTCTCTTCAAAGGAAAGTCCTAATCCTAAATTAATATTTTGAGGAGCTTGCTCAGTACCTAGATTTATCAATTCAAACCTTAGGGTAGAGCTTTGGAGCTTTGCATTAGTCACAGGTTTAAACCTGTCTTTAATATCATAAAGATCCTCCAGCTTTACCACAGGCTTAGGAATTGCATTTTCCTGAGGTGTTTCTCTCATTTGGGAGTCATGCTCATTTTCCTCAATAATTTGATTATCATAGGACTTTTCAGAAGTTAAGAATTGTAAAATATCCTCATCATGGTTAAATACTCTCCAATTAGTGACATTGTCAGGAATTGAAGGCCTAAAAAGCAATTCTACTGAAAATCTATCTGGGCTGTAGTCTTCAGAGGGTAGGAGTTTGGAAGCTACATTGGCTAGCAGGTCAGCTGCCGAATTTTGAGACCTAGGAATGGAGGAGATATTGAATGCCAAAAAGTGTGAGGTTAGATCTTGTACTAGCGATTGATAATGTTTAAGATGATTTAAGATGATTTGAAAGACAATGAATTGTATTTCTTACCTGTTTGATAATAATTTCAGAATCGCCGAATACTTTTAAATATTGCACTTTAAGGCCGATCGCTTTATACAGCCCTTGGATTAAGGCTTCATATTCGGCTGTATTGTTAGTGCATTCAAATTCCAGTCTACAAGACAGCATTGTTTTTTCTCCTAGTGGGCTAACCAAAATACATCCTGCTCCTGAGCCCTCACTAGATTTGGACCCATCGAAATATAATGACCAAAATAAAGAGGTATTAACAAATGTATTTACAGTTTTCTCAGCATCATTGAAACATCTAGACCTATCAGTTTGTGAAAAATTCTCAACCTGAGATGAAAAATGATTGACTGAGAAAGGGGATGACTGGGTAGTAAAGTTACCAAAGAATGATTCAGATGAATAATTCCCCAAAATGTTGTTATTAAATGCTACAGGCTGGTTTTCTTGCTCAAATTCAGTAACTGTATGGGTCATATGTTTTTCTCGATCAATCCTTATTTGATTTGGCTTACCCTTATAGGGAAGCCACATATGTGACCAATCAGTAGAAATATACCCATGTAATTTTTCAGACCAGTCCCTACTCAAGATTAAACCGTAAAATTCAGGTATATCGACTATCAAGATATCAATCCTTTGTACTACTCTGGGATCAACAGATAACCTGATAGTTACGGAATTAATTTCTCCTACAACCTGCACTTTGGTCCTGTCCAACTGTACAATATGAATAGCAGACTTCTGGGGTTCAATGTTCAGTTTGGAACAAACTGAAGCTGGCATTATGTTAGAAGATGCCCTTGAGTCAATCAAACAGTTATGCAGGTTTCTGTTATAGATCTCATAGGTTAGGAGGAAAGGTGGAGTATGAGAATTTGATCTATCTCCAATCAGAACTGAATTGGTAGCTTCGACCATACCGGGGGGAGGTTGGCCTGAATCATTAGCAGCTTTAGCACTGGGAAGAGGTGTAGAAGGAACAACATTCAATTCTTTAAGAAGTAATTTTTGCTGATGTTTTAATTTACTAAGCTCAAACATAGTAATGTTGGCTTTAGTTTTCTTCATGTCATCAACAATGTTATACTCCATTGAATCAGATACCACTAATGTTTTAGATGTTGAAGGAGTATTAGAAGTTGAAGGCTGGTTTTGGGGAACTGCTGCAGGTGATTTCTTTGCAGGTATTTTTTCTTTGGTTGTAGCAGCACCTGCACTCCTTTTCTTTGACGTTACCTGAACAAGTTCAGAAGTACTTTTGCTTCTAGTAGTGACCGGGAATGCTTCTTCTTCATTATCGGTATCGGAGTTGGGGAGTATAAAATCCCACATTCCATGACATTCTACTACTTCTTCTTCATCATCAGTCGGTGAGATTGTTTCCTCTTCCTCTTCTTCTTCTTGCTCTGAATCTGCATTAGATATGACATTTGGTGGCTTTGATTCATTTCTCTTATAAGTCCTAAAGGGTCTTTTGGTTGAGGTTTCGGCCACCTGTTTTTTTATTTCAACCATTTCATTTGATAAAGTTTTTAGGACCTTTTGCAAACCTTCCATGTCATATGGGTCTTTTGGGGTTTTCTTTCTTGAGTCATCTTTAAAAGAGACTTTTTTGGCTTTTCTGTCTTCCAGAGCAGCCTTCTTCTCTAGAGCATTGATACGTTTCTCCACAGCAAGTGCTTCTTTCATGTTTTCGGCTAAGGTAGGTTTCCCAGCCCTATCTACAAAAATGGCTATATTGGCAGGTAGGGCGGTTATATACCATTCGCTTCGAATTTGTTCACTTGGTTTGGAGGCCGTCGGGATTTTGTTCAGGAGTTTGTTGAATCGAGCATTAAATTCCTTAATTGGTTCCCGATGCTCTATCCTAAGATTGGAGAGATCGTTTATTAGGGTAGCCAAAGACCTATCATCTCCATATTTGGTAAGAAACTGCTCTTGGCAAGTGTTCCAACTGGTAATGGAACCAGAGGGTAAAGAAAAATACCAGGATCCTGCTGATCCTTGCAAGGTGTAAGGGAAGAGTCTAACAACAACATCTTGTTCTGTTACTCCTTTCAAGTTGACTGCCAACATGAAATTATTAATGTGTTCCTCGGCCTGGGTCCCATCATCTGGATTAAATTTGGGTAGCCATTTTTCAGGAGCATCTGGTAATGGATGCAATGGTGCAGGCATATTGACTGCACCAGGTCTGGTCCATGGATCTGCCATTATAATAGCAGTAGTGGTTGATACTACCGCTGGAATTCCAGATGTCTGGGAAGGAAACAATATTGAGGAGTGAGCAGGTTGGGATGTTATAGTACCTAATCCCTGGTGAACAACGATATGTAATGGGGGAGTGGGCGGTTGACTTTGCAGGGGGGAAGATGCAATGGAGGATGTGGATGAAAGCCCTTCACTGTCAGATCCTTCAGTATATTTCTTCGCCTTTTTCTTCTTGGGTAAAGGGAACTCAGTGGGTTCAATACCAAGCTTTTCTCTCTGAAGTCTGGTGAGAGGGTGAGGTAAATTGAACTGCGAAGTCATACTGCTTTGTGATACCTCAGATTTCTGTGGTGAAATCGAGAAACTCTGAAGTTTGTGGATAAGAGACTGGACTTCAGGTGATTCAAGACTTAATTGTTCTGGAGTATGATGGGTTTGAGCAGTGGTAGTTGATTCCTCTTCTTCTTGTTTGGGTACTGGAGAAGCAGCATGCAAATAGGAAGATTGAGGAGATACGGAGGGAGAATTACTCTTAGAATGGCTTATAGATTTTGGTTTATGTGCCATTCACAGTTGGGGCCCTCCTTCTAGCACCAAAAATGTTGATGCCTCGAAAATCGTTGCAACAACATTGGGGATAACCACCCGGTCTAGACCTTAGTACAGCTCCTTTTCCGTTTGGAATAGTGGCTCCGACTGGGGATAATCGGACCAGTTTCCCAAAAGTGGATAAACGGGATGAATGGATAATTTATTAACTAAGCTAGTGGTGTGCAAATAACTAAATCTATTGACAAGAATACAAAAACTATGACCTATCCCGGGAACCTATTGAGCTTTAAAGTGTAGCGCTTGATGGTCTGTGTCTAAAGACAGGCATATAGATGACTCCATCTAACAGACATAGATATTATTTCATTCAAGATTACTGTGCCTAAATAGTTAAGCAAAGCGATTAAAGTGATATTATTACACTCATCATTTATATCATCGACACATACAGGATTAAAAGGAAAGCATACCATAAAACATCCAATAGTGGAAGGAATATAGAACTGTTGTTAAAGCACATGCATATAATCAATAATAGCAAGGATAATCAAATAACAATTCACATAACAGGAATGAATTCAGACATAGATAGAAATAACATATGAGCTGCTTTGACACTCCCAATATCAATCGCTACTTGTAATTCTTCCTTCAACGCAGAAACATTTTCCATACAAAAACAATAGTGCACAATTGCATAAAAAGCTTCCTTATCGAATTAAGAACAACTGGTCCAGTTTCATAAAAGAATATGACTGAAGCACAATAATGCAACTTCAGCCTTTAAGTCAGGTACAAAACTTTACGACACTTTCCAAAACAATGAAAGGGTCTATAAATACTTAATTAATCTACCTATCTATAAAACAGAAATCCTACTTAATTGGCATCAATAAATCTTGATCCTATTATCCTCAGCGATCTGGCAGTCGGCAGCATGATTCATCAAGTAGGTTGCTTGCCCTTAAATCTGAGCTGACTTATCGCAAGCATTGGCTCTACTTCAGGTGGTTTGTTGAGGCGCGAGCTGAGCTGGGCGGCATAGGTGGCATCCTGAATATCGGGAATAATATACCCAATTGCATCTGTTAGGCACTTGAGGGCGGCTCTCTGTGTGTGCGGCTTTACCAGGAAGAACCAATATGTGTCCCAGGTTAAACTGTTAATCCCAGCGATTAACCTCCCCTTTTCTTCCAGATCTGGATAACATGATTGCTCCAACGTTTTCATTGTTGTCAACTTTCCTGGTGTGCATTGGGAAATCATGTTAGACAAGTAGAGAGTGTTATTGACCAATTCAACTAAATTGCTAGAAGTTGATTTACATCTTGAAACCGCCCTCTCTGCTTTCATTAACTGGGACTGCCATTCAGTGAAGAGTATATCTTTGTGTGATTCTAAGATCCTGGGTAAATTGGCCGCTTGTCCTTGGTCAGAATCTTGCCATTCGAGAAATGCAGTTATCGTTTCTTCAGCTTGATCCAATTCAGTCCTGGCCTTGTCTACTTGCTTACTTATAGATGCCGTTAATTCACATAGTGGCTCTGCCTGGGCTATTTGTTGACACAGAAGCTTAATTTGGGATATTAATGCAGTATTTATTTGTAATGCTTCTGCTCTAAATTCATCCACTTGTGGAACGCCCTTTGTTTTCTCGAGCTGTGATGATAATTGAGCGATTTGCTCATCTTTTGTTTTCACCATTTGCTCGTTCGTTGCCTTCAATTGTGCCAATGCCTCTGATAATTCTTTCTGCTTTTGGATTGCGCTTTGGTCAATCCTTTGTTTTTCTGCCTGCAATTGTTGAGTTAGTTGACTGTTCACTTGCTGTTGCGTCAACAATTGCTTCTCTGCCTGCTCTGCTTTCTGCTTTGCCTCACTCAGCTGCGCCTGTAATGAGAAAATCTCCTGATCCTTTGTTTTCAGTAAAAGTCTTACCTCCGATGCCTTGTCAATTGTTGCTACCGAATAGGCTCCTGCATACTGTGACAGTTTTGTTAGGTCATCGGAGGGGTCAAATTCCTCCTTCCAAACTACATTGCCCGTGACAGCTTGCTCTGGGAAAAGGGAAGGTTGATCAGTCCTTCTTCTTTTCCTTTGTCATTTAACCACCGCTTTATGCCTTGGGCTGTAGAAGACATCCAGGGGAGGAATATCTTCGACCTGCAAAATGATTTGGTCGGAGGGGTCCTTTGGTATTACCTCTACCTCTTTAGAAATGGGTGGGCCGCTGGTTCCGCTTAGAACCTGTGGTGAAGTGATTTCTGGTGTATCAGTTACCTTGGAAGTGTCTGTGTCCTTCGAACATTCCAAACCACTGATGATGGTATGAAATTGCTCCCATTCCTGGAGCAATTTAGGGTCAATATGAGTATCTATATTGACATCAATGGTGGTTTGTTTTTCCTTTTCAGCTTGGGTCTCCTTTCGCACTTTTTCCTGCTCTCTCTTCTGCCTTTCCTCTTGTTCTTTCTTCTGCTTTTCCTCTTTCTCTCTTCTCTACTTTTCCTCCTGTTCTTTCTTCTGATTTTCCTCCTGTGATTTCTCTTGTTCTTTCATTATAACTGGAGGTTCCTTTGACTGTTGCCGAGCAGGCTCGCTTGACGATGTCACTGGGGTTGTCGCTAGTAAATCTAGAGGCAGAGTTTGCAACCTCTGTTCTCTAAGTTTATTAAATTCAGTCAACGCTTCATCATTATATTTCATTTTGGCGAATGCTTTAACCTGATTTATTGTCTCAGCTGAAGAGAACAGGTCGTCAAACATATCTTCTTTATGATCAAATTTTGTCAATTTGGCCTGTTCTAGTGCAGTATAGGCAACTTTGTTTGGATCAAACTGCCTATTTGGGAGAGTCACCAGAGTTAATGATTTAATCTTCGTGGCTTCCTTTTCTGCATGTTTGAGATCATGCAGAGTATAAACACCACATCTCAAGGGAAAAGAGGGCCAGCCCTGCTTCTTATTCTTCTTGAGAGTCTGTGTAACACTCTCAGCCATAATCTGGTAAGCGATTTCTCTTGCCAACAGTTTATCTGGTATGTATAAAGGGAGAACATGCGGTTCGGCTTGGCTACCGAAAACTCTTACATAAGTGAATTTTTCCTCTCCAAACCATCTCCCTACCGCTGTTAAATCAATCGCAGCTTGGTAGGAAATCTTGGGAATGGGTTTATCAAAAATAGAATAATAAATAGGCACCATAAAGCCATTGCAGACTTGGTACAGATGGTGCTTGTAAGAGGACTTCCATAATTTCTGATGGTATATGTGGATAGCCGTGGGGTCTTGTGGCGTCCACCTCCAGCCGAGCACGGGAAATTCAGAATTGAAACACAATGTATCTAAAATATATGCACTGTAATAGAATGGGGGGATTATCCTTTCAGAGATGATAGTCTTATTCCTAAAATCAAGAACAGCTTTGGCTAGTTTATCTGAGAGAATAGTGGCCCAATCCATTATTGCACTGTTGCATGCAGCTTCCATTAAAGGAACCATTTCTATGGTGAAATTAGAAGAGTCATGCAATCCCCACAATCTACACATCATTATTCCAGCGTAGCAATAAGGAGAAGCCAGGGAATCAACTGAGTACTTACCGGAAGACTCATGTTTGTGCTTTGCCGGATTTTGTCTCCAATCCCGGATGGGTTCGGATTCAACTTCGTTCTCGTTTGCGAATTTTTCCAAGAACGCCTTATTGTATATCTTCTATGGCTTAGGCAAATGGTACATTTGCCTCAAATCATCAGCTTTGAATGACCCGAAAATTCTCCCGTCTCTGGTGCTGAAGGTTCTATCCAAGATTGGGATTTCTTCAATTGCCCACCGCACTACATCTGTGTATGGGAGAATTTGTTCCCTGGCTGCTATCCGGTGAAGGAAGGAGTCAACTAAATCCTTAAGAGTACACTCAGATTTCTGAGTAGAATCTGCAGTAGCTACTACTGTTGTCACTATAGGTTCTTCGATTTCGATCAAGTTGTAGGTACCCTGCCAAGTATTTTTGCCGAGACCGGAACATGTTGTATCCGAAATTAATCCTTTCTTTTTGTCAGTGACAGCTTGTCCTGCAGCTGGCGTAGTGGAAGCGCCTGTGGTCTTCTTGGATTTCTTCCCCATTTTTCTTGAGCTTTCTCCTTTGGATGAATTCTGCACAGAGGCGGAAATAAACGTAACACGGAGAAATGGCAATGAAAACTTCAAAGTGATGAGATATATTGACTGATGCGTAATAAGGGATTAGCTTTTAAAATGGGCGCAGATACAATCCATGGGAGGATTTTAGGACTTACGATCACATTAAATGGCCATTTAAAACCTGCCAATCTTAAATGCCCATTATATCATTAATCGGCCGAATGATTCATTTAAGCGTGCTATGGATGTTTTGGCGGTTGTGCGCAGGTGAATCATTGTTGGACGGATCAAGCCTTTAATATGAAATAAATCGTGATATCCCTTTATTCCAACGTTTCTTTTTGAAATCTGCGCTTTATAGCAATCGGTGATCGAGGCAAACTTAAACCTTTTATATTGCCATCTTTTGGAAATGCCAATCACCGATCGCCGATTGCGCATCGCATTGGGGCCAATGGCATGGGGGTGCTTTAAAATGTGCATCGAGTATTGCCGATAGCCGATAGCGATATCGCATCGGCGGAGACCAATGTGCCACTTATTTATGTATCTTATGTCATTGCGATATGCGATCTTGCGATCGCTTTATCGCAATGATAAAAGATTGAATTATTTGCATAAAAATGGGATTTTCCGAAAAGGGTTTTATAATGTTTTCATTTGGTTTTCGGACCGTTTTTGAATAATGCAATATTGATACCAATCAAACTCTAAAGGGACCCATTTCATATGATAATTTTGTAAATAAAATGATAAGAAATGCGGGGTTGTTGTAGAGCACAACAGAACTTAATACAAGAACTCAGTTGCAGTCACGATTTTGTTATTGAGTTGATTCTATAGTTGCTTGAGCGCAGTCCAATATACTTTTGAAACGCGGACGGGCCTTGCATGGAACGGGTATATTGTCATTTTATTTTATTAGCAACTTCTGTATGCACAGTGATTAGAGTTTGGTTTATGCTTTCGTTGATTTAATTAGCAATTCATATGAGTGATGTTTATGATGGTGGCTTGAAGGATTCATCGCTGAGATCGTTGAACTGTATCTTGTAAGGGATCTGATATTTTGTTGTCTTTTTAGAGCATCTTCATGAACTTTGTTTCCCATGTATTTGAATTTTAAGTGTGCTTATGATTTCAGTAGGTCTCAATCTTTCATGAATGATAAACATTGAATATTGAGTGTTCACTGAACAGGGGTTTTATGCTCAACATCCTCGTAAGGGGATTGAAATCTTTGTTTAAGTAATACATAGTGTTTTTTTAGAATAGGTAGATGAATTGAGTGACCTGAGTGTCCAGGTGATAGGGAGCAGACCTCAACCTTTCGTAAAGAAGTTCTGTAACCTACCATCACGAAAACGTAGTTAGGAATCCTTTATGTCTATAGATTGTAGACGCATGTCTCGAAGTTTACTTATCCTGGTCGATAATAAATATAGCCTAATCTAGCACCCTAGATAGGACACTACATTTTGGCACCATTGCCGGGGAGGCGTAGTTAAAGGATTTGAAAAATTTTATAAACAAAAACGAGCAAAAACATAGATTTAGAAATCATGTTCACTTATGCCTAGATCTAGAGATAATCAAGGTAGATTCATAAAAACCCCCCATCCAAAAACTAACCTATCATCAGGAGCAGACTCTTTAGGAAATACAACACCAGCTAAGGAAGTCACCATACAAGCATTAGAGGATAAACAAAAGTCAGGGCAAAGACTTACTCTCATCGAGAGGCAAACTTTATTAGCACACAAATCGCAGAAGAAACACTTTCCTAGATCCTCTAAACAAGGAGAAAGTAGCACAGTGACCGAACAATCTTTCTTTAATCTTCTCTTTGAAACAAGTGACACTGACACAGAGGAACCTATTAAAATGGTTGAGGAAGGAGATGGATCAGTACCAAATCAAGGACGAAGAGATGAAGAAGGTTCAACGTTTAAGTTTCCTATTCAAGAACCACAAGAAGATGATGAGATAAAAATGAAAAACATACCTCCATCCGTGCTACCAAACTTTTATGGCATGGCTTCAGAAGACCCAGACTCATTCTTGTTCGAGTTTGACATTGTATGTCAAACATATGGGTACACAGATGATGCCCATAGGCTTAGACTCTTCCCAGCAACATTAAATGCATCAGCCTTAAGATGGTTCATGGGGCTTGGTGAACATGCGATAACAGATTGGGATGGCATGAGAAGAATATTTCTAAAGAAATATCAACCTTATTGTAGATCGAAAGATTCCAAAGATGATATCTTTAGAATGAACCAACAAGAGGATGAAACCTTAGAGGAATACTTAGAACGGTTTGTCTACAACTTACAAAAATCCAAACACCGAACTATGCCTCTTGATTTGATTCGCACAATATTCTTGAAAGGCATTCGAGAGGAATACATGGAAGATCTTGATGTTGGGCATAGAGGGAGAGAGCGATGCGAACGGAACAAGGCAGGTATCCTTAGGGTTTTGACAGAACCCTGCAGGCGGCAGGCCTGTCGTGCCAGAGACCTGCGGTAGCCACAGGTGGAGCACAGTGCTGGTGAACGGAACCATACGGGCCGGAACTATGTTTCCCCCCCAGGGGGAGGGCCAAGAGCCTCCCCCTTCTCCGGACGCGAGAGCATTGCAAGATGCGGATCGGGACGATCCAAATGAAGTTAGCGAAGGTACCATGAACAACAATCAGCAGAAGGGTAAAGAATCTGAGACAGAGTACAGAAACAAAGCAAGTTCCTCAACTTGCAAACCTGTTGCCACTACTAGACCAAAAGTGTTCTTCCCAAGTGAACGAATCAATGCCCGAATACAGTACATGCGGGATGATGCATTGATCGGCAAGTTTATAGGGATCTGGCCAACAGAACGAGCTTTGAGGGCTTGGATCAGCACTGTTTGGCATCCAAAAGGGGATATATCTCTGCATTTAGGAGCAAAGGGCTTCTTCACTGCTGTCTTCAACTGTCTAGAAGATCGAACCAGAATCCTGGAAGGAGGGCCATATTTTTTTAACTCGGCAGGCCTATTTCTCAAAGGATGGGTGGAAAGATTCAACCCAGATAAGGAGGATTTGAGTTGTGCGCCAGTGTGGATAAGGCTTTACTCTTTGCCTTGGGAATATTGGGAGGAAACTTCTCTGAAGGAGATCAGCAACGCTATTGGTGAATTTGTAAGGGTAGCAGAGGAAACAAGACTCTGCAAGCACACTTCATACGCCCGCATTTATGTTTACATGGACCTCAAACAACCATTGCCAGATACGGTAAGCTTCTTTCACGAGGACTCTGAATGGGTTCAAGTCATAGATTATGAACAAGTTCCATTCAGATGTAGGAAATGCCATGATATAGGACACCTGTATAGAGACTGCCCTCTAAATAAGACATCCTCCATGGGGGATAAATCCAACAATCATTCTCCTGATGGATTCACAAAGGTAGTCAACAGAAGAAGAGGAAGCAAAAAGGCCACCAACAATCCCAAGGCAAATCCTGGCAATAAGGCAACATCTAGCAACAGATTCGAAGTTTTGAGCAAAACAGGTGAGAAGGGTTCGGACGAGGAATAGGAGAAAGATGAAGCAGTCCAGCAACAACAACCGGGGGAAACATCAATGCAAGGAGGGCAAAAAATCACACATTGAGAGCACCTGAAAGAACCCAAAAAAAATATGTCAAAGCAAACTGAAAAAATGGATATGGAGTACTCTCAACTAAGTGGAAAAGCACCGACAGAAACTGAGGATATTCTTCAACCACCCCAAGTTATGGATGAGGACCTGGAGCCCCTGGACATCGGGGAGCTGGACATCCTAGGTCTGGAACAGGCTTGTCGCACTAAGAACTTTGAAAAAATCCCGGAACAGCAGGTGGACAACCTAGTAGCAGTGTTAAGCAAAGCACGGAACAAATATTCTCTGGGGGTACAGATTGGCAGTCCATGGGACGGCAAGTTCATCACCAAGGATAGCAAAAAGAGGGGAAGGAAAACCACCCTAGAAAGAACAATCAAGATAGGAGAGATTCTGGTGGAGTTAGGGCGATACGCCAAACTGACCAAGTACTTCACTGCAAACCCCCACCCTTCTCAATGAAGTTAATATCTTGGAATATTAGAGGGCTTAATGGCCCCAGGAAAGGAAGAATCCTAAAAAACATGTTGAAGCAAGAAAAACCCAGTATTCTCTTTCTGCAAGAGACAAAGTGTAGCTCCACAGTTTTGGAAAGAATAGCTGCGAAGGCCTGGCCAGGAGGGCTAGTCACAGCAGTAGATGCACAAGGCGCCTCAGGAGGATTAGCCATTCTTTGGGACGCCCGGATCATCCACCTCAGCAACATTCAAGCTAACAAGAACTTCATCCAAGCCACATTCCACCTCTCAGGTACGAATGCTCATGGACTGCTAACTAATGTGTATTTCCCACAGGAAACAGCTCAAAAAAGCCAACTTCTGAATACATTGTCGGAACTCAATAGAGACAGACCTCTTCCTCTATGGATCTCTGGCGGAGATTTTAACATGATAGCCAGTATGGACGAAAAAAGAGGGGGCAGAAGCAACTCAAACAATGATGACGGTCTTCTAAAGAACTTCATCAATAGCAACTGGCTAATGGACGTCCCAACCAGCAACGGCATCTTCACCTGGACAAATAAGAGAGTAGGAGCGCAACAAATAGCATCGCGCCTTGATCGTTTCCTCATCTCAGACAACGCAACTCATGTAGGTGGAGAATTTACAGCTTCCATTATCCCTTGCTCTGGATCGGATCATTGGCCCATAGAGCTCCAATGGAACAGGCCTGGTCACAATCTCAGACGCCCTTTCCGTTTTGAGGAATTTTGGTTCTCTCATCCATAATTTGAACAGATGGTCAGATCAAGCTGGACAAATTTTAATTCGATCGAGGGAACAAGAATGTCTAGATTCCAACAAAAACTTAAAAACCTCAAAAAAGCCATCAAACAATGGAACCACAAGATATTTGGCAACATCTTTGCAGATCAAGTCCATCTCAATTCTGAAATGAAAAAAATACAACAATCCATTATCAATGGCGGGCGAACAGAGGAGCTCTCCAAACAGGAACAAGACATAGAATCAAAAATCCTGGAAAGAGCTAAGCAGGAGGAAATCTTATGGCGGCAGAAATCCCGACTAAGATGGCTCAAAGGCGGGGAAAAAATACAAAATTCTTCCATAAAACTACAGTTCAAAGAAGAATGATAAACCAAATTACTCATGTTAATAATGAGCAGGGAGAGAAGATTGAAACGCATGAGGGCATAGAAAAGGAATTCACCAACTACTTCAAAAAAGCCTACCAAGAGCCTGAGTTCAACAGAATGCCAGCCATTAACAAACTCACACAGAACATACCCAAGGTCATAACGGAGGAGCACAACAGTTTACTAATCCAACCTATCACTCTGCAGGAAGTTGAAGAGGCGGTTAAAAAAATGAAAGAGGGAAAAGCGCCCGGGCCGGACGGTTTCACAGCAAACTTCTTCCACAAATTCTGGGACCTGATAAATAACGAAGTATGGCAGGTTGTGGAGGAATCCAGAGAGCTCAGGTGGATGTACCCAGGACTAAATGCTACTTTCATTGCTCTTGTGCCTAAAGGAGAAGATTCCAACAAACCGGACAAATACAGGCCCATTGCACTCTGCAACATGATATACAAAATTATTTCAAAGGTTATTGCTAACAGGCTCAAACCGCTTCTACCACTCATCATCTCGCCTGAGCAATCAGGCTATGTTGAAGGACGCCAAATAACAGATGGAATTATCCTCACTCACGAGCTAATTCACTCCCTAAAAGTAACCAAAAAACCAGGTATGTTGCTTAAACGAGATCTTTCCAAAGCTTTTGACAGCCTCAGCTGGGTCTACATTCATAAAATTCTAACTGCTTTTGGCTTTGCTCCCTCTTGGATTAGATGGATCTATAGTTTAATATCCTTTGCTTTCTTCTCAGTTTTAATCAATGGCATCCCTTAAGCTACTTTTCGACCCTCTAGAGGCATTAGGCAGGGAGATCCCTTATCCCCCTTCCTTTTCGTTATCATGGCTGAGGGTTTGGGTAGAAGCATTACAGCAGCCAAGATCAATAGGAGGTTAAGAGGACTCTCATTTCACAACTCCCCGGTCCATACCCACCAGCAATTTGTAGATGACAACATGCTTTTTGCTCATCCCTCGGTCCAAGAAGCACGTCTTATAAAAACCCTTCTTTCCACTTTCTCAGATGCTTCTGGTGCCCTCATTAATCAAGTCAAATCTCAAATTTATTTCTTCAACACCCCTGTCACTACTCAAAGAGCAATTGAGCGTATTCTGGGCTTCACCTCCGCCTCCTTGCCCTCCAAATATCTAGGTGCCCCGCTCACGAGCTCTGCTCTCAAGCATTCCTCCTGGAAGCATCTTTTAGAAAAATTAGAAGACCGTCTGTTCCTTTGGACCAATCGATCTCTGAATATGGCAGGCAGAATAATTCTTATAAAGGTTGTTCTTCAATCTATGCCTTTATACCTCTTCTCCATTTTAGCTGCCCCCAAATGGGTCCTTAAAGAAATCAAGAATCTACAGCGAAGATTTCTGTGGGGAGGCTCAGGACAGAATCGAAAGTGGGCTCTTCTTAAGTGGGAGAAAGTGTGTCTTCCCAAATATGCAGGAGGCATAGGCCTGAGAGATCCCGAGCACAGTAACAAAGCGATGGGAGCCAAAATCTGGTGGCGATGGCTAGCGCATCCTAGAACTCCATGGGCTTCCCTTTGGACGGCCAAGTACGCAAGCAACTATCCAATGGAGGAAAGATTGCGCATGACTGAGACAAGCTCGGGATCTGCAATCTGGAATGCAACCATACAAAACAGATCTCTCATTCAAGAACACTGCTTCTGGGAAATCAAAAATGGGAGTATAGCACGTTTTTGGGAAGATTCATGGCAACAGATGCCAAAAATCAAAGACATTCTTCAGGATCTTCCAGACAATACGAGAGGAATACACCATCAGGCCAAAGTTAATCATTGTTGGACCTTCGAAGCTCCCCAAGACTACAGGAAATGGAAAGACATACATCTGCTCCTCCCGAATGTCTCGGAACAGACACATCACCTCCTAGAAATAGAGCTTCAAAAAAGGCAGATAAGAGTCTCAGATGAACAGGACATCTTAAGATGGGGCCACGGAGAAAAAGGAATTTTCACAACCAAGGAGGCTTACAACATAAATATACAGGGGCAAATACACAAAGACAGCGTGTGGGAAAAAGTTTGGCATAAATCTACCTGGCCGAAAATTTCCACATTTCTTTGGCTTCTCTGTCATAACAGAGTTCTAACTTGGGACAATCTCAGAAAGAGGAGCTTCTCAGGCCCATCCATATGCTACATGTGCCGACGGGAGGAAGAAACAGCAATTCATCTAATGCAGAACTGTGTAATGGCAAAGAAACTATGGGAGAGAATCGCATTCCGCCGTCAAAAAGAGAGAAGAGTGCAAGACGACCTCAGAGGAACCATCGACAAAGGAAGTCAAGCCCCCTTTCAAAGTCCCATACTCAATGAGTTGTGGACACTCCTTCCCGGTTTCCTGATGTGGAATTTGTGGAAAGAGCGCAATCGACGAATATTCAAAGATCAAATGCTCCCGCTGGAAAAACTGTGGAATATTGTCCATCAAAACATTATGGAAACTCTCTCACTCAAAGAATGGCACCCTGAAGACCTTCCGACTCTACCTCAAGAAAAAGCTGTATGGGACAACTGGAAAATGAGTATAAACCATTACTCAACTAAAAATAGAACTCCTAACAAGCACAGACAGGAAGCAAGTTCTTGGAATCCTCCTCCGGCAGGCATGATTCAACTCAACTTCGACGGGGCCTCTAAAGGAAATCCTGGACAAGCAGGATATGGAAGCGTTTTCAGGGATCACCATGGCCATCCTCTAAGCATCTTCATGGGCTCGATAGGCTGGGACACTAATAATTCTACGGAATTGGAAGGTCTATGGCGAGGACTCAAAATAGCACACAGGAAAAACTTCTTCCCCCTCATTGTAGAAGGGGACTCGCAGATAATAATCAGAATGGCCACAAGGCTTCAGCATGGCTCTCCAGTACACAAAATAAGCACCAGTTGGAGAATGTCCCAGCGGCTTGAGTTGATCAATCACTGGCTCTCAATGCATCAAGCTATAACTTTCAAGCATATCAGACGGGAAGGAAACAAGCTGGCTGATCTACTAGCCAACCTTGGAGTGGAAGCCAAAGAAAACCACTTCGAAGGCGCTATAGACAACCTTCCTTCCAGAGACCAATTGGACACGCTGAAGGCAATGATCTCCAAGGAAATCTCACTGACTCAGAACTCGCACCCGGATGCGGGTTTTCATACTAGTCAATAAATATGGCATGCGCCATGACACCTGGAAGCAGAACGGAGAGCCGACAGCTGTACAAGGAGGCCTGCAAAAAGATTAATGAGTTAATGCACAGGGTTAATGCACTCAGCCTGCAGCAGAGGAGAAGGGATGCTGCATTCAAGCCGAGCATGGCTGCTCAGGCCTCGATGCAGACAGGGAGAAAAGCCCAAGGCCTTTCCCCCGTGGTGCGAATGAAGGTTACGCCTTATATTGGAATTGAAATGCCAATTATGGAACAAAACCGACCCATTGCTGCTTTCAGTGTTCGAAGAGAGGGTTTTCCGCCTGCAAATATTCAAGGGATTGTTGAGTGTTTGGGTTCTCTGGTTTTAAACGCCATGCCGCGCAGCCGAGGGGTTCCCAGGCGTGGAGGGAGGTCAGGTACCCGGGTTGTAGTGGAAGACTTACATCCAATTGAGCCCATCGCCTTAGAGCCACCTTCATCTCCCAGTTCTGAGCAGGAATGCCTTCTTCCTCAGGGCACCTACCAGACTTTTCGCTTCAGATTTCCGAGCCGCCTAGTTAGACCAGAAGTGGTGGTCACTTTCACAGTCTTCATCTCTGAAGAAGAGCCTGGAATGTCAAATTCTGGATCCACTGCCGCTGAAATTTTTCACGACAGTGATATCCTCCTGGGCGATATGAACGGTTTGGTCCACAGAGCTCACCGCCATGAGGAAGCTCCAATTCAGACCGCCCTGATCCAGCAAGCTCCGATACAGGACATCTCAGGTTATGCTGCCTCTGTGCAAGAGGTCCTGCCGCCGCTAAATTCAAACATGGAGATGGAGGTCTTCAGCGCCCGAGCTCCGACAGATCCGGGAGAGCCGCTTCAGAATGTGGACGGGATGGTTATATGGCTCGACTCGCTAAGCCAAGGCAAAGGAAAGCCGGAGGCCTCACCCAGCCAGACAGTCTAATTCTCGGCTGCTCTGTTTTGCTTTTTGCAGTCATGTCGATACAAATTGTGTTGTGGTTTTGTGTCCAATTTTGTGCCCAATTCAGTCCTAAGGTTCAGTTTGGCAACTGCTGCAAGTCTCAGGCTTCAGCAAATTGCTCTTTTTGTTTTATGGTCAATGTTGTAAGCTGGCTTTGCCCTGCCAGTAGCTATGGAGTTTTTGTCAGTTTGAGTCCAGGTTATTTGACGTCCAGGAACCACTACAATGGACTGTGTTTTATGACTCGGTTAAAGCTTCTTCTGCTTGAGGACTGGCTTCGGCCTTCTCGCAGGATGTAACTCTTTGTACATATTTTCCTTATTTTAATATAGCAGTAGCCTTTACATAGAAAAAAAAAATACATGGAAGATCTTAATTTGATGGGCAAAGGTGAAATTTCTACCTTACCTTTTGAAGAAATTGCTGAATTATGTGAAAAGTATTCAAGGAGCAAAGCTAAAATTGGAAAAAGAACATTGTCATCCAAAGCCACAAAATCTGCTTCAGCAAGTGTCACAAGGGCTGAAATAGGGAATCTGTTAGAAGAATTTAAAACAGATCTGTTAAGCACCTTAGGAAACCAAATTGACACTCTAAAAGCTAAGAAGAAACAAGAAGATGAAGATTAGATAATGGCTATCTTCTGCCCAAAATGCCAGAAGAAACGTGCCTTAAAAGACTGCCCATTAGAAAACATCCAAGTTTGTGCCTTCTGTACTGAAAATCATGATATATTTAATTGTTCTAAAGTTAAGGTTTTGCAGAACTGTAATATGGTAGCTAATGCAGAGATGGAAAATTTATATTATATGGGCACAAAGAGACCATGGCAGCCAAGACCAGCACCTCAAGGTATGTTTCCAAATCAGAATTTGCAATTTCCTGTAAATGATCAAATGTATGCTCAGAATTCTTGGAATGTACCCATGCCATGGCAGCACCAAAATCACCCACAGCAACAATGGAGACCATCTCAACAATACTCTCAATCATATCATACATATCCTCAATCATACCAACCATATTCGCAGCCATATCAACAATATCATCAGCCATACTTGTCACATCCTCAATCATATCAGCAGTACCCTCAGCAGCAAGTTGTTTACCAACCTCAACCTCAACCTACTCAACAAGCACTGCCTTCTCCTCCACCAATAAATCCACCACAATTGCAATTTCCATCTAACTCACAACCTCCCAGACCTACTCAAATACCTGCTCAAACTGTCCCAAATCCAAATAACAGAGCAGAGAGGCCAGCCTACAATGTAGAAGAGGGAACCTCATATCCCACACTACCCTTGCAAAATATCAACTTGAGGTCTAGTAAGGTACTCCATAAAGATTCTCCAACAACTGATAAACAAGAAGAAAACACAGAAAATGAAAACGAAATGACAAATCAAAGAAAACTAAACGATGACACCAAAGATAAACAAATGCAACCATTGCATCCACCTTTTCCAGACTGATTGGTCCAAATGAAACTTCCAATGTCTATACCACAGTTTGATGTTTTATATGAGCTCAAGAATGTCTATATAAAAATTCCGCTGCTGCAAGCCATAAAATACATTCCCATATATACTAAAGCAATCAAAGAAATGTGCC
This sequence comes from Pinus tabuliformis, assembly GCA_031772625.1. Classification (NCBI taxonomy): domain Eukaryota; kingdom Viridiplantae; phylum Streptophyta; class Pinopsida; order Pinales; family Pinaceae; genus Pinus; species Pinus tabuliformis. Next base: position 1,990,178,548 of record CM062819.1, on the reverse strand, counting down.
TTAAGAAGCCCACTAGGAAAAGGATTGATCCACAAACCATTCATGTTATAGGACATTTAGCTGGCCTTATGACAAATACCATCTCAATGGAAAAGTATGTTGATCCTGGTATCCCCAGAGTTACTACAATCATTAACAACATACATATTCCAAACACTTTAATAGATCTTGGGGCCGCAATAAATGTCATGACTCTTGAAACCATGAGAACACTCCAGCTCATAAATTTTCAACACACAACAATTGTTCTAGAACTAGCTGATAGGTCTAAAGTGATTCCTGAAGGGATTTTGGAGGACATAATTGTTTCACTAGACTCTTGGGAGTATCCAGTGGACTTCTTAGTTCTTCAACCCAAATCCAATTTAGGAGGGCACCCTATCATCCTTGGTAGACCATGGTTAGCGACTGCTTATGCATTCATAGGATGTCGATCGGGCAACATGATCATTTCACGAGGAAATGAAAGAAAACAACTCACTCTTTATCCATCGGCACAATCACCAGCAGTAGCACAAAATTTATGGCTTGATGATAAATACAATGATAAAGAAGAAGTACAATCTGTTTTTAGCATCGACCAAATCTATGATTTTCAAGAACAAAATAATAATGATTTGGTAGAATTGTTCCTTTCTCAACCTGATATCTCCGAAAATTTGAGAAACGACCAATATCATGCTGCAGATGTGCTTTTAGCCCAAAATTTTCAAGAAACATGCACCATTCAATCTTTGCAAACAACATTTCATGATATTTTTCCCGTTCAATCCATCACAAACACACAAAGTCAGATCATAGAGATTAGTCCATGGAAAACTCTAAACATTGGCAATCACCTAGACTCATCTCAGCAAGAGAAATTGATTCAACTATTGAGAAAATACCAGAAATCATTTGCTTGGGATTACACCAATATGCATGGGATTCACCCCGACACATGCACTCACCATATTTATACTGATAGTACTATCAAACCAGTGAGGCAACCGCAGAGAAGAATGAACCCCATGCTCCAGGATATTGTCAGAGAATAATTGCAAAAACTGTTGAGAGTTAATTTTATATATCCTATTTCTGACAGTCAATGGGTATCCCCATTGGTAATAGTGCCCAAGAAAAATGGTAAGTGGCGAATTTCTGTTGATTACAGACAATTGAACAAAGCAACGCTCAAATATTATTTCCCACTACCATTTATTGACCAAGTGTTAGACACATTAGTTGGGAAATCATCGTTCTCTTTTCTTGATGATTTCAGTGGCTACAACCAGATCAGGATAGCCTCAGAAGACCAGGACAAAACCACATTCACTTGTCCTTGGGGCACTTATGCTTATAATGTTTTGCCATTTGGACTTTGCAATGCTTCAGCTACATTTCAGAGAGCTGTATTAGCTATTTTCGTTGATTTAGTTCATGATTGTGTTGAAGTTTACATGGATGATTTTTCAGTGTACGGCAATTCATTTGAACATGCATTAGAGAACCTTGAAAGAGTTTTGAAAAGATGTATCGAAGCTAATCTATCCCTGAGCAATGAAAAGTGCTTTATGATGTTAAACGAGGGGATAGTATTAGGCTACTATATTTCTTTTCAAGGCATTAAAGTTGATCCAGCAAAAATCCAGATCATTGTTGATTTGCCAATTCCAAAGAATCAAAGAGAGGTAAGAAGTTTCCTTGGGTATGAAAGCTATTATAGAAGGTTTATTGAACATTTTAGTAAAATAACTTTACCTTTGTTTAAGCTTCTAACAAAAGACGTACTTTTCAACTGGAATGAGAATTGCCAGCAAGCATTCGAAACACTCAAAAAGAAGTTATCAACCGCACGAGTCTTAAGAGGGCCTAACTGGAGCCTACCATTTCATATCTTTACAGATGCATCTGACACTGCGGTAGGTGCCTCATTAGGCCAAAAAGAGGAATCTTGTAATTATGCCATTTATTTCATTAGCAAAAATCTAACACCTGCAGAATTAAACTACACAGTTGTAGGAATTTACAGGGTAAGTTCCTCAGACAGAACACCAAAAGGACACCGCTCACAACCAGATCACAGATCAATACACCAGTATTTTGACATGGTTAAAACCCTCAAAGAGGGAAACAGTCCATGGCCTGAGCCAACGCGGCCACTTTAGGCAATTTATTAATAAAAGAATGAAAATTTACATATGTTTCTTTCATGCACGGATTACCCTACAAATGACCCTCCATGCGCTTTAAATAGAATTCATGGACCAATCGGGTGTCAAGCCATGGATCAAGTGTCGGTAATACTGAGGAGAGAATGAACCGTCGGATCACTACATATCGTGACCGTCGGATTGTAAGTTACAAAATGTACAACGGTAAAGAAACACACTTTACCTAACTCTATACCTAACTCTATACTAGACCAAGTTGTACTTAACTATTTCTTATGTGTCGGAATATCCTAACATCCCCCCTTAAGAACAACTTGGGATAGGATTGAAGGATTTACAAATATGACACAATAGGAGAAGGAAGGAGGCACTAGAGCCTATCCCCCCTTAGTGACAACTTCCTGAACTCCAACCATAAATCGAAGTTTAGTGAACTTCGCTTCTGTGAGAGCCTTTGTGAAGATGTCTGCAACTTGATCATCTGTTGAACAATATTGCACTTCAAGAACATGGTCATGGATGAGCTTTCTGATGAAGTGCATGTGCAGTTCAATGTGTTTGCTACGCTGATGTTGAACTGGATCTTTGCATAGCTGAATGGCACTTTGATTATCACACCAAAGTGTAGTCGGATGCTGCTGCTGAAAGCCAAACTCTGACAGGACCTGACGAAGCCACAAGGCTTCCTTACTAGCTTCTACGGCACCACGATACTCTGCTTCTGCTGATGAAAGAGAAATGGCACCCTGTTTCTTGCAAGCCCATGTAATAGGTCCTGAACCAAGAGTGAACACATAACCGACAGTAGACTTCCGAACATCAGGGTCACTAGCCCAATCGGAATCAGTGAAACCAACCAATAGAGGAGTTGCTTCGGCACTGTAATGAATCCCAAACTAAACTGTACCTCCAACATAATGAAGTATTCTTTTAGCTGCTTTCCAATGACTTTCACGGGGGTTTTGCATGAACCGAGCAACAAGGCCAACAACAAAGGAAAGGTCAGGACGAGTATGGGTTAGATACAAAAGTTTTCCTACAAGTTGACGGTATAAGGTAGCATCAACTTCAGGAGAATTACAAGTGACTGAAATTTTGACTCCAGACTGAAAGGGAGAAGGGGCTGGCTCACAGTCTTCCATGTGAAAATGACGTAGAATATCACAAGCATACTTGGACTGGGAAAGGGAAATACCCTCCTTGGATTGCAAGACTTGAAGACCGAGAAAATAGTGTAAGTGTCCTAAGTCTGTCATTTCAAATTTCCTTTTAAGGATAGACTTCACATGGTTTATAAGGTTGGGATCACTACCAGTAAGGATAAGATCATCAACATAAAGAACAAGGATGATAAGGGAGTTGCCCACTTTCTTGGTGTAGACAGTATTGTCAGAATGACACCTAGAAAAGCCAGATTCTAAAAGAAAGCTATCCATTTTGGTATACCAAGCCCGAGGAGCTTGCTTGATACCATAAAGGGATTTCTTAAGTCGACATACAAGGTTGGAGTCTGTTTGGATGAAGCCAATGGGTTGTTCCATATAGATTTCTTCATGCAAGTCTCCATGCAAGAAGGCAGATTTAACATCCATCTGATGGACTTCCCATTTGAAAGAGGCAGCAAGGGAAAGAACAAGGCGGATAGAGTTCATTTTGGCAACAGGGGAGAAGGTTTCAGTGTAGTCAATGCCTTCAACCTATGAAAAACCCTTAGCAACAAGACGAGCTTTATGTTTATCAACTTTCCCATCTGGTCCATACTTGGTTCTGTAAACCCATTTGCATCTAACAAGTTTTCGTCCCTTTGGTAGAGGAACAAGATCCCATGTATCATTTGCCAACAATGAATGATATTCTTCATTCATAGCTGCTTCCCAATCTGGATGGCCTGAAGCTTCTGCAAAGGTGTCAGGATCATAATTTACTGGAGCTTGAGCCAGTAAAGAAGAGGCTCTCTCGAACTGAGAACGTGTACGTCACTGATCTGTAGGATCACCGGCAAGATCACCTGCTGCATCTCGAGTAGCACGAACCCATTTTGGAAGATCAGGAGCTGAAGGAGGATCCTGAAATGGTGGGGGAGGATTGTCATCCTCACTTTCATCATCTGAAGAAGAAATGTTTTCAAAGGTAGAAGAGATAGGGAGAGGTGGCACATCCGCCGGACTAGGCTCGCAGGCCGATATATTTTCATCAAATTTTACATCTCTTCTAATGATAACATTTTTGGACTTAAATGGAATAATTCTATATCCTTTGACATCTTCAGAATATCCAACAAAAGTACATTTTTCACTCTTAGGTTCTAAAGCTTTATGCTTTTCATCTGGAATATGGGCCCACGCTTCACTTCCAAAAACACGAAAGTGACTTACATCTGGTTTGATTGAGCTCCATGCTTCTTCTGGAGTGATATTCTTTAAAGCCTTAGTAGGAGTGCGATTTATTATGTAATTTGCACAGTTAATTGCTTCTGCCCAAAAACTAAGACCAAGTCCTTTAGATTGTAGCATACAATTAGCCATTTCCTTTAAGGTGCGATTCTTCCTTTCAGCTACACCATTTTGTTGTGGAGTATATGGAACAGTATGTTGCATTTGAATTCCATTCTCAGTGCAATAGTTGATGAATGTGTTTTTAACATATTCTCTGCCATTATCAGATCTTAACTTAAGAATTTGATGTCCAGATTGTTTTTTAGCAAAGGCCTTGAAGGCAAAAAAAGTGTTAAATACTTCACTCTTGAGTTTTAAGAAGTATACCCAAGTGCGTCTGGAGAAATCATCAATGAAAGTTAAGAAATACTTGCAGCCAGAGAATGACACAACTGGAAGTGGACCACATAAATCACTATGCACAAGCTGTAAAGGGGCTGAGGCATGCCAAGAGGCACGTTTTTCAAAATTGTCCCGATGATGTTTTCCGAGTAAACATCCGGAACAAACACCGTCTCTGCAAGATACCATAGGAAGACCTGTCACCATATTTTCTTTACATAGATGCTGAAGGGAGCGATAGTTTAAGTGACCAAATCGCTCATGCCAAAGTTTGCTCACTTCATCGTTATGAGCAACAAATACTGAGGGAAGATTTGATGACCCAAAGTTGTGAAATTTATACAACCTTGTAGAATCATCAACAATGCTAGTAGCCAAAATTTGTTTAGGATCTCTTAAGTCCTTGATTACAACATCATGAGGTGAAAATTCAACGATTTTACCTTCACCTGAATGAGTTATCTGATATACAGATAGAAGGTTGCAGGATAAGGTTGGAACACATAATACATCATTAAACTGACCATTGTCTAGATGAACAGTTCCAGTCCCTACAACATTAAGAGATCTATCATCACCAACATATATATTTTTGGTGTTACAATCATTTGAAGAAGAAAACATGGCTTTGTTTTTGGCCATGTAATAAGAAGCTCCAGAATCAATGAGCCACTCATGAGAATGAGAAGAAGAAGATACATTTAATGCATAGCCAGACCGAGATGCTTGACAACCACAAGCAGAAAGTGACATTCCTGAAGATGAAGTTGAAGTTGAAGATTGCCCCAAATGGATGTTATGCTTCTTCATTGCTGCTTCCAAGGCTTCCATCTTCTTAAAGCATTTTGATTCTAAGTGGCCATCTCGATTACAAAAATTGCAATGTCTATCAGTCTTCTTCCCTTTGTTTTTATTTGTCTTATCATTTTGTTGAAATGATTTTTCATTTTGGGGCTGAAATTGCTTAGGACCCTTGTTTGGTTTAGGACCATTCTTTTTAGGATATGACTTCTTAGGATTCTTTGAATTTGGTTGTTGCTGGGCGGCTAACACTTTCTTGGAAGAGTTTCCAAGATTAAGAAGACCAAGGTGTAAGAGTTTTTCTTGTTCTCTTATTAAAGAATCACAAAAAGAGTCAAAGGAAGGGGGCCTGTAGTCTGTTCCTTGAGAAATGAAGGCTTCTCTTGTGGAATGGAAGGTGGAAACAAACACAAAGTAGGCTGGTCCCAACTTTGTAAGAATGGAATAGATAAGGTTACTATCTTCTTTCTTAACTTTAACACCTTCCAAAAGATATTTAAGGGTCTTGAACTTGGACAAGAAATCTTCAATGCAAGAAAAATTATTAGGGTCCAATGTAAGCAACTCATTTTCAAGTTGATGGGCTCTAATTTCATTTTTAATCCCAAAAACTTTATTGATTTGTTTCATTGCTTCATCAGGAGTATCAATTTCTGCAATATGGAATCTAAGATCTGGAGAAATAGACCTCTCTATCAATCCACGTGCTTGATCTTGCCTATTTTCCCATTTAGCAGCCTTATCTTCATCCTTCGGTTTCTTTTCTTGGCCTGAGGCTATTCTGTAGAGACCTTTACTTCTAAGTAAATCCTCAATGTAAGCCAACCATTGGAAGTAGTTGGTGCTGTCAAGGGTAACTTGGTATTGAATTTCCATTTCAATGGAATTTGAAGCTAAAGATGCTGAAAATAAGTGTTCCAATGGATAGATCTCGAAAAATTAGGCTGGTTTAAAAAAAACGGCTCTGAAAACGGCTTCTGGATGAAGAAGTTATGGCTTTTTGAAAAAAAGTTGTTGAAGTTGCCGACAAAGTGCGGGAATGTGCGGAAATGAAAAAGTCCGCCCCCACAAAATGGAGACTTGAACCCAAGACCTCTACTCTCTTAAAATAGCTTTGAACCAATTGATCTATACAAAAAAATTGAGAGAGAGAGAGAGGGGGGGGGGGGGGGGGGGGGGGGGGGGGGTGCTTTGGGTTGTGTGCTTGCTTTCAGAAAGCTCTTTTCCCTACAAAACAAAAAACACAAAACCCAACACGGACAAGCAAAGAAAATGAACCTTATGGCTCGAAGTTAGCTTTAGCCGAAAAACTAAATATTTTCAAAAATGAACCTTGCGGCTCAAAGTTAGCTTTGGCCGGAATATAAATATTTTCCTCAATGTTTCTGATTTTCCAAGATCACCCTAAGGCACAGGGAAAAGAGCATACGCATGAGAAAAATCCTTCCTTTCTGTTTCTGATTTGCCCAGATCACACAGAGTCGCAGGGCAAAGAGCATACGTAGAAATGAAAGGTATAGATCCGGTAATAAAAAAAGCTGAATAAACCGAAACCGAAATAAACAGGGAGAAAATAACAGTAAACTGCAAATAAACATTGTATACCTCCAGATCTTAAAAATGACGCAGCTAGGGCTACCAGAAACCTTTTCGAGTGAAACGAAAGGGGTTCCTCACTGGAACAGATGCCCCCAACACAACAGAGCAGTCCTCTCGGCCCGAAAGCAGTTAGAAACAGCAGATCTAGGAAACGGCAGTCGGATGCAGTTCTACCGGCTTCAGATTTGGATCACCAACGGACGCGGCCCTCAACCTGGCTCTGATACCATGTAGGAATTTACAGGGTAAGTTCCTCAGACAGAACACCAAAAGGACACCGCTCACAACCAGATCACAGATCAATACACCAGTATTTTGACGTGGTTAAAACCCTCAAAGAGGGAAACAGTCCACGGCCTGAGCCAACGCGGCCACTTCAGGCAATTTATTAATAAAAGAATGAAAATTTACATATGTTTCTCTCATGCACGGATTACCCTACAAATGACCCTCCATGCACTTTAAATAGAATTCATGGACCAATCAGGTGTCAAGCCACGGATCAAGTGTCGGTAATACCGAAGAGAGAATGAACCGTCAGATCACTACATATCGTGACCTTCGGATTGTAAGTTACAAAATGTACAACGGTAAAGAAACACACTTTACCTAACTCTATACTTGACCAAGTTGTACTTAACTATTTCCTATGTGTCGGAATATCCTAACAACAGTCACAGAAAAGGAAACACTCGCCATCATATATGCTGTGAATAAATTCCAACATTATATAACTGGTTATGAAGTCTTTGTACATACTGACCATTCTGCCATTAGACATTTAATGAATAAACCAATAACTAGTGGTAGAGTTACCAGATGGTTATTATTGTTACAGGAATTTAACATCACAGTGTTAGATAGACCAAGTAAAGAGAATCAGGTGGCAGATTTTCTTTCTAGACCGCAAAATCCAGGTGAGACTGTTCCGATTGAAGATTCTTTTCCAGATGAAAATTTATTTGCAATTTCCATAGTGAATCCTTGGTATGCTGACTTGGCCAATTATTTGTCTATAGGGAGGACACCTCCATACTTTACTCCAAAGGAAAAGAAGATACTAGTCAAACAAAGTGCTCGATACTCATGGATTAATGGCGATTTATTTTACACTGGTTATGATATGATTATTAGACGATGTGTAAGAAATGATGAGATAATTGATATTTTGAAATCTTGCCATGATGAACCGTGTGGTGGGAATTTTGCAGCTAAGTGAACAGCAGACAAAATTCTTAGTCTTGGATACTACTAGCCATCCATTTTTAAGGATTCCAAGAAGTATGTGAAGATTTGTGATAGCTGCCAAAGAATGGGCAGGCCAACAACTACAGATGAGATGCCACTTCAGCCCCAAGTACACCTAGAGCCATTTGAAAAATGGGCTCTAGACTTTATAGGACCCATTAACCCAACCTCCAATGGTAAGAAGTACATCTTAGTATGTACTGATTACGTAACAAAATGGGATGAAGCAAAAGCACTAGTTAGAGCCACCGAACAAACAGTGGTAAACTTCCTTTTTGAAGAGATTTTTGTAAGGTATGGGGTGCCAAGGGAGATAGTGACTGATCAAGGTACTCAATTTACTTCAAAGTTAGTGAAGGACATCATAGAAAAATACCAAATCAAGCACAGAAGAAGTACACCTTACCATCCACAGGCCAATGGCCAGGTGGAGTCCACAAACAAAACTTTGGAAGGGATTATCACTAAAACTATGGCAATGAACAGAAAGAATTGGGAGGAGAAGCTCAAAGATGCACTCTGGGCTTATAGAATTACGTGGAAGAATACTACAGGATTTACACCATACCAGTTGGTGTATGGCAAAGAGGTAATGCTTCCTATTGAATTTCAAATACATACTTTTAAAATGGCTGCAGATTTGCAAATTGATTTGAACCAAGCACAACAAGAAAGAATTCAGCAGTTGAACCAGCTGGATGAAATGAGGCAGCAAGCAGAGAAAACAACAATCCTCATGCAAAAACAAAGGAAACAGTGGCATGATGCACATATCAAGAAGAAACAGTTCAAGGAAGGAGACTGGGCTTTACTCTTTGACTCTAAATTCAGAGATCATAAAGCCAAGTTTATTACACATTGGATGGGCCCATACGAAATCATTCAAGTCTATGACAATGGATCAGTCAAGCTCACCACTATTGATGGAGAAGGGCACTCCTTTACTGTCAATGGTCATCGCTTGAAACTATATAATAAGCCCATCAGCAAGCAAAATTTTCTTCAAACTGTATCTCAACAGAGAGAGGTTGAGATATTGCAGCCTTCAGCTGCAGTATCTCTGCCTTAGTTCATTTCATTTCAATTTAGAAATTCAAAAGAAATTTAAAAAAAAAACAAAACAAAATCTAAAAAAAAAAACACAACAAAATAATAATAATAATAATAATGGGTTAGATGTGAAAACCAGACTCTGGCACACTCTAACCCATAATTCTTACTTGAAAAACAATTCGTTGGTGGGTAAGAATTCATTTTCTTTTGTTTCCTGTTTGATTCATCAACTGAATAATGACTTGAGGACAAGTCAAAACTTTAGTGGGGGGGGAGAAGCATCAGCATTTTATTTTCTTATCTCCTCATTGTAAATTCTCAAAGATTTCTTATCTCATCTCCTCACTGTAAATTTCCAAAGAGTTTGTTTCAGCACTCCACATTTCAATAAAGAATTTTTTTTGTCCTTGTTTTATCTCAGAGGGACCTGGTTAAAAAAATTATGCAGGGGGATCTGTTCTGTCCAGAAGACCATGTTACCAACACCAGCAGTAATGGGACCTGTTCAAGACACATAAAAGGGACCTATTAAGAGATTGTTACTTCAAGTTTACTTCAACAAAGCTTCATCAAGTTTCAACAAGGATCCACAGGTTGCTGGTCACCAAGACTTCATCAAATACCAAAGATCAAGGAGCCTGTATACATATAGTTCTTTTCCAGATTCCAAAGAAGTTGCATGAACATTTTCCAGATCTCAGAGGGACCTGTTGCATTCGAATCTATTCCAGGGGGACCTGTCATGTCACGCAGAAAGAGTCGTTAGTGCAGACACAACCGACCTTCCTAGAAAACCTAAGACTTTCTAATGACAAACAAGACAAATAAGAGCAATTCTTCCCTAAATATGCTTTTACAATATGAGAAATCAAGTGTTTAGATCCTACCTGTAATCCAACGTTGTTGTAGTAGTCCAGCTTCGTTGATCCAGATGAGCTCCTCCTTCCCTTCGAAACCTGCATTCACCAACAATCAAACGATTAAATAGCACCTGAATATCACATAAAATAAAACATATTTAACATAAAGACCAAGGAGTATATGAAACAACTCATTAATAACAAATTGTTGAGAAGAATGGACTAATTTGTATTAAAAGGTAACAAAAGGAACCATTACAACCTGAGCCTTGGTGTTGTGCAAGCTCCTCCCAGGGTCCACAAGAGTTCTCCCTTACTCTGATCATCTCACCCACCTCCCAATGGAAACAAGTAAAGATGGTAATCTCTCCTCACAAGTTTCTACAAGGAAGTCCTAATTCTAGCAGCATCTACCCTTAGGAATGTTCAGCTTTCAACCTCCCCTCCCTTTGGCCCAATGCCTGTATTTATAGTACTCTAGAGGAAGTTATTCAGGTCCACCATTAATGGGATAAGCCCCTCTTTGGATGGGATAGCTCCCCTATTGATGGGATAAGTTCCTCTTTGGTAGGGATACATGAACCATCTGGAGGCGCTTCATACACGTCAAACATGCTTCTAGAAGACTCTAGAAATGACTACAAGTAACTTTTTTGGAGTGAAACTTGCGCCTTTTGACCTTTATAGGAGTACGCACCCACCCCTTTACATACAGAGCATACAAGTACACAGGTATTGTGAACTTGGGTTGCGTACCCGCAGGTAAGGCTAAGAGAAACTGCGTACCAGAGATAATTGACTTTAAATGACTTTTCTCTCTTTCTTGAAGTTTGACATGGAGAGCAGAGGCATGATACTTGCCAAGGAGGATAGTATGATAGTGGATGGAGCCATACTAACTGTAAATAGTCATGGTGACATTTTTTAGTGTAACAGATTGCCCCCTAAAGTGCGAAGCCTGTAGTAGATTAGGGTTTTTATGATCTAGGAAGGGTGAAGTACTTTATCATTTCAAGGAGTATCTTGCGGAGGACCTGGTCAGAACCTGCAAATATTCAACACAAAATACATATATAAGATGATATCATCGCTGAGGTAGGCATTCCCATACTCAGATTGAAAACTTTAACTAATAATCTAACTACTGCTCTGATACAAGAATGATTTTGCAGTACATCACAATCATAGACTTTTATAGACACAGTATGGACGCAACCATCTGTTTATGATTAGTCTACTGTATAATGAATACAAAACTCCTTGCAGCCTGGATGGTGGAAACTAGATCCAGGTTCTTCATTTCTACTTCCCGAATTGGTACGATTCTATCCATGCGAATAAATGAGTTGACGTCGAGCATGGTAGAAACCACTTGATTACCAGTCAATGATGTAAACTGTTAACAAGTGTGAGAGAGACCACCAGTGATGTCAATGGTTCTCAAAGTACCCAGTATAATCCATGAAATGTGAATGAATTAGTTGATGTCGAACACGTCACGGAATCCTTCAATCGAAAGTCAATGATGTAAACTGTCGTCAAAGGCGAGAAACCTGCCATTGATGCATGCAGACTTCAAGGTACTGTCGATTTCTAAGTCATCTTTCTAGATAATGTGCTGATGTCGATAGAAAGCAACTCATTGCAGGCAAGCCCACAACACGAAATCATTGTTCAAGTTGAAGAAATGTTGCTGTAAGGACTGACTCAGGGATGGTCAAATGGATGACAAGTATTTTGCATATGAATGGTTTATTTGTAGAGACCTCTTGAACACATAACGACACAACAGATGGCTTGGTGACGATTGACCCAAAGTTAATACCCAGAAACGGTTGAAGACTTTCAAAGTGGTTTGATCAATTTTTTAAGGCAAAGGATTTCCCAACCCAGGTGAATGGAAAGTGTCGTGTTACAGAGTGGTGATAAGGTTCTTCTGTAACAAAGGATAACAAATCGGTTCATTCTTCCCTCTTTTCCCCCACCATTTCTGGCAAGTACCTCTTTATTTTTTACAAGCTTGAGGAGGATAACATATGCTTGATTATAAGCTCATCCTTCGGATGAGTCCAACTTAGTTTAGATTCGGACCCGTTCCTGTTTGTAATTGAACAGGTCCTGTACTGTGAACTTTTAACGAGTCCAGTATAAGAGAAACTTGGCGTTTTTCAATTTTAGAGAGTCTGAAAAAACTAAAGAGGACTCCACGGTGAACTTTTTCGTAAATTTGTGTCTCCCAAGCCCGAAAAAGTATAAAATAATACCTGAGAGAACCGCTTGATCTCGCAACCAAGGAGTACTTTCATGATTAGTGTCTCTGACCTGAAAAGTAAAAAGCGATCAAGGACACGTCGTTTTATTTCTGTATCGAGTTTGAAACGACAAAAACCTGGCAATCTTTTCCTGTTTTTGCGGTCAGAAAAAGAGCTTAAAAGATGACTCTGATGTTTTGGTTCGTGAAAAATGATGATTTTGCTCTAAAGTCCTTTTGTCCTGCACAAAAACGACACATTACTCATACCTGTTTAAGATGGGTAAAAATACATTGAAAAATGTCCTTTCATGGTGAAAAATAAACAAACTTAGCATTCATTCATCCAAAAAACCTATAAAAAGACTTTTTACCATGTCATTTTTACCATTTTACTGCTGAGGTTGAGAAAAGGGCTTTTGACAAGAAAACTTCCCGTGGACTTTGCGGAGAATCCGACCGTCAGAATCGAGTGCCGTCTCTTTCAGGTATTTCACAACATCCTCCTCTTCAATTTCATCCGTTTAGAATTTCATTTCAAGTTTTAGTTTGATTTTTTGGAGGGTTTAGGGTTTTAAAAATGCGTTTCTCGGGGGACGCAGGTGCCCCATGGGCGACCTGCGTACCCCGACTTTTTCGTATATGGGAAAAAGGTCGGGGTACGCAGCCCGCCTTCAGACCAGCTGCGTACCGCCGCTCTTTCTTCTAAACGCGGGGTGCGTACCCCGTGAAACGCGGTTTTTGAAACCCCAAACCCCAATTTTAATCAATCAAAAATTGTTTAATGAATTCTAATCATTGTTTTTTGGTGTGTAGGTCACTCACCATGCTAGATTGGCATGAAAGAGAACATGAAGACATTGATTGGCCGCAATAGGTCATCAACCTTCTATTGATGCGTTAAAGGCATGCGGTCTCTACAAGTACTGGGCTATACCTGGCATGAGGGCCCAGGTGCCATTCTTAGAGTGGCTGGTTGAAAGGTGGAATATTTAGGATCAATGTTTTTACATCGAAGAAAACCAGCTCGAGATAGAGTCCTCCGACATATACTTTCTCACTGGCTTGCCTAACAGGGGCGAGCAACTTTCTCTATTCGGGACTAGGCCGGGTGGCCAATCCCTTGCTAGTCTCCGGCTAGAGTGGTGCAACAATCAAAACCAGGAGAAGGGGATAGAAATCAAATATATATCCTGACCTGAACTCATGGTAATTGCCTTTACAGTTACCAGACTTTGCGGCGCTGCCGCTTTGCACATAGCCACTGGTTCCCAAATGCGGATGGCTATAGATTGCTTCCAAGGCACCATTTTCAACTGGTACGATGCTGTGTTGGCCAATATGAAAGGCCAACTAACCAGGGCAAAGAGAGGACAACTGAAGACCTTTGGATACGGGCCTTTAGTTGTGAGCTTTGCCCTAGAGAGAGTTCCAATGCTGATCCCCCAGCATCTTACAGTTCCAGTTGGGGCTCCTCGGGAGCCTAAGTTGACGAGATGGGTTGCGGTAATGGACCGGCATCCTGACGAGGGAGCAGCAGTTGTTCGATTTCCTGATGGTTACTTTCACTGGCTGGAGGGCCAGGTCTTTGTGATTCAGGATTTTCCGTATGCCGGAATGGATTTTCGCAATGATCCGGACATGGTTCTTCCACAGGGAGAACAATGGGAAGACAGAGGTACTTCATTCTTCACAAGTTTTTAAATTATGTATTTTTTTTTGTTTTTTATTATATATCGTCTCAAAACTGACAGCACAAATTTTCAAAATGCAGATGTAGGTCCACGGCGTCCGGCCAACCTCCGGGCTTTTGAGAGGAGAGTACCAGCTGTACCAGCACCAGCCCCACAGGATGCGGCCGCAGAGACCTTAGCCGAGCTGGAACAGGATCTAGAGTATCTGACGGCGGATATACCAGAGACCACTATAAATGACATTCCTATCCGACTTCAGCGCTACGTGGTCGCAGTCCCAGGACCTTTCAGGAGGTTCCTGTGTAGGGTAGCGCGGGCAGTGGTCTCATATAGAGAGCACCACCAGTGATTGGCTAGTCACTTTTGTAGACACATATGACATTTTTGGTTTTTTGTACTTATCATTTTTGCCGATCATAAGGTGTTTTTCAACCTATGATCAAAGACGATGTATATTTTTGAGACACTCCTATCTATATATATCATTATTACCGGCTTATTTTGTTAAACATGTGTGATGAAATGTTTATAAATTTACATTTATGATTGTTACAAATGTCTATTTAACATTCGAGACGCCATTGCATCTGCTAATGTATTTAAAGATCTTGGAATATGCTGATATTCAATGTAATCAAATTCACGTTCCAAGAGACGCACCCTCAAAAACAATCTTAATAACACTGGATTTCTAATGGCATAGACTCTATTAAGCTGTAATACAACGAGTTCAGAATCTAACCTCACTATCAAACTCCGAATCCCAAATGAAATAGATTCAGATAATAATTCAATCACTACACTGTATTCTGCAATGTTGTTTGTTGTTTGACCGAGGCTCACCCCATGCATAGAAACTAACTCGTCAGAGGGCGAATAGATAACCCAAGCTGCGGAAGAGATATTCCATGTACTACGACAAGCACCATCAGTAAATCCAATGTACGTTTGGAGAGGTGTCGACATCTGCAATATCAAGAGTAAAACCAAGATAAGCCAGAATAATGACAAAAGCACACTCTTTAAACTAAGCACACAGCCTAAACTAAGCAAACATACCAGCTAAAAAGAAAATTAACCTAACTAGAACTAACTAAATCTCCATACCCACCATTTAAGCATAATACCTCTTTAGGTAAAGTCCATTTCTGGGCTTACCCAAAGAGTCCCCATCAAAATCTACCAGCTCATAGGCCCCTTTTTCTAGCTTTCGCTTGACAATGTAGGGCCCATGCCACATGGGAACGAATTTTCCAGCACCTAATTTATCGTTAGCTTGATCATATAATAGCACTAGGTCTCCTTCCGAAAAATTACGAGGGGTCACGTTACGATCATACTGAGCTTTCATCCTTTTTGCGTGAGTCTCGATTGCCAAAGCAGCATCACGTCGAGACTCATCTAATTTAGCTAAGTATAACAGACGCTTCTCTTCTTCAGAAGTAGCTGGGAGTAATTCGATAGCCTTTTGAAGTGATGGGATTTCGCATTCAATGGGCAACACTGCTTCCAAACCATAAACTAGCTGGAAAGGAGTGAACCCTGTTGATGTTTTTACTGAGGTTCGATACGCCCAAAGCGCTGAGAATAACATGTTATGCCAATTCGACCGATGAATGCCAATGATCCGTCGGATCATGATAACTAGAACTTTGTTGATAGATTCAACCAAACCGTTTTCTTGAGGATAATAAGGAGTAGAACTATCATGGCGTAAACCAAGCTGGCTTGTAAGTTCTGTCATCATAATGTTTCGAAAATAGCGCCCATGGTCAGTGATTATCGCTTGTGGGACACCAAACCTAGCAATAATATGATTGAATACGAAAATCGCTGTTGTTTTGCCGCTTGCCTCGAATGTAGGCATCGCCTCGGCCCATTTAGTAAAATAATCAACCGCAAGGATGATATACGCATGCCCCCCGGCCGAGTGAGGGTTACAAGTAATAAAATCGATACCCCATTTAGCAAAAGGACCAACGGCAATTATAGGGTGGAGAGGAGCAGGTGGTGCGCGCATCTTGCGATCAAACACTTGGCAGTTGTGGCATTTTCGGACCGCAATGATACAATCTTTAAACATGGACGGCCAGAAATAGCCAGCACGCAACACCTTCTGAGCTGTGGCATACCCAGACATATGACCGCCACATGCTCCAGAATGACAGTCATTCAAAACCCTTTCTGCCTCTTCATGAGTTAAGCAACGACGAAAAACCAAGTCCGCCCCACGACGATAAAGAGTATCTCCAATAATTCTGTATTGTTGGGACTGGAATCGAATTTTCCAGCGTTCCGACTTTGAAGCTTCGGACCGAAAGGATTGGGTTTGGAGATAGACGATTATATCCCCATACCAAGGATCTAAAGTGCTGATAAGAAACAGAGATTCGTCCGCAATGGGTTCCTCTGCCACAGTTTCCGTGTCAGCACGCGGGAAGTCACACATCATTTCCGCAAAAACTAAGGATTTCTTAGACTTGGACTTCTCGAACTCCAAATCAAACTCCTGCAGGATAACAATCCATTTGGAGTACTTTCCCCCTAGCAATTGTTTTGTCAAAATGTAGATCATAGGGTTGCAATCCGAAATCACTGTAGTTTTACGGAGAAGAATGTAATGACGAAAACGCTGGACAGCCTGAACAGCTGCCAGGGCCAATTTCTCCACATGCGAATATTTTAGCTCAGTGGGATTTAACGTCCTACTAAGATAATATATCACATGTTCCGTTCCGAATTCATCTTCCTGAACTAAGACCATTCCAATGGTGGAGTGGGAGGCGGCGAGATACAAAAATTAGTCCTGGTTGTAGTTGGGAGGATGCAGCAACGGTGCATGGGTCAACGCGTGCTTAAGTGCATCAAAAGATTTCTGAGCTATCTCATCCCAAGAAAAATGAGCGTTTTGTTTCAACAACCGGGTGAAACCCTTTGTAACCTTGGCGTAGTTAGGAATAAATCGACGTAAAAAGTTTGCTTTCCCCTGCAAACTTTGGAGTTGGCGCAAACTCGAAGGAGGAGGCAATTTTATGATAGCTTCGACCTTCGAGGGATCGACGCGAATACCGGCTTGTGAAACGACAAATCCTAGCAATCGTCCCACTTCTATGCAGAAGACACATTTGTGTGGGTTCAACCGAATTCGATAATGTCGACACCTCATAAAAATAGCGCGTAAATGGACAAGGTGATCAGCTCGATGTAAAGAATGAGTAGGCAAATCATCGAGATATGGTTGCACAATGTGCTTGATGTCGTGAAACGCATAAGACATTGCCCGTTGGAAAGTGGCTCCGACATTCTTAAGTCCGAAAGGTAATTTGCAGTAAGCAAATGTCCCCCAAGGACAAATGAAAGCCGTTTTTGGTTGATCGGCAGGTAGAATATTGATTTGGTTGTAACCGGAAAAACCATCCATAAAGGAAAATATTTCACTGCCGGCACAATCATCAATTATTTGATCGATATAGGGTGTAGGATAGTTGTCTTTTGGACAAGCATGATTTATATCCCTATAGTCGATACATATTCTTATTGTTCCTTGTTTCTTGTTAACCGGAACAATATTCGATACCCAATCCGTTAACGGGATCGGATAAATGAAACCTGCTTTCAATAGCTTCTCGACTTCTGCTTTAATCGCAGCCGTTTTCCTAGGGTGTATCTGACGCAGACGTTGCCGAACGGGTTTAGCGTTCGGGTAGGTCTTGATTTCATGAACAACAATGGAGGGATCAATTCCTGGAATTTCCTCATAGGACCAGGCAAACACGTCGCGGAATTCTTGAAATAGGACCTTGTATGTTTGAATTTCGTTATCTGTACACGAGGCACCTATATGAATGTTTTCAATAACTCTGGTTTTGACTGAAATGTCGATGGCAATAGTTTGGGAAATATTTCCCAAATTCAACTCTGAATCAGGATGTTTCATGGGATTCTGAGCGTCCTTGACATATTCAACTGTAAAAATTGATGAAAAATCATTTTCAAAGTCATCACCCTCAGGTAAAAACGAAGATCTATGATGAAGATCTTCCCATGGTAGATCGTCTACACTTAGGATTTCGCGAAGTTGTTCGTCAGATGACACAACTTCGGGAAACGTTATCCGTTCTGAGGTTGATGTGAAAAACGATTCCTCACCGACCACATTCATTTGGTCGAAACGGGTTGAACTGGAGTCGGAAAAAGACTGCACGGCCTCATAAGCAATTTCATATGGACTCAAAGGCATTGCATTACCGAAGGAGTCTATTTCAGATTCAGATGGGACAATCCAAGGATCATCGTAAATAATAGTGTCTGAAGTAATCATATGAATGGATGCGAATGAAGGGTCTGCGTTGATTGAAGGAAAGGAAAAAGTTCCCAGTAAACCGGAATCTTTAACCAATCCTACACCAACATCCTTGTAAGGGATAGTCGTTTTACCGACATGCTGGATACTCTCTGAAGAGGCTGGGTCGGATGAAAAGTAAGCCAGCTGGTCTATCGTCACGATTTTACCATTATGTGGAAATTTTATAACTCTGAAGACCGATGACACAACTGTTGTCATAGCGTAAGACCAACTGCGACCCAAAAGAAGGTTGTAGTCTAGAGGGGCATCAACCACCTCCACATCCAGACTAACAGTTTTTCCTTCAACCCCTATAGGCAAATCCTGTAGAATGCCAAATGGATGGAACCCACGGCCATCAAAGGCCTTAAGAATCGTCGGGGATTGGTTCAGTGAAGGAGAACCAAGCGATCTCCAACACTAAATCGACATAATACACGTAGAAGCTCCTTCATCAATTACAATCCGATGAATAGGCCTGTTTTTGACTATCACTGGAATCTGGAAAGCCATTTGATGAGGGAGACGCGGTGTACTATTTTCTAGATCAAAGATTATCAGGTTCGGGTCCTGAATATCAACAGCTCCTATAGCCGACAAGAGTAATTTTCGTTGTGCTGGGCATGATTGCAGCACTTCCAAAGCCGACATTGCTGAGGGTGAAACAGCTAAATCCTCAACAATGTTATAATTCTGAGCTGCTCTCGCATGTGGATTGAAAGCAGACTTTTGAAGTATACCCTTGGCGGGCGGTTTAATTACTAAGTCCGGGTTAGGTTTCTCGATCTGTAGTGGATCGGAACAGGGAGCTGAGGTTGATGGATTAGAATGAGAAGATTCTGCTTCTTTGCCATCAACAGGATTCTTACTACCATAATCTTGTGATCGAGTCGCAATCCGTACATGAGACATCATCAATATGGGTTCTTCACTGGCACTCGAGGAAGAACCTATCATTTTACTCTCCTGCTTCGGAAATGGATCTTTCAAAACAGCAGGAGTTGGGGAACCTTTAACGATTTTCACAACCTCTGCCCGATGAGGGCAATCTCTGGTGAAATGATCTTCTTCACATATTAAACAAGGATAGCGAGGTTTGCGCTTTTCGTCGTTAGATTCCGACTTCTCTTTTTTCTCCTTTGGAGCCTTGTCTGCTTTATCCTTCTTCTTGCCTTTCTTCTTACCACCGTTTTTTGATTTAGCCGTAGATGACTCTACAGCATGAATATCGGCAGTAATTTCAGGAGAAGACTCTCCTGTCGGGGAGTCCGGTAAGGTTATTATTGGAGAAGAATTCTTTGAGGATTTCTTCTTATTTTTAGTATTCACCGTACCAATCATGCCATCAGCAGCATGAGACCCCGAAGGAGTAGCAGCGATTTGATTCGACTTAGGAAGATCTGGGATCTTCTTGTGCAACGTACTCGACTGAGTGTAAACCAAGTCAAGGTACTGGGCTTGAGCAATGACTTGCTCCTCAGTAACTACTCCGGCCTTAGCTACATCTTCAGTAATCTTCGGTAATAATGATTTTACAAACCATTCAGCTAAGATTTGGTCCGGGATAAAAACTTTCACTAAACGTCTTCGACGTCTCCATTCATGAATATGATCGGAAATATAAGTGGAGGTCGACTATTTTAATGAAGTTAATAGCTCCGTGCCGTTATCGTATCTGACCGACAACTGAAAATGAGTTAGGAACGAGGTAGCTAACTGGCTAAAATTGTAAAAAGAGGCCCGTGGTAACTCAATGTACCACTTGGCAGCGAGACCAATGAGCGTGCGCTGGAAAAGACGTAAGCGGATCGAATCATCCGAGATAGAATTGGAAGCACACCAGAGGTGGTAAGTCATCACATGATTGGATGGATCCTCTCCAGACTTACCTTCGAACTTGGGTATATCACTGGGCAACTTATTTGGCATTGGCGGCCAGAACGGAAGATATTGAATTGGATCGTTCGTTAGGCGCGTCAAGTCTCGTAAATCCAAAGTTGCGATAAACGGTAACTGCCGGTTAGGATCTCTAAAACTCTGGGTCACAAGACCAGTCCCAGGAGGAGGATATCCAGGATAACTAGGAACAGGAATCGCATTAGGGATATTATATCCTCCTGGAAAACCAGGATTAACCGGACCGTACAGGGGTTGCTGAGGTTGTTGATAAGTGTACCCAGGATACGGTTGATACTGGTAAACCTGTTGTTGGACAGCAGGACCGAATTGGTACTGTCCTTGGTACTGTTGGTAGGTACATTGAGGTTGAGTTGTTACAACAGTACTTAAACCAGGCTGCCCTACAGGCATCTGGACCATAGTTTGAATCGTGGATCCGGACAACGTTAAAGATGTCTGAGGCGTGGTTGCAGAGACAGTAGAAACCGGAGCTGTCGATACTCCAGAAGTAAGTGCGGTAGATGTTGCGGTAGTTGCAGCAGCCGTTTGAGATGGAGTACTAGGTGCAATTGGCGGCTGAGTAACTACCAAAGTTACAGAAGTTTGAACGCTTGACTGGACAGGTTGCGGTTGCTGGGGTGAACCAGAAACTACGGGTTGTCGAGTTTGAGGTAACAACTGTATACTTGGCTGCAACACCTGTTGACCCTGTGATGGATCCCACACTATCATTCTGGGGTATTGACCCGTAACAGGTTGAGGATACTGAGATCCATAACCGGATTGAGGATAGGATTGATAATTGAAAGGCATAGTTCCCATATCTTGAACATATGACTGACCTTGAGGTGGTTGATAACCTTGACTCGAGTATTGACCTTGAGGTTGATAACCTTGGGGTAAATACTGATACTGGGGTTGACCTTGACCTTGAGTTTGATACCCTTGAGGTTGATACCCTTGGGGTTGATACCCTTGAGGTAAATATTGATACTGAGGTTGACCCTGGGGTACATATTGAGTCTGGGGTTGACCTTGAGGCATGTATTGTACCATAGGTACATACTGACCTTGAGGTTGCCCCCCAGACACAATTTGTGTACCTTGAGGGTGCCCCCCAGGCGTTAACTGAGGCTGCCCCCCAGGCGGTAATTGACCACCTTGAGGTTGAGAAACGGGAACTGAACCTGACATCATGTAAATGTCTCCTACACCCAACGGTTTATTACCATTGTTTCCAGCTAATAACCCATGATCAATGGGTTGAGGAGATGCCCCCGCAAAGGTACCAGAAAGTGATTGATACCTGGTGGGAACAGAAGGACCGCCGTGTAAAAAAGATTCAGGAGATTGAGTAAACACGGATGACTGACCAGACATATTTACAGGAGTATAGATACCTCCAGGTGGAAAAGGAGTACGAGGTGGAGAAAAACCTACCCCTGAGTTGTCTAAATAATTGGTTAACGAAAGGTACCAAGTAGTACTTCTAGGAGGGCTGTAAAAGATAGATTCACGCTCCATTAGATCAATAGTAGGTTGATCTTCAAGGGTAGATACGCCTAATTCTTCCTCTGGAGCAAGTTCTTCAATAGCTATCAAACCAGTAGGAAGATTTTCGGTGATGACTCTTTCTACCCTAGGTGAATCTGGTACACTAGAAGTTGGAGTAACAGGTTCAGATATTTCAGGTTCTTCGCCTATATCACTAGTAGATGAAAAACTACCAGCAAGCTCAGAAACTTCAACTGCTTCAGGATTATAACCTGTTTCTAGACTTTGGTAATCTTGATGGACTACCAACGAAGACTCTCCTTCTTCTGGTGAACCTACTCTACTGCCGCTAGGAGGAGTTACAAGGACCTTTAAACCTTCGTAATGACTTGGGACCTCTTGAGGAGATTCACCCTGAAGTCTACGGGATTTTCTCAACAATTCAGCCACAGAAACAACCTCAGGAGACTTGCCCCGAAGTCTACGGGACTGTCTCGGTAATTCCGCCACAGTTAAAACTTTTAACTACTGCACACGCAAACAAAGTAAAATCTCAAAGCAAACCACCTAAAGTCTCTAAAGAACCAAACAAATTTGAAACATACGCCTAAAGAATCTAGGGCGTCAAACCAAGCACAAACAGTAGCCTTCCAGACCGAAAAGGAGATGAAACCCAACATCGCCGGATTCAGTACAGAAGTGGCGGGTGGAACAGTTACCCCGGCAACCTGCTTAATGAATAAACCGGCACAAGTTCCTCCACTTTAACCGTCTCGAGTGAAGTGAACCCCCCGGAAAATCCAAGTGAGTCTAGCCGACGTCTGCTCCAGGTACAGTGGGATCTTCCCTCCACCGTCACCTCGGTAGAATCCTAAAGATAATGGTCACTAAGGTTACCAACCGCAACAAATGCACCTGGGGGAACAGTCTACACTCCGACAGCACGCAAGGGCAGAGTATCAAGCTCAATCCCCTTGTCGGTTCCTTGACAATAATCCAAGGTTTACCGACAAGTGACCCCTGGCTCCTCGACAATGGTTAATCCGAGGTTTACCGTTTGTAATACGTGCGTGTCTGGCGTCATTCCCAATGAGGGAGGATTGATCCCCTCACTGGTTCGGACATGAGCTCGTGCTTCTCCTTTAAGAGGAGCTTTCCCAGAGTACAAATGAAACAATTGGATTTATTCTAACACAAGATAAGCTACTTGTTTGGTTTTGTTGTCTTGGAGATTTAATTACTCTCCTACTCCAAGACACTAGCCTGATCTAAATTGGTGTTTCAGAGCCCTAGAAAATAAAAGTTACTAAGTTGATTTTACTTTAAGCGTTAATTTTATGGTTTTTCTTAAAGACAAAAGGTAGTGGAGATGAAACTGGTGGTGTGTAGACTCGACTCGCAACCACTACAAAGATGCACCTAAGATGATTTACACTACTTTTCCTTTTCAATGAAGCTCCTAACTAAGAGAGTTGGAAAATGCAAATTTTATAGAAAGCAACTTTCTTAGTAAAGACAATCAAAGAAACAATTCTATTTATCTTTTCAAAACACACAACTCATGACCACTAATTACTCTACGAAATTTCCTTTTTCTCCCAAAAGTGTACAAATGCTACCAGAGCAAACTTTTTCCAAAAGAATTTTTGTGTTTTTTCTATGTTAATAAAGCATATAAAACTATTTTATCAAATCGAATTTAACAAATCTAAGACAATCAAATCAAACTCACTCAAAAGCAAATTAAAAGGAATTTTACCTAAAAGCAAAAAAAACAATGAGGACAAAAGCCTACAAGGATGATTCCCGGATGTTTTACTTAGTCAAAATGCAACTAAGGATCAGTTCATGCAGAATCATAAACTAACCAAAAACAAAATCGAAATATTTTTGTTCTTTTTTCTCAAGAATGGAATTCAAGGCTTTAACAAACAAATTTTTCGAGATTCGCAAAGAGAAGACACAAAGGTAGGTCTCTCACTAGGGTGACTTCTATGACAGGCCCGACTCCTAAGAGGACTGATCAAAACCAGGGAGATCCAAAGTTTGACAACCCCTAACGCCAAAGTCACTACAGGACCAGTTAAAAATCAAACCCTAAGGCAAAATCCCTATGAATTCCACCAAAACCCTCGACAATAACGGGACAAGTTCAGGTGAAGATCTTTGACAGTAAACTGATGGATCTGGGCAGTAAAAACAAATTGAAAACAAAATCTAAAGAGTAAAAAAGCAAAAATTGAAATTTTCTCAAAATTGACAGGGGTACCCAGGTCATCTGTTCACACAGGCGCGGGTACGCACTGTGCACAAAGACGCAGTGCGTACAAGTACGCACTGTGTCAAACCCAAAGACTGCGTACTGCTGGCAAGGCTAAGAAAAATAAAAAACTAAATTGACTCTAAGCTAACCCACCCAAATACACAGCTAGACAACCAAAAATTAGAAAACAAGCAATTTTTCTCAGACCAAAATATCAAATCAAAAAGAACTCAAACACATTCATGGAGTCCCCAGCGGAGTCGCCATTTTGTCACGCGGAAAGAGTCGTTAGTGCGGACACAACCGACCTTCCTAGAAAGCCTAAGACTTTCTAATGACAAACAAGACAAATAAGAGCAATCCTTCCCTAAATATGCTTTTACAATATGAGAAATCAAGTGTTTAGATCCTACCTGTAATCCAACGCTGTTGTAGTAGTCCAGCTTCGTTGATCCGGATGAGCTCCTCCTTCCCTTCGAAACCTGCATTCACCAACAATCAAACGATTAAATAGCACCTGAATATCACATAAAATAAAACATATTTAACATATAGACCAAGGAGTATATGAAACAACTCATTAATAACAAATTGTTGAGAAGAATGGACTAATTTGTATTAAAAGGTAACAAAAGGAACCATTACAACCTGAGCCTTGGTGTTGTGCAAGCTCCTCCCAGGGTCCACAAGAGTTCTCCCTTACTCTGATCAGCTCACCCACCTCCCAATGGAAACAAGTAAAGATGGTAATCTCTCCTCACAAGTTTCTACAAGGAAGTCCTAATTCCAGCAGCATCTACCCTTAGGAATGTTCAGCTTTCAACCTCCCCTCCCTTTGGCCCAATGCATGTATTTATAGTACTCTAGAGGAAGTTATTCAGGTCCACCATTAATGGGATAAGCCCCTCTTTGGATGGGATAGCTCCCCTATTGATGGGATAAGTTCCTCTTTGGTAGGGATACATGAACCATCTGGAGGCGCTTCATACACGTCAAACATGCTTCTAGAAGACTCTAGAAATGACTACAAGTAACTTTTTTGGAGTGAAACTTGCGCCTTTTGACCTTTACAGGAGTACGCACCCACCCCTTTACATACAGAGCGTACAAGTACGCAGGTATTGTGAACTTGGGTTGCGTACCCGCAGGTAAGGCTAAGAGAAACTGCGTACCAGAGATAATTGACTTTAAATGACTTTTCTCTCTTTCTTGAAGTTTGACATGGAGAGCAGAGGCATGAGACTTACCAAGGAGGATAGTATGACAGTGGATGGAGCCATACTAACTGTAAATAGTCATGGTGACATTTTTTAGTGTAACATGTCATGAACAGCAAAGAGTAGTCAAAAGAGACTAGTCCTACCTAGCATGCCAATGCAACGCTTGAACAAACAACAAAAGTGTAATGTATTCCTTGTTCTTAACATTTAAATTCTTAGATTAATTTTTAATGTTAAATTTAATAACTATGACTGTTATGATCAATTTCAGAGACACCCGCATACCTATCACCCCTTATCCTATTGTTAATTCCTATCATCTCCTAATACTCCAGCCTATCCCATACTTACTTGATTTCGTTAATCCCCTCTCATATCAACTTTTCAACCTCTGTTACACCAATTAGACCCTACAGCCATTCCAACATATCTATTTGGCTGGGTACCAACAGAAGCAGGACACGTCGTGAATTGTTTA
This sequence comes from Pinus tabuliformis, assembly GCA_031772625.1. Lineage (NCBI taxonomy): Eukaryota > Viridiplantae > Streptophyta > Pinopsida > Pinales > Pinaceae > Pinus > Pinus tabuliformis. The sequence continues at coordinate 1,990,152,413 of CM062819.1, read as the reverse complement.
AAAACCAAATGTTATGTGGGCTTATTCATTGTGTTTGAAACGGTCGAATTATGACTTAACCACTCGACGAAGTCAAATGATGCAAACAACTACCTGAAATCATATCCCAGTACTTCATATATGCTTCTAGCGCTTCTATGATGGTATCCATACGACCAGTACAGCCATTCCTCTGTTTCAAAAGATGAATATGTTATGAATTGAGTTAAGCCGGTTATTTCATTATCATTCTCAGTTATTCTAGTTAGCATTCAACTCCTGTGACTTCAACAGTAAGGAATGAAAGTAGCAAGCGCCACGAAAGGAAAATGTAGTCAATTGGGTTCGACCTCCACCATAATTACAAGACAGTCAATCGAGCATTGCTTTGGTTACTAAAGGAGCTAGTGTTAAAGAGCCGAGGGCACCACCAGGTCAGCAGTATTGGGGCGGAAGACAAAAGGTAACAAATCAAAACTTCTTTGTTGAATTTGCAAAACATAAACAAAGAAGAGTTAGAGCAAAACTCTCTGCCAAAATGACCAATAGGGTCGAGCCAAGCATATTCGACAGTTCCCAGTATCACGAAGACTGCATTTCAATTCTCAAAGAAATACAGTGGCTGCCCTTTTTAGAGAAGTTTTGTGGAAGTAATGAGGAGGTCACCAAACAATTCGCTTTTACATTCAACGGAGAGAAAGCTCTGATAGGTAATTTTTCATTCAGGGTTTCGGAAGACACCATAGCTCAGTCCCTAGGGATCAGCCCAGAAGGGGAGAAGTACTTCAAGACAAAGCAATTTAAAGAGAAGTCATGGACTCAATTTATGTCCAGATCAAGGGTTTCATCCGTCAATTGGAAGAAAGGCGTCCCAAGGAGCTGGCTGGTGCATCCCTGGGACGAGATGGTCTATATCATCCAAAAATTTGTAACTTGTGAAGTACGCTACAGTATTGTTTACTTGTACCATATCAAACTACTGTTACATTTGAAAGGGTAGTGTGTTATCAGTCTGCCATACTTTCTCTTGCAAAGCCTAACCAAAATGTCGAAGACCATCCAAAAGCAGAAAGGTAACGAAGACAAGAGCTTATATCACTTTGGGCTAGTTAAAATTCTTATTGAGTATGAGTTACAAAGAAGAGGAAAAACGTGGAAGGAATTCTTGGCTGCTAACCAAATTGTAGAGCTGTAACTAGGGTCTCTCACACCGCTAATTATTCCACATTAATAAGTCAATCCGGGAACGTTTTGTTATTGCAAGAAGTAGCTCAATCCGAGGCTATTTGTCCGAGTAATGCTTAGTAGTACAGTGTTCAAAAGATCCAAAGGAAAACAGATGCTAAGCTGTAACTAAACTAACCCAAATGATGGAATCACACAAAACAGTTGATCAGTCAAGGGTACGGAAGCAATAACCCATCCCTCTAGAAACTGATTAAAGAAGGGAAATTAGAGCATGGACTTATAGGTCTGGGAGCTAAGCAGCATCTTGCTGAGGCTCACTACAGCCTTAGGCCTTCTCTCACACCAAAACAACAAAGGCAGGGAAATGAATCAGCGGAAAGTAAAATGGAACAGCAAAACGGAAATGGGACAGCAGTAAATGGAACAGCAATCCTTAATGATTTATGGAACAACAACCATCACCTGTATGTACATGTTCTACACTAAGATAGCAATCTGAGAATATTGGATGATATAACTATGTTTCTAACCAGAATGACGCTACTCTCAAATCCCACAAATATTGTTTCACATAAATCCAATGACAGTAACATTCATACCAGCGCTCTGTTACAGAAATGGCGGAATAAAGATACAATTCGACCCTGTGTAAATCCAATTATACAGTGCAGAGTCCTTACATGGAGAGATCATTCATTCATTGATCATAACAGAGCATAGCGTATCATATAAAGAATTTATCAGATTGCTAAGTAATAAAGATAAACAAACCACACACAAATCACCATATAATGATACAAAAGCAAGTGTCCTTCGGAGCCGGGCCCTTAGCTGCCAATGGTACACTGCCTTAGATTACTCCAGACGCAGAGACGGAAGAAACACCAAGTCTTTTATATTAATTGCATCCACAAAAGTATAACAAAATCAGGTCTCAGTGAGACTCAATGATTAAAGTTTGTTCTGGAACTGTAGAATTACAAAAACAGTCGTCCTCTTGCTTAATGATGCTATGTCTTTATATAAAAGAAATGACGGAGATATCTAGATAATCATAGATAAGTAAAGCAGCGATCCCTCAGGATCAAAGATACTGAGGGATTCGCTAATCGTTCAATATTTCTTGCGTTCGCCGAGCCGGTATCCCGCATTCTTTTCCTGGACTATTCAATTCCGATTTTGCTTGATCGTGTCCGCATCCGGTTCCCTACTGGAGGAACAACAGTTATTTTTCCTCTGCTTCTCACTTTTGGACGGGAACTCCTTGCTTGCACGTCTTCCTGCATAGAAAATGTCAATTATTAGCACTTGAGCTTCCTTTGTCTATTTTTGCAAATTTTATCAAAATCCTTTATCTTCTTTGAATTCCTAATGCAGAAAAGGTTACAATTATTATTAAAAAACCACTAGATTGCTTGTCAAAAGCATACCTTCCAAGTGCTCCACACACCCCCCTGCTTACCCTGTTTCATGGCCTCATGAAAACATTATAATTGACATGCAAGGCGGTGAGAGAATAGGCCGGAGAAGGGATCTCGTGAGGAGGCTGACAACCGTGATGAGCAACTAGATTATCAAAGAACCGATCTATTTGATCTGCAGGCATCTCATACAAGGCCTGATATCCGGGTGCAAGGTGCCAAATAATTGGACTACGAAATCGATACCCCAACCAAGATGGCCCTGCTTGCAGAATCCGTTCCCCATAAAGGTTCAATCGGCTGGCAGCCAGCTCAAAATTCTCATATTTGAATGGTTCCCTGAGCTGGATGCTTGGATTAGAGGTCCGGTATCGAAATTTTGCAGCATCAATGGCAAGATCTTTAATAGTCAGGAAATATTCCAGACCATTTCGGATCAAGTCTTCGTGCATGGGTCCTGTTACACTAAAAAATGTCACCATGACTACTTACAGTTAGTATGGCTCAAATCAACAGTCATGCTACCCTCTTAGGCAAGTCTTATGCCTCTGCTATCCATCTCAAACTCAAAGAAGAGAGAAAGTCTTGTAAAAAATGTGTTTATCTCTGGGGTCGCAGGTTCTCTCTAGCCTTACCTGCGGGGACGCTCACAATGTTCACAAAAGCTGCGTCCTTGGACGCTCTGTATGTTAAGGGACAGGTGCGTCCTTCTGTAAAAGGCAAAATGCGCAAGTTTCATCTTAAAAAAGTTACTTGTGGTTACTTCTAGAACTTTCTAGAGGTCGGTTTGATGAAATGGATGCGCCTCCAGTTGGTTCATGTATCCCTATTAAGGAGGAACTTATCCCATCAATAAGGGAGCTATCCCACCCAAAGAGGGGGATTATCCCATTGATGGTGGACCTGAATAACCTCTTTACAGCACTATAAATAAAGGCATTGAGCCAGAGGGAGGAGAGGTTGAAGCTATACATTTTCTTTGGGTAAATGCTGCAGGAATTAGGACTCCCATTTAGAACCTTGTGAGGAGAGATTGTCTTTGCTTGATTCTACTTGGAAGTGGGTGAGCTTTGTCAAAGTAGAGGAAAACCCTTGATGGACCCTGGGAGGAACTTGCACAACACCAAGGCCAGGTTGTAAGAGTTTCTTTGTTTCGTTAAATAACAAACTGGTTTATTTTTCTCAATAGCTTGTGTTAATGAGTTATTTCATGTGTTCCTTGGTCTGCATGTTGAATATATGTTTTATTATATGAAATGCAAGTGCTTGGTAATTGTTTGATTGTTTGTGGTTGCAGGAATTGATGTGAAGGAGGAGCTCATCCGGATCGGCAAGGACGGACTACAACAACAACGTTTTGGAATAAGGTAAGCCTAAACACTTGTAGTTTTCACGTTTTAAAAGGTATATTTAGAGAAAGATCACTCCATTTTGTCTTGTTTGTCGCTAGAGAGTTTAGACTCCTAGGGAGGTCAGTTGTGTCCGCACAAACGACTTTTTCCGCCACGACAGGTCCTAATATCTCAATGACACCTGGGATCCTCATAAGACTCCTATGCTCTCTCCATAGCGTCACTGGGTTTCTAGGTTCAGCTCGTATCCACAAGTCTAGGCTATTTTCTTGTCTCTGAAAGGTGTTATAAGCTCTGAGCCATTTCAGCTGATTAACCCCAAATGAGATGAAGGCTTGGAATTGTATATCGCCAACAAAAGGGCCAGGATTTAAATCAGTTTCTTGGTCTAGCACAAGGTTGTGCAAGTAAAACTCGCACAATAACCTTTGAACCTTAACCCCATAATGCTTGCAACAGTCTATAAAATCATTAACAGTGTTGATGTGGATAGGTGCTCCTGCCCTAACGGCTTTTATTTTCAATCTCAAATATCTTTCAAGCAAAAATAAAGCATAATTTTTAGCAGGGGCCCTACAAGTCAAAACGTCATTATATAAGGAACACACAGTGTCCATCTGCTTAACAACACTATCTAATCGACGAGTTACCTTAGCAACCTTTTCTTGTTCCTTCTGCCATCCCTCAAAGGCTTGGCTTTCGGATTGACTAATACTCCGAAGTTGCTGTTGTAACTCTTCGTATTTCTCCCGGGGGATTGCTTGCTATCTTAGTTGTTCAGCTTCTTGTTGGGCTTGCTTCATCATCCTATGCAAGGTTCTCGTTTTTGGATCCTTTTTCCATTGAGCCGTAGAGGCCAGGAATTTTGCTTGAAACTTTTTATTGCGCTGTTTAGAGTTCAGAACCCGAATAACCCCTGAGGGTGGTGCCTCTGTTTGGATCCCCTTATTCTCTTTCTCTTTCTTGACACGAATGAAAGGCTGCTGAGGTCCCCCTGCCATTGGAACATCTTGTTGTTCTTCTCCCTTAATTGGAATGTCAGTTTGTTCTCCAGGGTCAGATGGAACAGCAGTCTGTTCCTCTATGTTATTTGGAACAGCACCCTGTTCCTCATTATCATTTGGAACAACAGACTGTTCCTCGGCAGTAGGTCTCCTGATGGGGTTTCGACCAACAAAACGGGTTCTTGTCCTCGGGGTTTTTGCTGTAGTGGCCCTCCTCCTTTTCCTTGTGGTCCTTTGTATTCTCAAATTGGCTTTCAAAATTCGAATTTGCTGCCGGAGCCTGGCTATAGTGCCCAACAACCTCTGTTGTTTCTTTCTTAATTTCTTAATTTCCTTTGCCTCGGCAGAGGGTTTGGCCCTTAAGCCCGCTCCTTCTTCATCTGGGATATCTTCCGGCATCCTGGGGACAGACTGTCCCTGATTGTTGTCTTCAATTTCATTATCATAACCAGGCAGGTTTTCTTCTCCTGCCTTTTCTGCATGTACTTCCTCGGGTAGTTCTTCCTCTGCGGGACTGTCAGGGACGCCTGCTGTGTTGGAGGGCTGGCCATATTCCCCCATATTGGCCAGAACTGCTGCCAATTCCTCCTCACCTACAGGGTCCTGCGACGGGCTACCCCCTGGCTGTGCTATTTCTTCTTCTTGATTGCCCTGTTCGGTAACCCTTTCTTCCTCAGAGTGCTCATCTTCTTGGTTGTTCTGTTCGGTGGCCATTTCTTCCTCAGAGTGCTCATCTTCTTGGTTGTTCTGTTCGGTGGCCATTTCTTCCTCAGAGTGCTCATCTTCTTGGTTGCTCTGTTCGGTAACCATTTCTTCCTCTTCCGGCTGGCCAGTCCCGGGCCCTGATTTCTCAGCATTTCCTTCGGAGGATCCTCCTTCTGGTTCTGGAGGTTCATCCCCAATTTCAATTGGCTGGGCCATTGTTCCCTGAATTCTTTCCAACCTTCCTCGTATCCGGGCCAGCCGAGCTGACTTCCTTGGTCTCTCAGGTTGGTCGGGTGTGCCAGCAGGTTCTCTGGGTTCGTCTGGTCATTCTGGCGTATCGGAAGGTTGTTTCCGTTTTGAAGCGGGATGTCTTTCTGCTGCTGACTCCTTGCGTTTCTCTAATCGTTCCGGCGTGCTAGAGGACTATTCAGGTTTTGGGGGTGGTGCAGCCGATCCTCCTTCGACTATTGCGATCAGTTCCTCCCAAGTGCTTTGCTGTTGAGTGAGACTGTGGCTCACTATCAACCGAATCAGCCCATGGTGGCTAACGACTGCATCTGTGTGTTGGGCCTTTTTCAGGCTTCGGGCCGCGTCATGTAGTAGCGAATTTAAAAGCACAGGGAGATTTACAGAACATTTTCCTTTTAAAACAGCTAAAAGTTTCAGGTGACGAGGTCTTACCACGTCTTTTCTCCCTTCGCAGGTGATATAACTTTGTACTGTCTTCGCTAGCTCGGTCCAGGGTTCCCCTAGTGTTGCCGGCAGAACTCCTTTCCCTTTGACTGTCAAGCTTTGGCCTTCGTCCTGGAAAATTTCCATAGCTTTTTGTAATCTTTCCTTCTTCAGCGTCCATATGGGTCCAGCAGCTGGTAATCCTGAGACTTCTGCGATGATATCCTTTGTAACCGCTATCCGCTTTCCTCCTACTATGGAGTAATTTTCCTGCAAATTCTGCAGGAATTCCAACGCCACGGCTTCATTTGATTCTTGCAGGCGGCTGAAGTAATTCAACCATCCTACGTTTTCCAGGATTTTGCGAGCAGCAGCGGAAACTGTCAGCTTGTGAGGTTCGCTTCGGACCGTCTTTCCGCCCATGATTCTACTCAGAAATGGAACAGCAACTGCTTGCGGTGTTTGCGACGCAGAGAGGATGATCACCGAGCATGCAACGAAAAAAGAGATCGTGGATGGAAATTTCCGTAGAATGGAATCATCATACCGTTAAACCATGTCATTCCTTCGTACATTATTTCGCCCGAATGGTGTGCAGCCACGTAATCATGGAGTAATGAGATTACCTTCCCCCCGCGATCTGATAGGCTGTCCCCAGCCGTCAAAGAGAGGAGCAGCAGCCAGTCGGAGGTCCAATCATAAAGTACAGCATATGAAATTATGCCATGTTTTAGAAAAACAACGAAATGCCGAAACCGAGGCAAAAAGGTAGATCGCGTTTTATATAAGAGCCTGCGTGATATAATGAGGAGCTAGGGGATGGGACGTCTGTCAAGCGTACGAAGTCTCCAGCGGTCACTGTCAGTTCCGTTGCCATGATTGGTGGTAATGAATATTCATGCGATATATACATCGGGTGTGACATATGATCTTTGCAAAGGATAAGAGACAGAAAAATTTAATATCATACTTGTTGGTGTAATTATTACGACTTCTATGCCATTAACAGAGCTCTGCCGCCAACAGGTGTTCATAACCTTGGCAGAGTTGTTTATTTCACCCTCCGGAACCATGATCCTTTGTGTATATTCTAAAGAGTGCTTTGTCAAAATGTAGGCCATTATGTTGGCTTGGTAACCAGATAGCCATAATGCCATTCACAAGGTAGGCGCAAAACGTGGTTAGGCCGGCTCGCGATGAGACCCCCTGTTCAAAGGTTTGCTTGTTAATTTACCTTCGGACCATATCCCTAGTGTGGTGGCCATTATGGGAATGCCACTTCGCTTCCATCCTTATGATCATGGTAGGACGGCTCTTAATGAGACCCCCTATCCTGCATTTGACGTCCGTCCTCTTGTCCTCTTATACATACTGGCTTCATAGTGATAGCGATTTATGATGTGCTGATTTCGGTATATCATGGTTTATGTTCATCGCATAAGTTCATTGCTGTATCTAAAAGATTGAGGAGAACATGGGGGCAAAGCATCCTCCATAAGGGCAAAAACATGTCGATGGCATTCCTGAGAGAAGAATTCATTCGTAGGATACCATTTCTTTGAGAGGAACAATGGAAAATCGCAAATGTTGTTCCTTTTGAGAAAGGAACAGCAAAGACACTCAAATGTTGTTCCTTTTGAAAAGGAACAGCAGACACACTCAATTGCTGTTCCTTTTCGCAAAGGAACAGCAAAAACACGCAAATGCTGTTCTTTTTGAAAAGGAACAGCAGAATCACACAGGTGTTGTTCCTTTTCGCAAAGGAACAGCAAAAACACACAAGTGTTGTTCCTTTTCGCAAAGGAACAACAAAAACACATAAGTGTTGTTCCTTTTCGCAAAGGAACAACAAAAACACACAAGTGTTGTTCCTTTTCACAAAGGAACAGCAAAAACACACAAGTGCTGTTCCTTTTCGCAAAGGAACAGCAAAAACACACGAGTGCTGTTCCTTTTCGCAAAGGAACAGCAGAAACACGCAAAGGTTGTTCTTTTTGAAAAGGGACAGCAAAATCACACAAGTGTTGTTTCTTTTCGCAAAGGAACAGCAAAAAGCACAAGTGTTGTTCCTTTTCGCAAAGGAACAGCAAAAACACACAAGTGTTGTTCCTTTTCGCAAAGGAATAGCAGAAACACGCAAAGGCTGTTCCTTTTGAAAAGGAACAGCAAAATCACACAAGTGTTGTTCCTTTTCGCAAAGGAACAACAAAAACACAAGTGTTGTTCCTTTTCGCAAAGGAACAACAAAAACACACAAATGTTGTTTCTTTTCGCAAAGGAACAGCAAAAACACACCAGTGCTGTTCCTTTTCGCAAAGGAACAGCAAAATCTCACAAGTGTTGTTCCTTTTCGCAAAGGAACAGCAAAAACACACCAGTGTTGTTCCTTTTCGCAAAGGAACAACAAAATCTCACAAGTGTTGTTCCTTTTCGCAAAGGAACAGCAAAAACACACTAGTGCTGCTCCTTTTGCAAAGGAACAACAAAAACACTTGGAATACAAGCAAAAAATCAAGAAAACATATATACAAGATGTTATGTACAAGTTATAAAAATGAATTTCTTAAATTATAGGTGAGGAAGATTTCGCTTCCTCTCCTAAGATTTCCATATCAGTATCTTGTCGTAGCTGCTGACAGAAGGATTCCCGAGTGAGTGGCTTTCGATAAAGGCGAACTCGGTGGCCATTTACTTTGAATGCATATCCAGAACCGTCAATTGTGATCAGGGTAAGGGTCCCATTGTCATGTACCTTCTGGATTTCGTATGGTCCTAACCATCGAGTCTGGAGTTTCCCCGGGAAGTCCTGAAACCGAGAGTCGTATAACAGAGCCCAGTCTCCTTCATGAAAGACTTTATTCTTGATAAGTGCATCATGCCATTTAGCTCGTTGTTGTTGAATCAATGCTGTATTTTGTAATGCCGAGAGCCTGATTTCGTCCAATTCATTAATCTACTGTAATCGATTGATTTGTGCCTCACTCAGATCTAGGCCGACTTCCTGTGCAGTTCGTAGCGTTTGGATTTCGAATTCTATGGGGAAAATTGGCTGCTTTCCAAACACTAATTGATAAGGTGAATAGCCTGTAGTACTTCTCCATGTGGTTCTGTAGGCCCACAGTGCCTCGGGTAGTCGAGTGGCGCAATCACGCCTATGCGATGCAATGGTCTTTGTTAAAATTGATTCTATTACCTTATTACTACTTTCTACTTGCCCATTTGCCTGCGGATGGTATGGGGTAGTGATCTTATGTTGGACATGATAATTGTTAAGTGTTGCAGCTAATTTATTTCCAACAAATTGTGGTCCACCATCGGTGATTAGTTCTCTCGGAAGTCCGTAACGTACAAACAAATGGAACAAGAATTGTATCACAGAGTCTTCTGTAGCCTTAGGTAATGATTCGGCCTCGACCCATTTAGTAACATAGTCTGTCGCCACCAGAATGTATGTCCTCTGATTTGATGGTGGATTAATGGGCCCAACGAAGTCCAGAGCCCATCGTTCAAATGGCTCAATGACCAATTGTGGTCTGAGAGGCATTTCATCGGCTTGGCCAGGTCTTCCTGCTCGCTGGCAGCTGTCACAGGCTTGTGCAAATTTTTTCGCATCCTTGAAAATTGTAGGCCAATAGTATCCCATCTGCAATATTTTATGTGTTGTTCTTTTTTCAGCGAAATGTACCCAGCATGGCCCGTCATGGCAAGCTTTTAGAATGTCGAAGATTTCGTCTTCTCGAATACACCTTCTGATTTGCATGTCTGCCCCTGTATGGAACAAATGGCCTCCAATCCACGAAAACCGAGTGCTCTTCTGAACAATCTACTTACGTTCCTGAGGGCTTAAGTGTTTTGGTAGCTTATCGACTGCAAGGTAATTGGCGACATCAGCATACCATGGTGTTCGAACAGCAACAGCAAACAGGTGCTCGTCAGGAAATTGATCTTCCACTGCTGCTGTTCCATTTGCTTTCGGTATTCGTGAGAGGAAATCAGCTACAGGGTTCTCCTTGCCAGGTCGATCCTTGATTGTGATGTCGAACTCCTGAAATAAGATCAACCATCTAGTTATTCTAGCTTTCGTAACAGGTTTATTTGCCAAATATTTGATAGCAGAATGATCTGTATATAACACAACGGGATAGCCTGTGATATAATGTCTAAATTTGTTAACAGCATGTATTACAGCCAGGAATTCCTTTTCAGTAACAGTATAATTGAGTTCGGCAGAGGATAAATTTTTTCTGATATAGTAGATAGCATATGGTCTCTTATCCTCTTCTTGCCCTAGGACTGCACCAATTGCTGTATCCGAGGCATCAGATGAGATTTGGAATGGCAAATTCCAGTTTGGTCCTCGAAGGACTGGGGCTGTTGATACAAGCTTCTTCAATTCCTTAAAAGCCTGGTCGCATTTTTCTGTCCACAAGAAATCAACATTGCCAGTTAAAGCATATAGAGGTGCAGCAATACGTGAGTAATGTTCTATAAATCGTCTGTAATACCCAGAAAATCCAAGAAAACTGCGTACCTCCGTTTGAGTAGTGGGGGTAGGAATAAGCAAAACAATCTGGATTTTAGCCGGGTCTACATGGATGCTGGCTGCTGAGATATAGTGCCCTAGAATGAGCCCTTCTGTCATCATCATGTAACATTTTTCGTGGCTTAGACAAAGTCTGGTAGCGATACAACGTTGTAGGACTTTTTCCAGGGTATCTAGAGCTGGGTCAAAATCATCTCCATATGGTGTAAAGTCATCCATATACACTTCAAGTCCATCATTTATTAGATCTGCGAAGATACTAAGGACAACCCTTTGGAATGTAGCAGGGGCATTACATAGGCCGAAGGGAAAAACTCGATAGGCAAACGTTCCCCAAGGGCAAGTAAAGGTAGTTTTATCCTGGTCTTCAGGGGCGATTTGGATTTGGTTATATCCGCTGAAGCCGTCCAGGAAAGAAAAGAATTTCTTTCCTACCAAAGTGTCCAATACTTGATCTATAAACGGGAGAGGGAAGTGATCCTTCTGTGTGGCTTTATTTAACTCCCTGTAATCTACGCAAATCCTCCATTTTCCATTTTTCTTGGGTACCACCACCAGGGGAGAGACCCATTTACTGTCGGAGATGGGATAGATAAAATTAACATCTAAAAGTTTCTGAAGTTCGGCTTTTACTACCTCTTTTAGATGGGGGTTAAGTCTTCTTTGCGGCTGACGAACAGGTCTTACATCTTTTTCTATATAGATGTGGTGGGTGCATAATTGGGGATCGATCCCTTTCATGTCAGGGTAATCCCACGCAAATGCTCCTTGATATTTTCGTAACAGATTTACAAGCTTCCTTTCTTGGTCTGGTGTAAGGTTGGCATTGATATTTAGGGCCTTACCAGGTTCAATTTCCACTACTTTACTATTGGCAACAACAGTCACTGGTATTGTTTGGTCATGTGCGTCTTTCAAAGGGTCTTCCTCTAGCTCACTATCAAATGCTGCCTCTATCATAAAACACTGTGTGTGAGATCTAGATTCAGTTTGACTAATGAAGTTATTGATGGCATCATCTTCTATTTGGTCTTTAAAATCTAAAGCCTTCTGTACAGTCAATGGGGATCTGATATTGTTAGTAAGGTATGACACAGGATACTGATTGGTTTTGATCATTGGCAGGCTTGGCTGTGTTGGAGGATATAGAACTAGATTTTTAACATCTGGTCCTTTAGTTATAGTCATGTTTCCCTGCCGGCAACCAATGTAGGCATCGGCAGTAGCAAGCCAAGGTCTTCCTAGTATTAGCGGATGTCCATCTAGTCGGGTTTTTGGATTAATTATCAGGAAATCAGTTGGATATTCCCAGGAGTCTACAGAAACCATGACATCGTATAGAGTGCCTTCTGGTCGAACTACAGATCGATCTGCCAATTCTAGCAAAGTAGAAGTAGGTTCTACTAATGTGATGCCAAGTTTTTGGCAGGTAGAGGTTGTCAAAATATTGATTGCAGCTCCTAGATCAACTAAAGCGTTAGTCAGGGTTTGGCCATAGATTTGGACAGTTACAATTGGATTTCCGGGATCTTCGTATTTGATAGGTGTCTCTTTTCCCGATAATAAGTCAGATAAGGTGCCGACTACTTGGACTCTTGGGTTAGTGGTTGTATTCCTCCTTGATTTTTTTATGCACAGTTCTTTTATAGTTTTTGCGTATATAGGAATATCTTGAATGGCTTGGAGGAATGGAATTTTTATGTACAGGTTTTGTAACTCTCCCAGAATGTCAAAGTCTGGATGTTGTACTGGTCGTGGTATGACTAATCGTTCCGGGAAAGGAGAGGATGTATTTGCTTGTTGATGGGTATGTTCTTTATTTACACCTTCTTGTTGTGGTGGTTGTTCTATTGGTAACTAATCTTCAATGTGAACTGTTTTGTCTCCCTCTGTTTCTATGATACGTCCAGATCGTAACTGAAGGTCATTGCACTCCCTTAGGTCAGTTCCAGTTTCTGATGTTTCTATAATTTGGAGGGATTGGACTGGTCTATTATTAGGATTGGGATTGGGTTAGGCTGGGAGTTGCGGCCTTAGATTAGACTGGAGGTTTTGTTGTAAGGCTGGCAGAGTCGGTTGAGGGAGTGGAATAGTTCCTGTTGACTGATATGTCGATCTTGGCCAATTTGTCTGCCAGGGTGAACCTTGTGAAGTAGGGGGAATCCATTGTGGAGGGTATGAGTTATTCTGCCAATATGGTGGGGTGTAAGGAAAATTTGGCCAGCCGAATTGGCTTGTCTGATTCATCCATGGATTCGGAGAAGGAAACGGCTGTGATGACCAATTCGGGACTGGGGGTGTAGATTGGTTTTGCCACATACCATATTGCTGAGCATTATACTGCGGAGGCTGGAAAGAAGAAGTTGGGTCCGAAAACATACCAGATTGCCTAGGTTGCCATTGGCGACGTTGGTTAACAAAGTATGCTGGTTCTGATTCTTCTTCTGCTTCCTTGTATACTGCCTTCAATCCAGGAAGTGAGGGGCAGCTCTCAGTAAGGTGGTCTTTCGTACAGATAGCACATGTTTGAACTGTATCTAGCGGACATTCCTTGTGGCTATGTTTTCTTCTGCATCGGGGGCAGAAAATTGCCAGATTTTGCTCCGCCTCCATTTGCTTTTGTTTAGCCTGCACAATATCAAGCTGAGTAGTTAATGTCCCCAGAATATCAGTTTTAAAATTTTCTAATAAATTCCCTAGTTCTACGTGTGTTACTCCTTTTGTTGATATTTTGTTATCTTTAACAAACCTATCATATTATGTTGATTTTATCCTTGTGCTGCCTCTTGAACTCCTGATGCATAAATTAATGATATCAGCAAAATTCTCTTGGTAAATATCCCCTTTTCCCATGATATTCAATGTTTCAATCCATTGTTCTTTCATTCCTCTAATCAATGCAGTTTTCAACACATTATCAGGCAGAGGTAGTGATGCATAGGGGGATCTTTGTAAATTATACTAGAAACGTTCTACGTATTCTTCTAAAGTTTCATTTGGTCTGGCCGTCATTTGGAAAATTTCATCTTTTAGCTCTCTCGACCTACAATAATCCTGATATTTTTTGAGAAAGGATTCTTTCATTTGCTCCCAGTTGTTTATGACTCCACCACCTAAACCCATGAACCATCTCAGAGTTGTTCCTTTTAAAGTGGAGGGGAACAGCTTTAATTTCTGGGGATCAGTGGTGTAATCGTACCCTCTACATAGCACATCGAATTCAAATAAAAATGCATCGGGGTCTTCTGATGTAAGTCCATGAAACGTCGGGATGTGTTGAAGAGGTATTGCTTTCATGGGTTCATTTGCAGCAGAATCTACTATAGGATATTGCAATGTAGAAGTCTGAGTATTTGGCTGATTCTGCGCCATTGGATCAAATATGTGCCAATATCCTTCTGGAATTTCTAGGAGGGTGTTCCTAGGTTGAGAAGGGACGGCCTTGGCAGGAACTGTTTTAATGACACTTCCCTTATCTGGGATTTCTGTCTGAGGGAATGGGGTGCCTTCAATGTTAACTTTGGCTGCGCTCCCCCTATCTGGGCTGTTTAACAATTGGATTATCCTAGAAGGAGACCTTGGTTCCTCTATTTCCCCTGTTTCCCCTTCTCCTTCACAAAGATTGCTTAAATTCCCTTCTTGCAGCCGTTCTGACACAGAATTTTCAATTTCTTGGAAGTCGTGTTCATCAGTCTGACTATGCACCTCAGTGTAGGCTCCAGATGGTGATGCTGTAGCCTGAAGGGAACTAGTAGGCTGCTTAGAATGAATCTTTCTGAGGCCTACTGACGGCTGAGATTCAGTTTTCTTATAGATTTCGTCTATGAAGGTTGTTCGACCAAGGGTCACTGGTCCTTTGGCTTTTTCAGGTTTGACTGGAGGTCTGATATTCTTTTCTAGCTTTTTCTGCTTAGTCATGCACTCTAAAAACTACTAAATACTATTCAACCAGCAATTCTGCTAAGAGAGCGGACGGTGGAGCAGGGCTTTTACATGCTCCATACGCAGGTTCTTACCTTCCGTTTTTAAAATCCAACTCCCCCCTAGCAGATTTGCGCACTACTCTGTAAAGGGAAAATGGCTATACTCCTTCCCCGGCAACGGCGCCAAAATGTAGAGCTGTAACTAGGGTCTCTCACACCGCTAATTATTCCACATTAATAAGTCAATCCGGGAACGTTTTGTTATTGCAAGAAGTAGCTCAATCCGAGGCTATTTGTCCGAGTAATGCTTAGTAGTACAGTGTTCAGAAGATCCAAAGGAAAACAGATGCTAAGCTGTAACTAAACTAACCCAAAAGATGGAATCACACAAAACAGTTGATCAGTCAAGGGTACGGAAGCAATAACCCATCCCTCTAGAAACTGATTAAAGAAGGGAAATTAGAGCATGGACTTATAGGTCTGGGAGCTAAGCAGCGTCTTGCTGAGGCTCACTACAGCCTTAGGCCTTCTCTCACACCAAAACAACAAAGGCAGGTAAATGAATCAGCGGAAAGTAAAATGGAACAGCAAAACGGAAATGGGACAGCAGTAAATGGAACAGCAGTAAAATGGAACAGCAATAATCAAATGGAACAGCAATCCTTAATGATTTATGGAACAACAACCATCACCTGTATGTACATGTTCTACACTAAGATAGCAATCTGAGAATATTGGATGATCTAACTATGTTTCTAACCAGAATGACGCTACTCTCAAATCCCACAAATATTGTTTCACATAAATCCAATGACAGTAACATTCATACCAGCGCTCTGTTACAGAAATGGCGGAATAAAGATACAATTCGACCCTGTGTAAATCCAATTATACAGTGCAGAGTCCTTGCATGGAGAGATCATTCATTCATTGATCATAATAGAGCATAGCGTATCATATAAAGAATTTATCAGATTGCTAAGTAATAAAGATAAACAAACCACACACAAATCACCATATAATGATACAAAAGCAAGTGTCCTTCGGAGCCGGGCCCTTAGCTGCCAATGGTACATCGCCTTAGATTACTCCAGATGCAAAGACGGAAGAAACACCAAGTCTTTTATATTAATCGCATCCACAAAAGTATAACAAAATCAGGTCTCAGTGAGACTCAATGATTAAAGTTTGTTCTGGAACTGTAGAATTACAAAAACAGTCGTCCTCTTGCTTAATGATGTTGTGTCTTTATATAAAATAAATGACGGAGATATCTAGATAATCATAGATAAGTAAAGCAGCGATCCCTCAGGATCAAAGATCTTGAGGGATTCGCTAATCGTTCAATCTTTCTTGCGTTCGCCGAGCCGGTATCCCGCATTCTTTTCCTGGACTATTCAATTCCGATTTTGCTTGATCGTGTCCGCATCCGGTTCCCTACTGGAGGAACAGCAGTTATTTTTCCTCTGCTTCTCGCTTTTGGACGGGAACTCCTTGCTTGCACGTCTTCCTGCATAGAAAACGTCAATTATTAGCACTTGAGCTTCCTTTGTCTATTTTTGCACATTTTATCAAAATCCTTTATCTTCTTTGAATTCCTAATGCAGAAAAGGTTACAATTATTATTAAAAAACCACTAGATTGCTTGTCAAAAGCATACCTTCCAAGTGCTCCACACAAATTAAAGATGAAGAGGACAAGGAAGAACCACAGGAGAACTCAGGATTTATGAATGATATCGATGAAGAGATTCCTATACACAAAGCAAGCAAGGTGCCTCCACCTGTTAGCAGTGTAAGGACGAGGAAAATGAGAAAAGAGGATGCTCAGAAAGCAGAGCAAGATAAAAAATTTACCACCTATTCAAGAAGAACCAGGAGAACATCAAAGGCCGACCTACAAGAAGACCAACCCGAATCAAATGTACCTATACCAATGGATATTGAGAGTAGTTCTCACTCACAACCTGGACCAGGAGCTAAGATGGAGGTTGAAAGCAACAATAGGCAAGAAAAAGATTCACAACCTGCCATTAAGAAACAGAGGAAACTGGAGAAGCAAATTGAGAAGTTAAAGGAAGAACTAATGGAGGCAAATATGCTGGAAAAAGTCATCAAGAAAGAAAATGAATTGCTAAGAGCACAGAGTAAAGAAACTCAACAGAAAAATGAGAAGTTAAGGGAACGAATCAATGAACTTGAAGCTGAACAAACAGATATTTGTAAGTGGGCCACTAAATGGTACAACCAAAAGAAGGCCTTCAAGGAAAAGTACAAAAGTTTAAAGCATGAGCTCCATGGTCAAAAAGATGCCCAAGTGAAGAATAATGTTGATACATTGTTGAAGGTAGCAGAGGTACAGGCAAGGATAGAGTTCAGAGGAAGCACATCAGGGTTAGCATGAGGACATGCTAATTCATTAAGCCGAGGAGAGATGTTGGTACCATTCCATGACCTCCTTTTTCCTCCTGAAACACATCGTTTGCCTACCTTTTTCCTTCATAAATCTCTTAGATCCCCTTGAAATTAATTAGTTAACAGTATTATAGTTGTTAAATGCATTAGAATTGATTTATGAGTTTTATGTTAAAGAATTAGGGATTTTTGATAAAAAGACTACAGGAAGTTACAACATCCTGTAAATGGTTTATTGTTTGACATATGGCATGACAGGTAAGCTAAAGCAAAAGATAGGGACGAAAAATAGAATGTACAAGCATGGACGAACACCTATCTTACAACAGAACCAACACTCCTGAATGCGCGGTCAATGATGGTCAAAGCACAACATGTTGGCGACAAAAGAAGCAACAGCATAGGGTTCTAAACCGATTTAGTTTTGTTCCTTTTTGAAATCGGTTCAGAATGGAAACAACTTAAAAAAACTATTCCATAACAAAAGCGGCAACAGCCGCATAATGAATGTACATTCATTCCAAAATGTAAACGGTGTTAATTTTTTAAAAGACATATGTAAACACAGTTATGTGTTGTTGGTTAGTTGTTATCTGTGTATCGTTTTGAAAAACAGAGCTTTTGAACTTAATACCAGAACTCAGTTGCAGTCATGATTTTGTTATTGCGTTGATTCTATAGTTGCTTGAGCGCAGTCCAGTATACTTTTGAAACGCGGATGGGCCCTGCGTGGAACGGGTATACTGTCATTTTATTTTATTAGCAACTTCTGTATGCACAGTGATTAGAGTTTGGTTTATTCTTTCATTGATTTAATTAGCAATTGATATGAGTGATGTTTATGATGGTGGCTTGAAGGATTCATCGTTGAGATCGTTGAACTGTATCCTGTAAGGGATCTGATCTTTCGTTGTCTTTTTAGAGCATCTTCATGAACCATGTTTCCCATGTATTTGAATTTTAAGTGTGCTTATGATTTCAGTATGTCTCAATCTTTCATGAATGATAAACATTGAATACTGAGTGTTCACTGAACAAGGGTTTTATGCTCAGCATCCTCATAAGGGGATTGAAAACTTTGTTTAAGTAATACACAGTGTTTTTTTAGAATAGGTAGATGAATTGAGTGACCTGAGTGTCCATGTGATAGGGAGCAGACCTCAACCTTCCGTAAAGAAGTTCTGTAACCTACCATCACTAACACTTAGTTAGGAATCCTTTATGTCTATAGATTGTAGACGCATGCCTCGAAGTTTACTTATCCTGGTCAGTAATAAATATAGCCTAATCTAGCACCCTAGATAGGACACTACAGCGCCCCACCGGTGATATCAGAGGCAGAACATGAGGTGGGAGGTCCTTCACATTAGTCCGAGCATGAGCTGGGAGGTCCTTCACATCAGTTTGAGCCTAAGATGGGAAGTCCTTCACATCAGTTCGAGCACCATGAGACTGCCACCATGCCAGTGTACATCACATACCAGAAGGGCAGTAGACCGTTGTTTGCAGCAACAAAGCGAGTGTTATCTCCACCCGAGGTGGAAGGGGCCTCGCTTCTGCCATCAGCATCACAGGAGCAGGGTAAGGGCAAGGAGCCAGTGCAGGGGGAAGGACCATCAGGTGAGAAGGAGACTGAGTTTGTTCTCCTCCAGGATGATGAGACAAATGCAGAACCTACAAATGCTGAGCTGGGGGAGATTATTCAGGAGCAACAGTCTGTGATTGAGAACCTATCCCTGGACTTGGATAGGGCCAAGTGGAACATGCAGTATCTGGAGCAAAGGAACAAGCAACTCGAGGATCGGCTAGCTGAGATAGAGTTGCAAATGATTAAGGAAAACCGGCGACACATCCTAGCAGCACAAGGCAGACCTATGGAGCAAAGGGACGAAGACCGGGAGTATGTGCTAGAGAAAGTGAACGTTCACTTGGAGCAGCAGTTGGACAAAGAAAACAGGGAGAAAGACATGCTGAGGCGCATGACTCATCACTACCAGGCCCGAAACATGAGTTCCAAAGCAAGAATCAGGAGCCTAAAGGCAAAATTGAGCAAAGCGACAAAAGAGGCAAAGGAGGCAAAGGAGGCAAAGGAGCAAGATCAGCTTCGAATCTTGGCTGAGGCTTCCTTGGCACAGCAAAGAACTTCATAGGTAACCTCTAGCCCAAATTTCAAAGAATTTGGGCAAATTTTGGTCACAGGAAAATTTTTTGGGCACAAAACAGGAAATTTCTCCCTATGTGTCGTGCCACTGGCGCGACGCTAAAATTATATGGATCCAATGGAGAGACCGCTTGCATATTCAGATTCAGCATCAAAAATTACGACTACTGGTGTCTGGGCAAGAAATTTTCACAAGTTTTGGGTCTCCTAAAGGTCAAAAAACACCCAAAAATGGCCTCTCTGCCACTTTTTTGACAAATAGAAAGCAGTATTGGGAGAATGAATTTTTGGAGGGGCAAATGAGCTTCAAATTCAAAAATTCTAGTTGGGTTGGAAAGTAGACAGGACACGCTTTCCAACAAGCCCACTTGGGCACATTTTGGACACTTGAAAGTGCCCCAAAACAGGCTCCAAAGTGGCGCGACGCACAGGGAATTTGGCGCGGTGCACAGGGGAAAAAACGTCCAATTTGCTCCCGTTTCGCAAAATTTCGGGTCGCAACTTCTCCAAGTGGGACCAGTCATCTACTCTTCGGTTTTTTGGCACCATAGGCAGCATTTAAAGGGTTTTCTTTCTAGATGGGCATCTATCCAAGTGGCAAAGAATGCAAAGGGTCACCACAGCCAAATGTCATGCTTGAGAGCGTTGCACCTGTAGCTGATGGTTGGCTCTCCATCTCCTTTTCGAAATGATTTGAGTAACTTCCCAACCCCTGGGTGTTCCATCTCTTCTCTACAATTTCTATATATTGTAAGCAATTTATTTTTAAAGGGTTGGTTGGCTTGTCACTTCTGGGAGACTGTGGGAAAGAAACTTTGTTTCTGCACTGTGTATTTTTGACAGAGAATTAATGAAAGGCAACGGCTCTGTTTCATGATATTTTTGTGGTCGTGAGTGTAGCAAATGTGTTCTTATGTTCCATATGTATCTTGTTATGTTTCATATTTCATTTCATGCTTCATTTCCGTGAAATTTTCTAAGCGATATTAGGTAGAATTCAATTTATATTGCTTTGCCTATGGGAAAATTTCATATGCAGTGTTATTCTTCTGTTGAAAAGGATTCATGCGACCATTCCCTTTTCACTCTCTTCAGCAATATTTCCATTCCGCGCTACCTCAAGCCGAAATTGCTGCGCTTGCCGCCTACCTTGCCTCACGGAATAATTTGTGCCTTCATATTTGATTCTCTGTTCATTGCTGAGCGCCAGTCCCATATACATCCCAGAAGCTCGGTCACTTAAAAAATCTTTTCGAAAATCCCTTTTCACTTACTAGCCTAAGGTAAATATTACATTGTAAGTCATCTCAGACCGTTTTGCCTATCCATTCGCTGAGTGTGACTCGGAGAGAGCCCTCTCCTGCTCTGGTAGGGCTAGCTACCAGACTGAGCATGGTTTGTGGTTACCCTAATTTTTGCCTTCCTTTAGCCTAAGGCAGATTTAGGTGCTAACATAGTGGCGACTCCACTGGGGACGAAATGGTTTACTTGTAGATTGTCTTGCCCCAGTACATATCTCAAGTTTAGAGCTGATTGTTGATGGTGAACAATGCTCAGACATAAGAAGACGGCTGAAATCATTCACCTGGCGACTCCATTCACTGAAGAATCCATGCAATCAGTCCTTCATGGTGACTCCACTGCAGAGGGATCAGTATCTTTGAGATTTATTTAAGATGGATCAGATTGCAAAAAGATACGCTCCCATGAGCTAAGATCACATCCCAGGTTTTCCAAATAAAATGCCCAAGGTAGATTGCTCAAAGAATTTTCCTGTGTTCATAAATGCGGAAAGTAATGACGTTGCTCTTCATCTGGTGAAATTTCACATTCACGTGCATAAATTAAAGATCGATTTTCCTGAAGACTGTTGGATGAAAATGTTTATGGCTACTTGTTGTGCTCTACAACAACCCCCCATTTCATATCATTTTTATTCACAAAACTATAATATGAAATGGGTCCCTTTTTATTTTAATTGGTATCAACTTTGTATTATTCAAAAAGGTCCGAAAACAAAATGAAAACATTACAAAACCTTTTTGACAAACCAATTATTTGGTCTTATAATATAAATGATTAATCTTTTATCATTGCGATAAAGCGATCGCAAGATCGCATATCGCAATGACAAAGGAGGCATAACTTAAAGACCCATTGGTTTTCTCCGACGCGACAACATGCAATAGGCTATCGGATATCGACAATAATAAGTTACCATAACAAAAGTGCCTTTCGCTCTGATGCGATGCGATCAAGTCCCTTTCGCTCTGATGCGATGCGATATCGCTATCGGCGATCGGGGATGTACCATGCATGCTTTTCAAAGTGCCCATTTAATACTCCCAATGCGATGCGATATCGCTATCGGCGATCGGGGATTCCAAAAGGAACCAATATAACGATTTAAGTTTTCCCCCGATGCCCGATTGCGATAAAGCCAAAAGCACAAACTTCAAGAATTGTTAAAGCGGGGATATTACGATTAATTCGTATTAAAGGCCTTATCTTCCAAACAGTGATTCACCTGCGCTCAACCGCCAAAACATCCAAGGCACGCTTAAACAAATCATTCGGCTAATAAAACGATATGATGGGCATTTAAAGGATTGGCAGGTTTTAACGGCCATTTAATGAAATAGTAAGCTTAAAAATCTTTTCACAGATTGTATCCGCGGCCACTTTAAGTTAATCCTTCATCGTGCATTGATCAATATATCTCGCTCGTATTTGGTTTTCGCTACCAATTCTCTGTGTTACGCTCATTTTCACTCCTGTGCAGAACTCTTTCGAAGTAATAGATTCAAGCAGAATGGGGAAGAAGTCCAAGAAAACTGCAATCGCTTCCGCTTCGCCAGCCACAGGACAACCCGTCGTTGATCCAGGAACTAAAAAGAAAGGGTTGATATCTGATACTACATGTTCAGGACTCGGCAGAACTACTTGGCAAAGTACCTATAATTTGATTGAGGCCGAAGAACCAGAGGTGACAGCAGTACAAGCCACAGCAGATACCAATCGAAAATCTGATGCTACTTTAAAGGACTTAGCCGACTCTTTCCTTCATCGGATAGCGGCTCGGGAACAAATTCTCCCATATACGGATGTAGTGAGGTGGGCAATTGAGGAAATCCCAATCACAGACAGAACCTTCTGCACCAGAGATGGGAGAATCTTCGGTTCATTTCAGGCTAATGATTTGAGGCAAATGTATCATTTGCCTGTGCCAGAGAAGAAGTACAACAAGGCATTTCTGGAGAAATTTCGAAATGAGAACGAAACTGAATCCGAACCCATTCGGGATTGGAGACAAAATCCGGAAAAACACAAGCATGAATCTTCCGGTAAGTACTCTGTTGATTCCCTATGTTCTCCTTATTGTTATGCTGGGATAATGATGTGTAGATTTTGAGGGTTGCACGATTCCGCTAATTTCACTATAGAAATGGTTCCCTTGATGGAAGCGGCGTGTAATAGTGAAATAATGGATTGGGAAACTATACTGTCAAATAAGCTAGCAACAACAGTTCTTGATTTTAGAACTAAAACCCGCGTCACCGAAAGGCTTATTCCCCCATTCTACTACAGTGCTTATATACTAGACACCCTGTGTTTTAATTCTGAATTTCCCGTGCTCAGCTGGAGGTGGACTGCACAAGACTCCATGCCTATTCACATATACCATCAGAAATTGTGGAAAACTTCCTATAAGCACCATTTATACCAAGTCTGCAATGGCTTTATGTTACCCATTCATTACTCTATTTTTGATAAACCTGCTCCCAAGATTTCTTATCAAGCAGGGATTGATTTGACATCAATAGGAAGATGGTTTGGAGAGGAAAAATTTACTTATATAAGAATTTTCGGCAGCCAAGCCGAACCTCATGTCCTTCCTTTGTACATACCTGATAAACTGCTAGCGAGGGAGATAGCCTATCAGATTATTTCCAAAGGAGTTACACAAACTCTAAAGAAAAATAAGAAGCAGGTCTGGCCCTCTTTTCCTCTGAGATGTGGTGTCTACACTTTGCATGATTTCAAACATGCAGAGAAAGAATCTACAAAGATGAAGTCATTAACTCTAGCAACTCTCCCTAATAGGCGATTTGATCCCAACAAAGTCACCTATAATGCACTTGAACAGGCCAAATTGACAAAGTTTGACCATAAAGAGGATAAGTTTGATGACCTGTTCTCCTCAGCTGAATCAATGTCCCAAGTTAGATCGCTGGCCATAATGGAATACAAAGATGAAGGGTTAGTTGAATTCAACAGACTTAGAGAACAGAGGTTGCAAACTCTGCCTCTAGATCTGTTAGCAACAACCCCAGCAACAGAATCAAGCGAGCCTGAATAGTGACATACTAAGGAACCTCCGGTTACATCAAAAGAACAGGAGGAAGTGCATATGAAAAGACAAGAGGAAACCCAGACGAAAGAATAGGAAAAGAGCAGCATAGAGGTGAATGTAGATACTCAAATTGACCCGAAATTGCTCCAGGAATGGCAGCAATTCGATTCAATTATCAGTAATCTTGAATGCTCTAAAGATACTGAGACATCAAAAGCGGCAGACACACAGGAGACTACTTCAAAACAGGTTCCAAGTGGAAACAACGGCCTACCCAGCTCGAAAGAAGTAGAGATAATCCCAAAGGATCCCTCCGATCAGATTATTTTGCAAATAGAAGAAATTCCTCCCCTGGATGTCTTCTATAGCCCAAGACACAAAGCTGTGGTAAAACGACAGAGGAAGAGGAGAAGGACTGATCAACCTTCCCTATTCCCAGAACAAACGGTGACAAGAAATATGGTTTGGAAGGAGGAATTTGACCCCTCTGACGACCTAACAAAACTATCACAATATGCTAGAGCCTATTTGGCAGCAACAATAGACAAGGCATCAGAGGTGAGTCTTTTATTAAAAACAAAAGACCAGGAGATCTTTTTATTGCAAGCACAACTAACAGAAGCACAGCAGAAGGCGGAGCAGGCAGAATGACAATTGTTAACACAACAGCAAATAAATAATCAATTAACTCAACAATTGCAGGAAGAGAAACAGAGGATTGATCACAGCGCAGTCCAAAAGCAGAAAGAGTTGTCTGAGGCATTGGCACAACTGAAGGCAGCGAATGAACAAATGCTGAAGTCAAAAGATGAGCAGATTGCTCAACTATCAGCCCAGCTAGAGAAGACAAAGAATCTTCCACAGATAGCCGAATTCAAAGTAGAGGCATTACAGATAAATAAGGCATTGATAACACAGATAAAGCTTTTATGTGAACAAATCGCCCAGGCGGAACCATTATGCGATTTGACGACATCGATAAGTAAAAAATCAGAAAAAGCTAGAACAGACTTGGATCAAGCCGATGAAACATTAACTGATTTTCTTGAGTGGCAAGATACCGATCAGGGACAGGCGGCTAATTTACCAAAGATTTTAGAATCACATAAGGAAATATTATTTACAGAATGGCAGTCCCAATTAATGAAAGCAGAGAGAGCAGTTTCAAGATGCAAATCAACCACAAGTAATTTGGTTGAATTGATTAATAATACTCTCTACTTGTCTAACATGATTTCCCAATGCACTCCAGGTAAATTGACAGCGGCGAAAACATTGGAGCAGTCATGTTATCCGGAACTAGAGAAAAATGGGAGATTAATCGCAGGAATTAACAGTTTAACATGGGACGCCTATTGGTTCTTCTTAGTCAAACCACACAGCCAGAGAGCCACCCTCAAATGCCTTACAGATGCAATCGGGTATATTATTCCCGATATTCAGGATGCCACCTATGCCGCCCAACTCAACTCTCGCCTCAACAGACCGCCCGAAGTGGAGCCAATGCTTGCGATATGTCAGCTCAGGTTTAAAGGCAAATAGCCTACATGATGATTCATGCCACCGACTGCCAGATTGCTGAGAAGGAGATATTCAAGATCGTTTGATACCAATTAAGTAGGATTTCAGTTTCATAGATAGTTAGCTTAATTTAGTATTTATAGACCCTTTCATGTATTTGGAAAGGGTCGTAAGTTTTGTACATGACTTAAAGCCTGAAGTTGCACTACTGTACTTCAGGCATATTCTTTTATAAAACTGGACCAATTATTCTGATTTTGGCAAGGAAGCTTTTATGCGAATGTGCACTACTGTCTTTGTTTGAAAGTATTTCTGAGTCGGAAGAAGAATCTCAAATAGCGATTGATATTGGGAGTGACTCGCAGCTCATATGGTACTATTATCTATGTCTGAATTCATTCTTTTTATATGAATTGTCATTTGATCACCTTTGCTATTATCGGATATATGTATGTGTTTTAACAACATTCTTTATTCCCTCCACTATTGGATGTTTATAGTATGCTTTTCTTTTGATCATATATGTATCGATGATATAAATGATAAGTGTAGCAATATTATGTTAATCACTTTGTTTAACTATTTAAGCAAAGTAATCCTTGAATGAATAAATGTCTATGTCTATTAGATAGAGTCATCTATATGCCTGTCAATAGACATTGATCATCAAGCGCTACATTTCAAAGTACAATAGTTCCCGGGATTAGTAGTAGTTCTTTTATTTTGCTGATAGATTAAGTTATTCGCCTATCATTAGATTAGACAATCAATCATTTATCCACCCTTTTTATTCATTACTGGGAAACTGGTCCCATTATCCCCAGTCGGAGCCACCATTCCAAACGGAAAAGGAGCTGTATTAAGGTCCGGACCGGGTGGTTATCCCCCAATGTTGATACAACGATTTTCGGGGCATCAACACTACTCTGGAAGATG
Organism: Pinus tabuliformis; assembly: GCA_031772625.1. Lineage (NCBI taxonomy): Eukaryota > Viridiplantae > Streptophyta > Pinopsida > Pinales > Pinaceae > Pinus > Pinus tabuliformis. The sequence goes on along the minus strand of CM062819.1, from coordinate 1,990,126,240 downwards.
AAGCCCGATATTGGTATGAAAGTTTGCCACCTGCTTCCATTTATTGTCTAAAGGATTTTCATTCAATATTCTTTGAGAAGTATAAAGAATCTTATCCATCATTAAATATAGTTCATGACTGTTGCAAACATGCTTCTACTTTTATTGAAAGCCTTGAAAAATATTATGAAGATGATATTTCATGGATGATGAGATCATGGAAGCCCTGTATGAAAATCCCTTTCAGCAGCGTAAAGACAATCATGAAAATTTGCAGCATGATCAAGATTGTAGTATGGTGGAAGATGAAAGAATTCTGCATCTTGACAGTCAACATGAATTATATGAAATAGATCAGCAGGTTGAAGAGTTCCATATGGCTGAAGTTGATGAAAGAAAAAGTGTCGGTTCAGATCTGTCAATAGAAGAAGATGGCATGCAAGTAAGTTCAGTCCTAATTTCAGAATGTGATAATGTCAGGACAACTATTTCAGTTCCAGATTCAGATTGTGATGACCAAGAATGCCTAGTACAGAATCCTATGAAAGAGAACTTGGCTGTTGAAATCATCTGGGATGAAGAAGACAAAGTTTTGGATCCAAATGTTCTCAGTTCATTAGAATACAGCCTTCATGAGGAGGTAATCCAGTCAGTTTCTGAAAAACAAAATCAGACCTTCATTCAATACATTCACACCACAGAAGATCAAAACACTCAGGATTTCCATTCAGATTCCTCTTCATATGTTTCATGTGTTGAAATGTTTTTCCAAGAAGATATCTGATCATCTACCTGTTCAGAGTTTTTTGAAGTCCAGGAGCATAGTTTTACTGAAGCACATGATGAAGGAAGATCGGAATTTGAAGCAAAGGACACCTTGTTTCTTCAGCAGGAAGAAAATCTTCATGTTCTTCAGGATCCAATGGCATATTTACTGCAGTCAACCGTGAAGGTGATTATTGCAGTATTCGATGATGAAGGAGATCAGGGTCAATTAGTTTTTTGGATGCCCAGTTACAAGTATCTATTGTTGACCAGAAGATCTGATCAGGAGAATCAACCGAAGACAACCTGCGTACAGATCTAAAAATAATTTCTCATAACTTGCAGCTGTACCAGACATCAGTCATACTCAGAACATAACATTGCGTCAGTATGCAGATCTAGAAATACGCATAATCAACCATATCACAATAGTGCATTTCAAACCATTTGATCCCGATCTGTCCTTAGATCTAGTCTTCCATCAACCGGTGTGATCTCTCCTTAGCTTAGATCAAGCAACCCAGAACCTGCATACCAGATCTCTTTCTTTATCAGATATTCAAGACTTTTTCAATGCAATTGCCTAATGATCTTCTTCTCCTTATATAGCCTTAGGCCCTTCACAATACCACGGGCCAAAACCATAGTAACACAATACCATCAACTTCAAAACTAGGGATCAACACGTCTGTCGAGACACCTTGGTCCAAAAACATAGGCTCAAGTACCGAGGACTAACTACCACGGACCAAAGGAAGGCTTCTCGACATGTACGCTCTTTTCTGTTCATGAAACTGCGTGTATACGCGACTTCGTATATAGCGAGCCTGCGTATCCACGACTTAGTATATAGCGTACCAGCGTGTATACGCAACTTGGGCTTAATGAACCTGTGTATATGAAATTTCTCTTCATTCTTGTAATCTGGACTGAGATCTGTCATCAAAGAGAGTTGCCATCAAGGACAACACCTGTACCGTAGCGCCACACCTGTGCCAAAATGCCAACAATCTCCCCCTTTGGACTTGTTGGCAACCCCAAGATCCTTAGAATCATTCTCCCCCTTTGTCATCAAGGGCAAAG